>JZKD02S1686359.1:112301-131173 GCA_000966675.3 Picea glauca
CCATCCTCAATTATCCCATTGATCCACACACATTGATTATTGATTTCTTAAGTTACCAAGCATCCTTAGCCTACAACCCTAAGGAGTTCCTTGGAGTGATAACAGTGTTGATCACCAAAATTACATGATTACCCATAGTGGGCGCACAGCCAAAGGAATACTTGGACAATAAAGCCCACGAGAAGGAGATCGTCGAGCTAGTCAAGGCAAAATTTGGTACCAGCATAGGAAACAAGGGAATTGTGCTTAGAGATATCAATGATAATGTGACAAGGTTCACCAACAAGTTCATGGCTTGCAAGATGCTAAGGAATTGTAGAAAAGAAGAGGCTCCAACAGGAGTCATCATAGTCGTTTTGCAGTGCGTGAAGGGAGTAATTTTTAGTTGGGTGTCGTACCTTCTGAACCAGTTCTTGGTCAATTGAAAATATGTGCAGGATAATGGATCTGAGTTCCATTATTCTTGGCTCATTATCCTCATATATTTGGCAGGATGGTAGGAGCCAACATTTTCATCCTTTTTGGATAGGAAAGGGAAGTGCTACGTGACCAGATATGAATCCCTTTAGCAGGCCAAGGACAGTAAAAAACAACAAGCAAATAACACAGAGTTCATTATGCTACTAGAAGAGATACAACAACGCACAACCAATGTGTGACGCATTCCTGTGGAAGTGGTCCAGGAAACTGAAGGGATAGCCATGTGTAAGGCATCCATGCACGACATGTGGATCTAGACCATAAGGGATCCAAAGAAGGAATGGTTGGAGATGCAATACTGCGTCACAAGGGAAGAGATTGACTGAATAATCAAAGACTAACCAGTGTAGTGGAAGATACCAGTAACAAAACCAACAATAAGGCAAATCGCAATGAAATCAACCAAACCTAAAGGGCAAGCTGAAGTAGGTCCTTCAACAAAGACAAACATCCTACCTGCTAACAATAGTAAGGCTGCAATGCACACTCAGACATCGAGAAGCAATACAGTACCAAAGAGACCAAGGAGGAAAACAACAGTGCCCAAGACAAACATTCAATAGGATTCCAAAAAGGGGGACACATCTTAGGTTGGCAAGGAAATGGCACATGCAATGACGAGTGGGGTGCAACCCTCACAAACAAAAAGGAAGACAATGTAGGTAGAGGAGATATGCAAAAAGATGAAGTACACCAAGGAGGACCCAATCATCACCTTGACAGAGGATGATGCTGAGTTTGTGGCGGAAAAGGTCTACGATAGGGGGGAAGAGGTGGTCCATGCTACATAAGAACAGAGAGAAGAGATCATGGAAAAATTCATAGAAGTCCATGACACTCTACAATAGTTACAAATTCATGCAGTACCGTAGGCCAAAGCGCAACAACATGAAAAGACACAGTGACCCCCTACGCAAAAAGAAGGAGATGAGACAGTTCAGAAGCTGGTTTTTAAATGATCTTCCTCTGAAACCAGGACTTGGTTGTAACCTGAGAACTCGTCTAGTAGAGAGAATATCTCCGAGCTAGGCATGGTCTACAGGAGTTGTTCCATCGACGAGACTGGGTAATTGTCTTTTTTTGAAGCTCTGTTGAGGTTCCTAAAATCTACGCATAGGCGGATTTCTCCTGACTTTTTCCTCACCGGAACAAGATTTGCTACCCAGGTGGAATGTCTAACCTAGAAAATGATCTTGGCATCTAAAAGCTTCTTTAGTTCCTGAAACATGAGAGGTTCCAGGGATGGGTGATACTTTCAAAGCTTCTGTTGGAAAGGTTTCACTTCGGGTTTTAACGGGATGGTGTGTTGAATGATGCGGGTATCATACATTTTCAAATCACTATAGGATCACGTGAAGACATCCTGGTATTGTCTAAATAATTTGAGGTAAGCTTTCCTTCTTCCTTAGATATAGTCTTGCCAAGATTCACATTCTTTGGGTTTTCTTGGTTCCCAATATTTGTAGTTTCATGCAGGGGACAAGAGCTACCAATATTTGCGTTAGTAGGTCCCTTAAATCGCTCTTTTAGATGAAACAGATTTTCTAGATTAGCTATCCCTTTCGGGATTGTGTGGGCCTTTGACTTATCCATAGGTTGTCTTGTTCGAGGATTGGTTTATGTTGATTTCTCTTGGAATTCTTCATCATCAATAGTGAGATATTTGAAATTGTCTTGGTTGGTCAAGAAGTTTATGATATGTTCATCTCCTTCAAAGACTTTCCAATTGGAAATGTTATTGGGTACCGACGGTTTGTAGAGCAGCTCCACAGTGAATTGGGAGGCTTCATAATCCTCTAAAGGAAACAACCTGGAAGCGGTTGTGGCCAAGGAGTCAGCAAGAACATTTTTTTCTTTGGGGATTGTTGTGATATCAAAAGCTTCAAAGTGCTCTATTACCCTATGCACCTCCTACTGATAGTTCTTTAGGTGAGGAGAATTGCAATGTATAGTATTCCTTACTTGTCAAACAATAATTTCAAAATCTCTAAAAAAATTCAATTCTTTGACATTCAAATCTATGGCTTTCTTTAATCCTTGTACCAGAGCTTCATATTCGACAGTGTTATTGGTACACTTGAACTCTAGCCTAGAAGATAGGAAATGGCATTTACCTTTAGGGTCGATGAGGATGCACCCTGCTCCTGACCCTTCTTGCGATTTAGATACATCGAAATAGAGGGTCCAAATTTGTGAGCGAAAATCACTATTTTCGTTTCCCTTATTAGTTACTTGCTCCCCGACCTCTTATTTCGCAAGCTCTAGTGCAGGGTCTTGACAGAAGAGAGTGTCTCTTATCGGTATCAACAATTTCTCTTGAAAAATCAATTTGGAGTTTTGGGTAAGAGAAACATTGGATAAGAGAGGAGCGAAGTTTCTGAAGTAGGAGTCGCAGGAATAATTTCCCAGTATGTGGAAATCTATGGATGAGAGTTCGTTAGGGGTCTCTAGATCAATGACTGTATGTTTCAGATATCTATCGATTATGATCATGTTCTTGTATCCCTTTAGTGGTAGACAAAGGTGTGCCCAGTCTGTACTGAAGTACCCTTTTATCTTTTCCGACCAATCTCGACTCAGTAATAGCCCATATGCCTCTGGGATATCTACTACGATGATATCAATCACTTGCACAAAAGTGGGGTGTGTCGATATTCTGATCATCACATCTCTGAGTTCTCCTATGACCTTGACCTGGGTCCTGTCTAGTTGTATGACATGCTTATCACTTTTGAGAGGTATGGAATTTAATGTTTTGAAAATAGACAAGGGAATAATGTTGGAGGACGCTCCAGAATCTACCAAATAGTTATGAAGGTTTCTATTGAAGATTTCGAACGTTAAGAGGAACGATGGGACAAAAGGATTTTCCTTTCTATCCCCCAAACAGGTGTTCACAGTTGGTTTTCCCACCAGATCTATGGGAGACAAATTTCTTTCTGGACCATTACCTACCGTCATTTTTTCTACTGAATTTAAGGCTTGTAACAAAAAGTCCTTTTGCTGAGGAATCCTGCATATGTCCATAACTGATATGCTGGCCTTTAGCTTCTTCAAATCTTCGACTATGTTGTAATCTAGTTTGGGTGATTCTTGGGTATGAATGTGTACATGCTTTTTACCGAGAGAGAAAGATGTCTTCGAGTGATCAGGAGTTATCTTACTTTTCGAGGCTTGGGTGGTGTCGGTATATTTCAAGCTAGGTGGACCCTTACTGCGTGTTTGTATCACCAAAACTTCCACAGGTTGTTCCCAAGATTTGAACAGGTTTTCAGAAGGCATGATCAGGTCAGGATCCTAGATCAGCATGTCTATATCTCGTCTGGGTCAATATCTTCCTGGTCAAAAATATTCATGTCAAGGAGACTTCGTCTAGAAACCGATTGGCCATCAAATTCATGGCATGTACCCATTGAGGGTAGTCTCTTTTGGAGTGGTTTTCTTGATGATAAGTATAGAAAGAATCAGATGCGACATTCCCTAGATCAATGTTTAAGTTGGTTGGGGAAGGTTCAATTTCTTTGAAAGGCGGGTTTCTTTTAAAGAAAGGCTTGTAGGGTCTTTGACCTTGGTTTCCCTCTCCTGCACCTCTCTTCATGTCTATGATCTCATTTGATAATTTCTTAACCATGCGTTGTAGATCTTCTATATCTCCATTACCTTTGTTGGGAGCTCATTCAGTTGGTTTTCTTAGTGGTCTAGTCAAAACGACTCCTCTCCTGGGAAGGTGCTGGGTTTATTTCTTTACTAGAGAGGCTTGGCCTTCTTTACATCCTTTCATCTAGAATTATATTATCTTGGCCTCTTCAAAATTTTCTGCCAGGGTTTGCTTAGCGACTCTTTTTACAAACATAGAAATAGAAGTTGGGAGCGCGTTAGCATAAACCTCGATTTGTAACTCTTGAGTTGGCTTTGTCGTAGGCTGGAATTTGTTTAAGATGGTCATGAATATTTGATTGAAATATTTGATCCTCTCTTTCAGACTCATGGTGGCTGCGAACAACTCAACCATTAGAGCTCATGTAGTAGTTTCCTCTGCAAATTTATCTAGAAAATCTTTCTTGAACTTGGTCCAACTAGTTATAGATCCTACTGGCAGATTAAAATACCATGTGGAAGCTGAATTTTCAAATGTTTAGGGGAAAATTCTACAGACTACATCTTCATGTTGAACATTCATGAGTCTAATCACGAGTATGAACTTCTTGATGTGATCTTTAGGTAAACCTGAAGTCTCAGGTTCGTACTTGGGGAGCAGCGTCTCTAGGTGTCGAGGAAGATTATGTACTCGTCCAGAGATGACCACGACGTCTCCGACCAACCAAGGTTGGTTGTTCTGAAGTGGGATTTCCATTTCTTCTTCATGGTTATTATCACCTTCCATATCTTCAGAATCCGAGTTGAACTCTTCTTCTTCCGAAAAAAATTTTGGCTCGGAGATGTCGCCGACTGGCGTTTCAGGTATCAGATCAAGAGGTTATTGGATTTCAGTAATTGCAAATCTATTAAGTCTTCTACGGAGTGTACGAAAACTTCATCGGGAGTGATAACCACTGGTATTCTTTGTTGTTTTCTTTGAGGGAGGATGGGAGCTGAGGACAACACACTAATCTACCGGGTGTAGGCTCTAGTGATTCTCCTGAATTGATTCACTTCCTCGTGAGGAAGGGTGTAAGGTATTTCAGGGTGAAAAGGTTCTTCCTCGGGTTGGGGTGAGTTACCTGCTTTGGGAGTACTTAGCGTGTGTGGGTTTTTTGTTGAATGACTAACCATGCATGTGGGCCATTATGAATCTGTAGGCTATTCAAAAACTATATAAAATATATACTCAACCATTCATTCTCAGGCCCTCCTTCTAGCGCCAATTTTGTTGATGGGTCTTAAATCCCTTGACTCAACAGTAGGAACCAAACCTGCCACCGAGGCACAATTAGACTCTGCAGTGTTTGAGGATGGAATGGTTCTCCAGATCTTGTGATCCAACCAATTTATTGGTGGGATTTGTGTTTTCTTGTGAAGGCTCTTCCTTCAATTAAGACTATTCTCTTCTATATTTTCTCCCGGGTGGGACTGGTATGAGAAATGCAAGCTAGTATAAACCAACTTGACAACAAACTAGATTAAGTTTTAACTACTGGGGAAGAGGCTGAGATTGGGATAACTCACTGCTCAAACATGCAGACAATGATTCTATACCATAGGCTTAGTACTAATACATTAACCATATGAGCATCCAATCACTGTATGAGAAACTAATTATCATAATGAAAACACATATGTAATAAGATAATGGCAAGAAAAATAATTCATCTACCATAACCATTCATCACATAATAACACAACGATTTATCTACATCATTAAAGAAAAGAGCATCAAGAAATTGCACCAGATAACTTGACAACATAATTAATTNGTGTGTTGAATGATGCGGGTATCATACATTTTCAAATCACTATAGGATCACGTGAAGACATCCTGGTATTGTCTAAATAATTTGAGGTAAGATTTCCTCTCTTCCTTAGATATAGTCTTGCCAAGATTAACATTCTTTGGGTTTTCTTGGGTCCCAAGATTTGTAGTTTCATGCAGGGGACAAGAGCTACCAATATTTGCGTTAGTCGGTCCCTTAAATCGCTCTTTTAGATGAAACAAATTTTCTAGATTAGCTATCCCTTTCGGGATTGTGTGGGCCTTTGACTTATCCATAGGTTGTCCTGTTCGAGGACTGGTTTATGTTGATTGCTCTTGGAATTCTTCATCATCAATAGTGAGATATTTGAAATTGTCTTGGTTGGTCAAGAAGTTTATGATATGTTCATCTCCTTCAAATACTTTCCAATTGGAAATGTTATTGGGTACTGACGGTTTGTAGAGCAGCTCCACAGTGAATTGGGAGGCTTCATAATCCTCTAAAGGAAACAACCTGGAAGCGGTTGTGGCCAAGGAGTCAGCAAGAACATTTTTTTCTTTGGGGATTGTTGTGATATCAAAAGCTTCAAAGTGCTCTATTACCCTATGCACCTCCTACTGATAGTTCTTTAGGTGAGGAGAATTGCAATGTATAGTATTCCTTACTTGTCAAACAATAATTTCAAAATCTCTAAAAAAATTCAATTCTTTGACATTCAAATCTATGGCTTTCTTTAATCCTTGTACCAGAGCTTCATATTCGACAGTGTTATTGGTACACTTGAACTCTAGCCTAGAAGATAGGAAATGGCATTTACCTTTAGGGTCGATGAGGATGCACCCTGCTCCTGACCCTTCTTGCGATTTAGATACATCGAAATAGAGGGTCCAAATTTGTGAGCGAAAATCACTATTTTCGTTTCCCTTATTAGTTACTTGCTCCCCGACCTCTTATTTCGCAAGCTCTAGTGCAGGGTCTTGACAGAAGAGAGTGTCTCTTATCGGTATCAACAATTTCTCTTGAAAAATCAATTTGGAGTTTTGGGTAAGAGAAACATTGGATAAGAGAGGAGCGAAGTTTCTGAAGTAGGAGTCGCAGGAATAATTTCCCAGTATGTGGAAATCTATGGATGAGAGTTCGTTAGGGGTCTCTAGATCAATGACTGTATGTTTCAGATATCTATCGATTATGATCATGTTCTTGTATCCCTTTAGTGGTAGACAAAGGTGTGCCCAGTCTGTACTGAAGTACCCTTTTATCTTTTCCGACCAATCTCGACTCAGTAATAGCCCATATGCCTCTGGGATATCTACTACGATGATATCAATCACTTGCACAAAAGTGGGGTGTGTCGATATTCTGATCATCACATCTCTGAGTTCTCCTATGACCTTGACCTGGGTCCTGTCTAGTTGTATGACATGCTTATCACTTTTGAGAGGTATGGAATTTAATGTTTTGAAAATAGACAAGGGAATAATGTTGGAGGACGCTCCAGAATCTACCAAATAGTTATGAAGGTTTCTATTGAAGATTTCGAACGTTAAGAGGAACGATGGGACAAAAGGATTTTCCTTTCTATCCCCCAAACAGGTGTTCACAGTTGGTTTTCCCACCAGATCTATGGGAGACAAATTTCTTTCTGGACCATTACCTACCGTCATTTTTTCTACTGAATTTAAGGCTTGTAACAAAAAGTCCTTTTGCTGAGGAATCCTGCATATGTCCATAACTGATATGCTGGCCTTTAGCTTCTTCAAATCTTCGACTATGTTGTAATCTAGTTTGGGTGATTCTTGGGTATGAATGTGTACATGCTTTTTACCGAGAGAGAAAGATGTCTTCGAGTGATCAGGAGTTATCTTACTTTTCGAGGCTTGGGTGGTGTCGGTATATTTCAAGCTAGGTGGACCCTTACTGCGTGTTTGTATCACCAAAACTTCCACAGGTTGTTCCCAAGATTTGAACAGGTTTTCAGAAGGCATGATCAGGTCAGGATCCTAGATCAGCATGTCTATATCTCGTCTGGGTCAATATCTTCCTGGTCAAAAATATTCATGTCAAGGAGACTTCGTCTAGAAACCGATTGGCCATCAAATTCATGGCATGTACCCATTGAGGGTAGTCTCTTTTGGAGTGGTTTTCTTGATGATAAGTATAGAAAGAATCAGATGCGACATTCCCTAGATCAATGTTTAAGTTGGTTGGGGAAGGTTCAATTTCTTTGAAAGGCGGGTTTCTTTTAAAGAAAGGCTTGTAGGGTCTTTGACCTTGGTTTCCCTCTCCTGCACCTCTCTTCATGTCTATGATCTCATTTGATAATTTCTTAACCATGCGTTGTAGATCTTCTATATCTCCATTACCTTTGTTGGGAGCTCATTCAGTTGGTTTTCTTAGTGGTCTAGTCAAAACGACTCCTCTCCTGGGAAGGTGCTGGGTTTATTTCTTTACTAGAGAGGCTTGGCCTTCTTTACATCCTTTCATCTAGAATTATATTATCTTGGCCTCTTCAAAATTTTCTGCCAGGGTTTGCTTAGCGACTCTTTTTACAAACATAGAAATAGAAGTTGGGAGCGCGTTAGCATAAACCTCGATTTGTAACTCTTGAGTTGGCTTTGTCGTAGGCTGGAATTTGTTTAAGATGGTCATGAATATTTGATTGAAATATTTGATCCTCTCTTTCAGACTCATGGTGGCTGCGAACAACTCAACCATTAGAGCTCATGTAGTAGTTTCCTCTGCAAATTTATCTAGAAAATCTTTCTTGAACTTGGTCCAACTAGTTATAGATCCTACTGGCAGATTAAAATACCATGTGGAAGCTGAATTTTCAAATGTTTAGGGGAAAATTCTACAGACTACATCTTCATGTTGAACATTCATGAGTCTAATCACGAGTATGAACTTCTTGATGTGATCTTTAGGTAAACCTGAAGTCTCAGGTTCGTACTTGGGGAGCAGCGTCTCTAGGTGTCGAGGAAGATTATGTACTCGTCCAGAGATGACCACGACGTCTCCGACCAACCAAGGTTGGTTGTTCTGAAGTGGGATTTCCATTTCTTCTTCATGGTTATTATCACCTTCCATATCTTCAGAATCCGAGTTGAACTCTTCTTCTTCCGAAAAAAATTTTGGCTCGGAGATGTCGCCGACTGGCGTTTCAGGTATCAGATCAAGAGGTTATTGGATTTCAGTAATTGCAAATCTATTAAGTCTTCTACGGAGTGTACGAAAACTTCATCGGGAGTGATAACCACTGGTATTCTTTGTTGTTTTCTTTGAGGGAGGATGGGAGCTGAGGACAACACACTAATCTACCGGGTGTAGGCTCTAGTGATTCTCCTGAATTGATTCACTTCCTCGTGAGGAAGGGTGTAAGGTATTTCAGGGTGAAAAGGTTCTTCCTCGGGTTGGGGTGAGTTACCTGCTTTGGGAGTACTTAGCGTGTGTGGGTTTTTTGTTGAATGACTAACCATGCATGTGGGCCATTATGAATCTGTAGGCTATTCAAAAACTATATAAAATATATACTCAACCATTCATTCTCAGGCCCTCCTTCTAGCGCCAATTTTGTTGATGGGTCTTAAATCCCTTGACTCAACAGTAGGAACCAAACCTGCCACCGAGGCACAATTAGACTCTGCAGTGTTTGAGGATGGAATGGTTCTCCAGATCTTGTGATCCAACCAATTTATTGGTGGGATTTGTGTTTTCTTGTGAAGGCTCTTCCTTCAATTAAGACTATTCTCTTCTATATTTTCTCCCGGGTGGGACTGGTATGAGAAATGCAAGCTAGTATAAACCAACTTGACAACAAACTAGATTAAGTTTTAACTACTGGGGAAGAGGCTGAGATTGGGATAACTCACTGCTCAAACATGCAGACAATGATTCTATACCATAGGCTTAGTACTAATACATTAACCATATGAGCATCCAATCACTGTATGAGAAACTAATTATCATAATGAAAACACATATGTAATAAGATAATGGCAAGAAAAATAATTCATCTACCATAACCATTCATCACATAATAACACAACGATTTATCTACATCATTAAAGAAAAGAGCATCAAGAAATTGCACCAGATAACTTGACAACATAATTAATTTCTCTTACTCATTACTGCATCATTCATGAAACATGATAGGAAGTAGTTCTTCTCCAAGTCCAACCACATGCATCTGATGAAAATAGTTTGTCTTTGGTCCATAAGTACTTCTCAATTCTTAGAAGCTTCAAAATAATTCTTAACAACCAAAAAGAAAGAGTTCTTACAACAACCATTGACCCTTGACTAATTGGTCAAGGTCTTTATTTATAATATAAAGTTTAACTGAAATTAACGACTAAGTGTAGTTTAAGAAAAGAAAAAATCGCCACATGGCTTTATCTTCTTACAGTTTCTTTAATAAATCAACCCGATATATTTCTTGGAAAGCGTGACTTTTCTCGTATTCAGTCCAACTGATAAACAGTTCTTCACAAGTTTGGGCCCATGGAAATGTGTGTTGTTCTATCGGGGCTGCATATATTCCCCTGATGTCTATTGCATGCACCTGGTACTTCATGAGATTGGAGTTCAACTGTTGTAGCATGGTTCGGACCCTGATCGAAAGTTTTGCTAATCACTGCACTTGCCCTAGCTTCACATCGATCATTTTTGCGAGCTCTTCGGTCCATATCAAGTCTTGTTTGGCATGCAACTTGACTATGTCTCTTAAGTCGACAAATTTGTTGGGGGTGCCGAACTCAGGGAGCCTGATATCCTTCATTACTTTATTAATTTTATCCCAGTGCTTCTTGCATTTGGTCCATTGCTCTTGGATTTCTCTATGTGGGTCCCGAGACATCTTAGCCTAGTACTCAGCTGATCACTTCATGCGATTAAGACTACTTTTTCCCACCGTACGAATGCCATGTTCTTCCTTCTCTCAGCCCTGCTGGACTGCCTCAATGTACTCAAGTCTTTCTACCACTTGTTGCGCCTTTTCATACCATCGCTCCATCTCCTTGCATGTCACGAATTCCATGAGAGTGTCCTCTTGGAACTCAGTCACGTTCATGGTTAACAGGTGTCTCTCCTTATTGAACTCATTGTAAACTCCTCCAAATTCACCTTTCAGATACACAACGGTCTGCGTGGCACCTTTATAGTATTCGGTCAGGTGGTGCAAGTGTTCGAGCTCCTTTAGGGTGGTGGCTAGTTCCTTTTTGTCTCTCCTGGCTCTATCCAAGGTGGTGTCTGAGAGGGATTTTCCCACGCCAATCAGTTCAGTCGTCTAGGTATCTGTTGTGTTGATTAAGTTCTCCTCTGTAGTAACCAAGATGGAGTGATCCAATGTGATCCATCTTTTCTTTGCAGTCCTCTGAATGATGTCCTTTCTCTTTTGATCATAGGAGATCACATATATATCTGTTACCTCATCTACCGACTCTGGTATCTACTGATCACCCCATGTGAGTGTGTTCCCCAAACTACCAATGGTGTATATTTGTTCAATATTGGGCTCTTGATCTTCTTCATTGTGCCTCGCGGGTGCAACTTCTGCTTGTTGTTCATCGGGGATTTGAGTAATTGGCAGAATAGAGACATCGGGTATAGTCTCGTGACTTACTTTCTCATTGGCCATCGAACCGCTCATTCCCTTTAGTGGGGATTCTTTCTTTGATTCCTCCGATTCAAGCTTGTCATACAGATCTGCTTCAGCTTCTGATACATTGGGCCCCTTTGTGTCGAGGCCACTTTCAGCTTTTGTTTCTTCTTGGGAGACCTCCTTGTCTTGAACTTTGGGCTCAGGAGAACAAGTCTTCTCCAGACCCTTTTCCTCTTGGACATGCACAAGGGTGTCGTGAGATGTCTCCGGGCTCTCATTGTCACTATATATATGTATAATCTTGGTCAAGGGATTAGGCGCTTGTGTTTCTATTGACACCCAGCCTACCCCTGGTTGAATTGTCCCGCCCACCAGGGGACTGACTGACGATGTTGTGGATTCAGGGTTGCCTGACCCATTGGTGTTACTGGGATTTATAGAACCAGGGCCGCTTGGCTCCAACAGGCCACCTTCTTGGATACCAGTTGGAAGCATAGGTGTTATGATGAGGTACGGATCATCCTGCATCCACTTCATTAGCAGTTGGCTTTGCTGCCACAAAATTTCACCCATCCCCTGTGCAACTTCAATTTCAGGGAAATCCCTGGTTTGTACTGGGGATTCCTGATAATCCCCTACCTCTTCGATGTCTTCTTGGGGATTACCCATTGCTTCACTCGGTTCATATGCTGTCATTCCTTCCTGGGTCCTAAGAATCTCTTGAGTTGTCTGATCCAAGGACGTCTCTTACTCTTACCAACTCATGGCCTTGAACCTGTTTGTTCGAGGGTCAGCTATCCTTGCTACCACCTCATTCCAGTCTCGATCATTTTTGGTGAAAACTTAATCTTCAAACCGGTCATGGGCATAAGGCCAATAAAATGATACATGTGATGCATGTTGTAGGACCAGACCCTTAGGATCATGTTTGTGAAAATGGCCATTTTTGAACCTGAATTCCAATTGGCTTAGCCCTTCTTGCTTAGCATGTGCAGTGTCTTTGACCATGTAGAAGCCAATATGAAACCCATAGGGTATGAAGCCCACTTCTTGTCTTTTACTAAAGTGGAATTATATCCTTGCAGAATGGTCTAATAGCAAATTTCTCCTAACACTAGTCGATCAAGAACATATATGGGTAACAAATGGGGTGCCCCTATGGCGCCGAAAACCCTGATGTAGGTCTCACGTTCATCTAAATACCAGTGACCTACTTTCGATATAATCTTTTTTACTTCATCTGATAGCCTTGGGTACTCTTTCTTGAACAAAAAAGAATAAATGTGTGTAATAAACTGGTCACAGATAAGAGAATAGGATTTTTTGTACCTGTTTTCCCATAAGATGTTGAAGTATACATGGACTGGGAGCTTGGAGGAGTGCCAGTTTAAGTTCATTCCAGAAAAAAAAAAAAAAATCTGGCGCAGATGATGTCCAATAGATATGAGGCCATGTAGAAGGAGAGGGTTTCTCCCTCTTTCGGTGTCTGGGCTTGTCGTATACATGTAATCAGTTGTTTGTATATGATGGCACCCCAATTGAAGCTTGTGCCTAAAATGGCCATCTTATAATCTAGAGTCATCCAAGCCTTTGAAAATTAGGAACAATCTTTCTCCCCATGCAACCTGTAGAGAAGAGCCATCAAGTATATGTATGGTTCCCTTAGATTGGCCATCAGATACTAGTTGGTAGTCCGGTTCATGAATTTTTTGTCTTCCCTCCACCATGACGCCATGATTTTGTTGGTGTCATGTGCTACATAGAAACTTACAACAAAATCAGTGTTCAACTTTTCTTTCGGCTACCTGAGCTTGTAGTAACTCTGGACCTCTGAAGGCAAGAAAACCCCAACACATTCGTCGTTATCTTCATTAATCAAACATTTTTGTGCATCAGTGCGATCAATGAGCCACTTTAGGAGCTCAATGCAAGGAAACACCGGAGTTCAAATTGCTACCATGTGCAGATAAGCCCTACGAATATTTGGGAGGACATCATCATCGAGCTTCCTTGTATCAGGATCGTTGTGCGGGGTATACTCGAGGGTTTCCTCCTTCTTGATTTTCTTAGACAATTCTTACCAACGAGGAAATGTTGTTTTGGCTCCAATGTTTGCCTCTGTGTCTCTAAAGGTCAGGGGCTCGATGAAGGCCTTGCTGGTGGATGTCTTAATGACGGGCACTGTCTTGGGGGAAAATTCTAATTGTCTTACAACTGTTGGGGAGGAGCACTCTCCTGCTTCTAGTTCTTGTAGCTTTGGCGCTCTTGGGGATTTCCTGGTGGAGGGTTTCTTTGGAGGCATTGTTCCTACAATTTAAACGACCCTTTAAACAGGTGTACAGAGCAACATTGGATGGGAACAAATAAAAAATAAAACTTAAAACACCACAAGCGGATACATATATGTAATGCTTGCTAAGATAGTTGTCTAATACTCATTGAACCTTGGACTCCTTCTTCGGAATGTTAGCCTCACTCTTCTGTGTGTTCTGAAATCCTTGCCTCGCATAATAGGATCACACACAATGACTCGAAATAATATGACTGGAGAGATTCTATCCATCGTATCAATCAATTAATGCGAGTAATAAATGCAATTCAAAATAATTTACAGTCGTATCTCTGAGAGTAAATTATAACTGGTTGACGGCGGAGGCGTGGAGGAAGATGCATTGTATCGATAGGCTTAAACGGTCTCTTTTTATTCGCGCATGAATTAACAACTAATGCGTGATACATGAATTAACTAACATTTTAAGTGCATTGTACCTAACAAATCTAAGGGTTAAAACATCTCATCATGTCATGTCTCTTTGACGTGGAGATCAGGGATCGACTATTAGCTTTGCACATGCTTCTACTGGTATCCTTCTGATAAAACTTATGACACCAATAATATCGGGGATCGGTGATCGGGGAAAGTTCAAGTGCATAATTTTTTAGCGGGTTATTGTCTTTGTAACCTTCTGTCGCCGAACATGTTTCAGGAGTCGACGATTGGCGATACCACTTTTCCCCTTGCGCGACGCTTACTTTTCATTTTCTTGTCGAACCTTAATGGGTCGTTCTTCGACGATATTCTTGTCGAAGCTTATTCATGAAAAGAGGTACTTCCATCCATCGATGTCGATGAAGATCGACATGTGGCTATTTTGAACTTCTCAAGTGATTTTTTTTCACCTTTAACCTTTACCGATGTTGATCTTCCTAAGCGTGTTGGGGAAATATTTTGACTATTGGTTCATTAAGTAGCTGTTAAGTCCCATTTAAAGTTAGGATGATTCTTTTTTGTGTGTTCAAGAAGACTTTAAACAATTTTAGCATGAAACATAAAATATAAGTGCATGCATCAGTTTCATACTGAAGTGAAAACAAAGAGTGCAAAGGATCAAGTGGTACCCAAAAAGTAGAAATGGACATAGAATTTTTAGGGTGTGTTGAGTGCTCAACAAATGGTGATTCATTGGGCGAAAGCAGAATCTTTGTTCCTCCTCCAGGGCTCGGCTGATACGGAAGCTGATGAAGAATCTTAGCTGGTCTTAAATCGGATCCTCTTAACCTTTGCATTTGACATCCTTTGGCTGATGATTTCGGGTATGCATGTGGGGTTTTAACCCCTTTCCTCCTTTGTTTCCTTTGTCCCGGACTCACCGAACCACAAAGTAGACATTTCTCTGAAGTTGTCATTTGTTGAAGTTGGATAGAGGATTCCTCGAAGTAACCATAAGTTTTGAAATTCTTCTGGTGTTTTTAAGTGAGTGATGAATTAAAAATAGGGTTTTCTACGTTGCATAAGCCCGACCATTGTTTCACCAGACATACCTTCAAAATCACAAAAAACCAAGAAGAAAAGAAAAAACAAAAAGAAGTAATTCACAATCGTGAAGATACTCAACAAAGAACAAACAACACACATATTTATTATTATTATTATTATTATTATTATTATTATATTTATATATATATATATATATATATATATATATATATATATTGGAAGTGTTGTTTTAGGGCTTGGCCATTTACTGGGAGGGCATCAATTTCCCCTTTCAAATTCTGCAACCTATAAGTGCATGCTTTGATCTTCTCATCCACCTGGAAAGGTCCAAGCCATATATTTTGAAACTTAGAATGTTTCCCTTTTGGATCATTTTCTCTATCCCACTTCAGGACTAAGTCTCCTACTTCAAAGTTATTTTCTTTCACCTTATGCCTATCGAACCATATTTTCACTATTTGTTGGTGAGATAGGAATTTTGATTTATCCTTTTCTCTCTCTTCTTCCAGCATGAGCAGAGTGTTAATTCTTTGTTGCATGGTCGATGAGGGTTCTTCGTTGGAGTCTTGGGCCAATTGAAGAGACGAAAGATAGAGCCCATTTGGGAGGATGGCTTCTTTCCCGTAGACCAAAAACTATGGGGAATTTCCTATAGCTTCTTTGGGTGTGACCCTATCGGCCCATAGAGCATTATGGAGTAGATTATGCCAATTTCTTTGGTTATCCGCAACCATCTTCTTCAATATTCTTACCAATTTTTTATTAGTTGATTCTACCACACCGTTTCCCTAGGGATAATAATTTGAAGAGTACTTAATTATGATTCCTTTGTCCAGAGAAAACTCCATCAATAGGGTGGAAGAAAAGTAAGCTGCATTATCAAAGACTAGAACAGAAGGGACACCAAACCTCGTGATCAGCTGTTGTTATATGAATTGGATCACTACCTTCTCGTTTACATAAGTAAGAGGAATGGCATCTGCCCATTTCGTGAAATAGTTGATGGTAGTAAGAATGTACTTGTGCAGTTTCGAAGAGCTAGGTGTAATTTCTCCTATGATATCTAACCCCCATTGCTTAAAAGGCCTAGAGACAATCATAGGTTGGAGTGGGACTGTTGCTCTCTTCTCCTTTCCAACACTTATTTGACAAGTCTTACAGTTTCTAGCGTAAGTATGAGCATCTTTGAACAAGGTGGGCCAATAATAGTCGACTCTCAGAATATTATGAGCGGTGGTGTTTCCTGCGAAATGTCCCCCAGCGAGGCCATCATGGAGTTCTTTCAGCACTCTGTAAGAGTTTCCACATTTGATACATATTAATAGGACCCCATCATAATTTATCCGGAAGAGAATCGAATTTATAAGGCGGTATTGTGAATATTTTAACCTGAGGGTTCTCCTTTCCCTAAGGTTGAGGTTTTCGGGACAAGTCCCGTGATGTAGAAGGTAAGTTAAATCCTTATACCAAGAGTCTTGTCCTAGGGATATGTATGCTACTTCACCAGACCATAGTGCCATTTCATTTTCCCATCCGAAATATTCATTTACTTGATCCTGGGCTTCGACTGCAAGCTTGCATAAACCTTTTCCTTTTACTAGTTTGGCAGGTTTTATATCTAGATCAAATTCCTGAACTACTACCATCCAGTTCCCTCTTCTTTCCCCCATTACTTGTTGGGTAAACAAGGATCAAACTGCAGGGTGTGGCACAATTACTTTAGTTTGATTCTTGAGGATGTAAGACCTGAAATGCTTTACTGCCTTATAAACCGCGTAGGCCTATTTGTCTATAGCGGGATAATTGAGCTCAACTCCTTGAAGATTAGTACTCATAAATGACACTGGGCTTCGTTGTTGTCATCATCCTTCCGAGTCAAAATTGTAGCTAACGACTGGTCGGAGGCGAAAGTATAAAGGGAAAAGTCTCTATTGAAATTAGGACTTCACAACACCGGGGCCCGAGATATGGCAACTTTGATATTGTTGAAGGCGTCTTTTCACTCATCATCCCACTTAAATTTGGCATCTTTGTGAATCATCTTTTGTAAGGGTTTGATGATTTCTGCGAAGTAGGGAGTGAACTTCGCAGAACACCAGTTTGATGTACGCATTGGTTATGTGTTCTTCTCTTATGATGCACCGGTGTGCTTTAGTATTTTTCCACCCTGGTGTAATCAATTTATAGTTAGCATCGATGCACTTTAGGATTAGTACATCCCGATGCAGCTAAGTTATAGTTAGCCCCGGTGCGATAATTTTATTCAAATACCCGGTGCGTTTAATATAGAATGCACCCTGGTGCTTCTATAATTAGTATGTACCAATATGTCGACAACATTGTTTTTAGTATGCACTGGTGCATATAATATAGTAAATACACTGGTACGATAAAAAATTTAACACGTCAATTAATATTTCAAACATGAGCACTGGAAAATTTTGAAATGATAAATATTATTGTACGCTATATCGTTTACAAAATGGTACGTTTTCTCAATAGTATGTGCCAATGCGTTATTATAATTAATATGTGCTAGTGCGTATGACTCCTCAAAACACACCATTGTCTATATTATGGATCTAGTGAGTTCAAAAGAATACAATGCATTGATACGTATATATTTTAATTCATTGTTTTTTACAAATTTTCAATTAGTTATTTTAAAATCAAATAATTTTTCTAATAATATTGTTTTATATTTATGTTATTTCATTTCGATATAATAATTGCATTAATGCGTTATCTGTAACACCCCTACTCTAAACCTTGAATACATGTAATAAATCACGATTAGTGATTTTCATGCAACAACATGTGAATATTGTAAATGTATTATTGTTTAATTCTAAATGCCAAAAATGATTGTGGGGTGAAACCTTAAAGTACAAGCCATGATATCACTAGTGGAATGAGAGGAGGCCCTAATAAACTAAAGGACCTTAAGACTTATTCATATTACTTCCTTTATCCCTGATTTCAAGACAAATCAATTAATGAGAGAGGTTGGTAGTTGAACAACCAACCACCCCAATGAATGGAAGTGTGGAGGGTTGTCAAAAGGGGAAGGAAGCGATCAACTAGAGGATAGTAGGAAAGATCGCCATGGGTCCCCAAGATTGACCCACAAGTTGCCTTCTATAGAAGAAATGGAAGGACGGGTCGAGAACTTACCTAAGTTATGTGTGCGAGCGGGATATGCACAGGGAGAGAGTTGGAGGAGAGTTCGAGCCTCTGAGGAAGAGAGTTGTCGAAATAAATGCACAAGTGTCTGCAATAGAAGGATCAAATAACCCATATAAGAGTTCCAAACTGGAGCATAGAAGACCTGAAACTTGACCTCAGCTAAGAGGGTCGAGAGATTGATGCTGGGAAGGCATCTGATAAAACTCGAAGAGGCCTGGACTAGGTGGGTGTATGGAAAATATCTACCAAGAGTATAGTGAAGGAGAGTGACCTTCAAATATTGTTGAGAACCTAAGAGAGATTCCCTAGTGGTATCATGGCTTGGCACAGGGGTGGCCAAAATGCTAAGAATGAATGCATATGAGCCTACGGTTGTGATCCAAATTTTAGGGGGTATATGGTCTAAATTCAGATG
>JZKD02S1686370.1:0-16840 GCA_000966675.3 Picea glauca
AAAAACCTAACCCTAGGAGATGAAGCGCCAAAAGTCATGTGGGCCCCATTTGGGTAAGTGAGTACATCAACTTCCCAGGGTCGTAACTTTTGCATACGATCTTCGTTTTAGGCATGTGATAGCTCGTTGGAAAGGTATTGTCGAGGAGATTCATTTTAGGGGCTCAATTATGCCTTCGTCTATAATTTATAACCTCTCTCTTGAAAAACCTTCATTTGGAGCCCCAAAATGGCCCTGGAAGTTAAAACCTGCTAAAAATAGTAAATTGCCAAAATGGCCAGAAAACTGTTTTGAGCCATTTGGAAAAGGTGGGTGGCCACCGATATCCACCTGGATCAAGATCATGGTTTAATGGAATCTTTGTGATTTGTTGTATTTGCTGGTATGGATTTCCTTGATGCAACATAACATAATAGAGTAGGTATAAGCTTTGGTTTCATGTAATATACAAAGTAATCTTTTCTATGTGAGTGTCTTAATCAAGATATGAGTGCAAGTCAAAGATGATGAAATATAATAGAGGAGAAGCAACAAGTCACAATGGGTCTCCTTTTTTAGGGCACTGTGATTTCTTTAATGAGAAGATTTTGCAAACATTATTCATACAAATGAAGTAAGTTAAATTAATACTCACAATTGATATATGAGAGTGTGTGAGATTGTGAGAGGGAGAGAGAGAGGAAGACAAAGATGGGGTAGAGAGAGAGTGTGTGTGAGAGAGAGAGTGTTAGAAGGAGATAGAGAGATATCCCAAGAGTGAGATGTAGAAAGAGAGATATTAGAAGAGAGGATGAGAGTGTGATGGAGAGAGAGGGAGGGAGGGATAGGGTAGAGAGAGAGGTAGGTAGAGAGAGGTAAAGATATAAATCCCTATGAATATTTTCTACTTCAATTATCCCCTTTATCCCCTAACTTATGATAAAATTCATGAATGGAATGAATCCCATATACATATTTTAGGTGGCAGGGAAGACTGAGGCATGTGCTAACATTGCCAATAAAAATGAAAAATACTACTCTTGTTGGCTCTCTACCTCCCTCATGTTCTCTCCTTCTCCCCCTCCATGCATATGAACCTACCTCCACTTTGGCCCTAGACCCACGTAACCCTAGGATCCCACCTATACCTAACCCAACTTAACCCATCCCCACACCCAATCCCAACTAATCTCGTTATAATTGTCATACCTCTTCCTAGGGTCCCCCCTGCTTTAGAAAAATTTCCCCTGCATATAGGTGAAACTCCCCTTGGATCAATACTCCTTTGATCAAAGATAGAAAGAAACAAATGGTTTTATGTTCCCCCCTAGATCTAATCTATATGTCAACAATCAAAATGGTAAAATAAGGATATACGACTTACCTCTTTTCCATCGGTTGTCCTCACTGCTCTAGTCCTTGAAATTAATGTCCAAGCTCTTGGCGCAAGATAAATCCTACAAAGAACAAAGCAACACCTCCTTATTCCATGATATATTGTTAAGCAAAATAAATCTATCTATATCGAATTAGACGAAATTATACATGCATGTAGTGAACAATATAAAAATGAGGGGAATAGGCCAAGATATATTATGGAAAGAAATAAATAGAGAAGCACTTACAACCTCAATCTTGATGTCCCAAAACTCCTTCAAGCTCTCCTTTCCATCCCCTTGAATGTCACAAATTCATAAGTATGATTCTCTAGGTTCTCACTCCCCCTCTCACCCAAGAATGGCCTTCATTATATAGGAGTTGAGGCAACATAACCATAGGCTAATTTTGAGGAGAGGATGGCATCAAATGAGGATTTAGATGAACAAACAAGATTGACCTTGCCTTGGATAGAGGGTATCTTGAACCAACCTCTAACTAGCTGAAATCTCCCAGAAACCACCTCTCAAAATAATCCATGATAGTTGTAACTACTTCATCGCCCCCCCTGAACTAAGAACATGGAGAGATTATCGCTCCCTTATAACCATACATTTAGTGATGATCAAGGTTTATCCGCCTCTCCGTATGGGCATGGGGGGCGATGATCCTAAAAAAAGGCCAAAAAATCAAGATGAAAGTTAGTATTTCAACCTCCAAGAGATAGGTTTCGCCTCCAAAATGTCAATTATGACAAACACTGCCACATGGTGACGAAATTGTGAAACTTAGGTGCGACACTTGATAGTGTGACGAATGTGTGTGTAACACCACCACAACCCCTACACCTCAACCTAGTGCTCTAACCACTGCAATATTAAATAGAGGATTTTCCACAAGAAAATCTATATAAGTGATTGTGTCTAAAGGATTTATCATCTAATACTTTAGTTGTCTAGATATCCCTTTCAATTGGAAGCCGTAATGTTGAACAATTTACCCTTAGCATTATTTGGTTCTTTTTGAGCTTGAGAAACCTTGAGTATTTTTCGTCAAGTTACCTATATGCTTCCTAAAATTGGATGATCACTTGGTCCTGACTCTTAAAGGATAGTTTCTTCTTGGTCTTCCAATACCATGTCAATGTGGGATCTCATGTAGCGTCCTTAAATGTTACCCACTTAATTGAGGTATCCACTTCGTCGTCACATCCCAAAAGGTGTTTAGTGTAAACAAATGTTCTTCTTTGTTTCCTATGCCATTGAAAGTAGGTATATTTGAGATACCAGGTGATGTTTTGATTGGCTCTTTCTTCACTTCATCTCTTCATTGTAGAAAGGTTTGTACCAATCTCTCTCTTATCGAGTTCTCTCTTTGTAATCTTCACCTTCATGTTGAATCATCTGGAGTTGAACTGTAGCATACTATAATATTCATCTTCATTTCGTGACTCCTTTTGTGATTCAATTATGTTCTCCTCTATTTTCTTTCCTTCCGACTCCAACTCATTCTTGGATTTGGTTTTGACATTTAGAGATTCTAAGTTTGGTACCCTAATTGTCTTAGGTGACATATACCATTTTGGATTATTTATCATTTTGGGGTTCTCTATACTCTTCTACACCCTGATTCCAATTCAAATTAGGGTTTTCCATGCTTTGAACATTTTTCTCTCATGTCATTGTTTTTCTCCTTCCATTTTCTTATTGTATCGATTCTAGACTTGCCCCCTAGAAATCCTATCAAAGTTCACTATTAGTGTGATGTCTCACCCAAAAGGTTCTTATGAGCTCATTGTATGTCCCCCAAATGTTGGGTTTATAATTGATTCAGGAGGATCTGAAACACTAAAATTTTTATCTTCCCAAATGTTGATGAAAATGACTTCATTGTGTAGATCTTAGTGAGATCTTTCCAATTGTGCATGAATCGCCTGAAACAAATGTCATCTGAGAAAGTTGTGGTTGTTTGAAGTTTTCAAGAAACATGGTAGAAGACAAAATGAGGTTGCCACATGGTAGGCCCACAGGTGGCCACATGGTCATCCGTAGAACTAATAGTGTGATGTCATGATGACGTCAAGACGATGACCTGGAAACACAAGAGGTTGACATGTGTCACTCATTTTTGGCATTTTCAACACCCAACTAGACCAAGAAAAATGTGCCACATGTCATTTGTACAAATGATGTGGCAACCTAGTTAGCGGACATGTCAACATCCGTACGCACAGTTGGCAGTGATGATGCGTTTGTACATTCCACATGGAATCACTACAAGGATGACACATGGAAGGTCGTATAGTGACTGGGAAATCCATTCAATAGGTTGACGTGGTGTACGACAGGTGAAATGGCTCAATCAAATAGTGTCACATGTTGTTGGATTACTGAGAGGGGGGGTGAATCAGTAATAGAGCAATTTAATCATTTTTAACCATATAATCCAAGTGTTATATCAATGTATCATTATCATCCAATAACTGCAGAGTAAATAAGCAATGAACAAATGAAAAATCATACAAATACATAGTACACTAGTGTTTTACGTGGAAACCCAAAGAGGGAGAGAACCACAAAACACTTTTTCTTATATGTCTTGAAGAATTACATTCATTGGAAGCACCAACTTCCTTTGTTTTCCAGCTACAACTGGAAGGAGGCTCCAACCCCCTTGCTTCTCAGGATGCAACCTGAGGGAAGCTCCAACTCCCCTATTCTATGGCTACAACTAGAAGGAGGCTACAACCCTCTATGTTCTTCGGCTACAACCGGAAGGTGGCTGCAACCACATGTCCTTGCACCATCAAACCGCCCTGAAGTAGAAGTATAATGATGGAATCATTGTTACACTATCACTGTGAGATATACCGTTGTAGACCTATACCAATAAACCTTAATCATGCATCAACCATGCATCAATCTATAATTAACCTATACCATAAAAAAGTGCATCAACCATGCACCAACCTATACCAAAACAACCTGTAATCAACCTGTACCATAAACAAGTGCATCCAACCATGTACAAAGTATGTACCAATCATGTGTCAACTACTCATCAACTACGACTCATCAAAATGTACCAACATCATCAACTATACACCTCATGTATGTGCCAACTCATCAACTACTTGTCTTAACCATGTACCCAACATGTACCTTAACCAAAAGCCCTCATCATTTTCATCATCAAAATATGATTTGTAACTTTGTAATAGACCTAGTGTATATGATCACATACCTGCAAACTTTCCTTAACTTTTACAACAAGAGACTAGCATTTTCATCAACCTTTTCTTTAGTCTCACATGACTAGTTTGGGATTAGTCAACAACCCTAATTTCAAATAATCATAACTATGTACCTGTAATAAATAAAGATATGAAAATAGTACACAATGTTCTTCAGTTTGTTTTATGCAATTCCTCCAGGTGGCACTACTAGGAACCTCTCATAAAATGAGTTATAGAAAAAATGGCATACCTTGCTGAATTCTGGCTTATTCTAGAGAGCGACCTTGTAGAGTGTGCCCCGCACAGAATATTTGTTGAATGGATATTAGAAAGAATCATCAAAATAATTTATCCTCCCTTGAATTTCGACCTTCTTTTCTTCACCTTCCCTTTGAAATTTGTCTTATATATCCTTTGGTTACCTCAATCACCTATAGATATTCAATATGCTCAAGTGTGATATAAAATGAGAGAGCCTTGCCTCTTATTTATACTCTCCAGGTAGCTTCCTTAAAATAATATTCTAGGTCACTTAGCCCACTTCTAGGTCACTTAACCTATAGTCACTTAACCCATTTCTAGGTCACTCAACTTATTTCTAGGTCACTTAACCCATTTCTATGTCACTTAACCTATTTTCCTCATTTTTAGGGTTAACCACTTTCCATAATTAGAAAGTTCTCCATTTCTTTATCATTTAAATATTCCTCCTTGATGTTTTCACCTCACTTTATAATCTTCTTTGATTTTGTCACTTCACTTTATTATTTAAATAATCCTCCTTGACTTTGTCACTTTTCTTTACCATTTAAATAATAATTTCTTCTTTGCAATCTCTTTGACTTCTTTGACCTCTTGGGGCTTCAAGCCTACATATGAGGGTCCTCCAACTTCGTAAGACCATAACTCTCAAACCATGAGGAGTTATGTGACATTCCACATACCACCAAAAATGGCATGAAATGTACTATCCATATAGAATAGTATTACCTGCAAATATATCAAAACTCATACCATTATACATGAAACGACCATGGGTCCATTACCCAAACCTTTGTGCTACTGGAATTCGCTATCGGACTTTCTTCAAGGGTTGACATCAATGACAACCAACCTTAATAAATAATCTCCCCCTTTGGCATTTATGGAAACATTCTGATGCAATACTGAAATCATTTCATGCAATACTGAAGTCATATCACTCATGCTCCCCCTGGAACCGTGTCTCTGTCCTGTGCATCTCTGTGACCATTTCTCCCCATGGAATCATGCCTATGTCCTCTTCATATGATAAATCTCTCCCCCTTTCTCATCAATGGCAAAGGTATCTTTCCATCCAGGGCTGCTCCCCCTCACTGAATTGTCCTCTTTATGGTGATTCCTCGTGTACATCTAAGACACATAAGATAAGCATTCAAAAGAATTCATTTTGGAGTAGAAATAACTCCGAGTATATGGTGAAGATACTCAAAGGCTTCCCGTGGAAGTGCTTTTGTAAAGATGTATGCCACTTGTTCTTTTGTGCCCACATACTCAACTTTGATTTTATTTTCTGCAACTTGTTCCCGTAGAAAGTGATACTTGATTGGAATGTGCTTCATCTTGGAGTGCATCATCGAGTTCTTTGAGATATTGATGGCGCTTGTATTAGCACAATATATTGGAATGGGCTCATCATACTCAACTTGCATATTTTTCAGAGTTTGTTTCATCCAAAGAACCTATGTACAACATGTTGCTACTGTAATATACTCTGCCTCGGCTATAGATAGAGATACTAATGATTGTTTCTTTCTTATCCATGATACTAAACACTCACCCAAGTAGAATGTTTCTCCACTGGTTCTTCGTCGGTCATCAATACAACCTTCCCAATCTGCATCTGTGTACGAAATAAGAGATAAATCATTTCCTTTTGGATACCATAATCCAAACTCTCATGTTCCTTTGCGATATCTGAAAATCCTCTTCACTGCTAACACATGTGATTACTTTAGTGCTGCTTTAAATCATGCCACATGTCCAATTACCTGCATTACATATGGTCTGGATGTTGTCACATTTAATAGGCTACCAATCATTGACCTGTATTTCCTCTAATCTGTAGACTTTGAATTATCATCTTTGCTTAACTTGCAACTGGTTTGCATGGGATTGATAACTGGTTTGCAATCTTCCATTCTAAACCTCTTTAGAATTTCCTTGATATACTTGGTTTGAGAAATAAAAAATCCTTGGTTTCTTTGACGTATATGAAGTCCCATAAAGAAGGATAGTTCTCTAAGTAATGACATTTCAAATTCATTCTGCATATCCTTTGCAAATTTCTAGCTTAACCTGTCATCATCACTACCAAAAATAATATCATCAACATAAACTTCAATTATTAAAATACTATCTTGACTTACCTTGATGTAAATGTTGTTGTCTGCACTTCCTTTTCTAAACCTTGCATGTTGTAGATATTTATCCAGTCTAGAGTACCATAATCTAGGATCCTATTTTAGACCATACAAGGCCTTCTTTAATTTACACACATAATCTGCATTCTCTGGCAACTAAAATCCTTCTGGTTGTTCAATGTAGACTTCTTCTTCAAGTTCCCCATTCAGAAAAGATGACTTTACATCCATCTGATACACTTTAATATTTTTGGAGCATGCATAAGCTAAAAGAAATTGGATTGCTTCCATTCTGGCAATTGGGGAAAACGTCTCTTCAAAGTCGATTCCTTCAACCTGTGCATATCCTTTACATACCAATCTATCTTTGTCCTTGTAACCTGTCCATATTCTGTTGCACCTCTTTCATCACATTAGTGAGAAAAATAGAGGTGCTTGCAAGATTAGTTGGGTTTGCTAAGCAGGACAGCTGCAAGGAAAAGGGTTAGAGAAAGAAATATAAAAGAACAACTAAGAATTAAACTAAGAAATAAAACAATAACTAAATTAATGAGCATAGGAACATAAGGACAAAAGAAACAATTAGACCCATGTCACCAATGATAAGGCTGATATTAGTGAAATAAAACACTGAGAAGAAAGAGGACTATGAGTCCCTTCTTCCTCCAAGGGAGGGCTCTTGGACCCCCACAAATAAGCTCTTCTTACAACTTTGAAAATGAAAATGAAAATGGTGAAAGAATTATTTCCTAATCCACTCAAGGGGTGAGATGGATTGCCCAATGCAATGATGCAAGTATACTCTTGGTAAGGATAGAGGATTCCTCAACAGAATAATGGCAGCATAACTTTGCTATGAATTCCTTGAAAAATGAAGTGTATCCATGGCCTTTTTATAGCATTCCTTTGAGGTATTGTCCAACTAGTTTGTAGTGTGTAAAGAGGCTAATTAGGGCATTTCTAGGTCTTTGACCAACCACCAGTCAAATCCAGTCCATATTTGAGTGTCAAATCAACTTGGAAGCTAAACCAGAAGTGGATCGGAGGCCGACCACTCTCATAAATGCATCATTTCTTAGGTGTGTGGCTTTTTGCGACAACAATCGCGCATTGTGCCCTTGTGCCTGAATCTTGCATTTCTATTTTGTGCATGTGTGCGTGCGCCCTATGACTTCATAACGCCCTTTAATTTTTGCACTAGTTGTATAGTTTTGACCCTTTGGGAATGCTTTTGTGATATTTTTGGTCCATGGGTGACCTCATAACTATTTGACGATGCTGAATTCTTGTAACCATTTGCGGACGCAATTTCAGTGATAACAGATGCCCCCTAATGGATGAGGTTAGGAGCATACATATAGCCAAAATCCATCAATGTTTCTTCTACTGAGAGTGTTGTTGTAAGAGAGAGCGATAGTGGGATTGTCAAGAGTTACCCGTTGGAGGGAGAAGGGAACCTATAGAACCTGACCTTTCATAAGGTGTGTAAAAATAAATTGTGTACAAACGAGGCATGTATGCTCCATGCTCATGTCATGTAACTCAAAAGAGGAATGATGTGTTGATGTAGACAACTGCAACACCCTCGGGGGCAGTCGTCAGAAAGGTAGAAGACAATTCTATGGAGGAACATACTCTGAATGGTAGGCAGTGATATTTGTAAGAAATATCACAGATCTTGTAGGCATTGATAACCCATCCCAGTTTGGAGGTCTTCGACAAATATAAGAAATAACTGCAATAGTCGCAAAGTAAGACCCACCATAACATGAGAAAGTGTTGAAGTCGAATGTTACGGGAGTCAATGACAATAGGGAGCAATTGTGGTTCTCTCTATGCTGTCCGAGATCTCTCATTGGATAGGTAATGAGAATCAAGATACTGTTGCCCTTCTGGAAAACTGTGTTGATGTCGACAAAAGGGGGACGTGACTCCCAGAAGCAAAGGGCTTCGTGAAATCTACGAGGTGAGGTTAGGAATTAGAGGAGGTACATGGTCGAAGTCAAGATGTATGGAGACTCAAGACTGCCCTTGGTTGGGGGTATATGCGAAGTATAAGTGGCCGAAACCGTTCAACTAAGTCGAGTGTTAGGGGGACAACAAGATGTGGGATAAGTTGTGCCAGAGGTGGGACAAAGTGAACAAACTTAGAGGGCAGAGGTAAGTGGCCTGTGGGATACTCAGAGGATATGGACGATGTCAATAAGGGTAGATGATAAGGAGTTCCCCAACCAAGGGTGACATGGGTTGTGTTTTCCAAAAAAGGGAAGAAGGACGCCAAAGGTGACGACAAAAAAGGTAATGTAAAGGCTGGAAACAAAAGACGTTTGTACAATAAATAAATAATATGGGATGAGTGTACAAATATAGAAATGGGTGCCCCAATAGAATATGGTTGGCCTGGGTAGGGCACAATTTGATTGGAGAACTGGTGGAGGGTGGGGGCCCCATGGGTGGGTTTCTGTATGAGGTAGGTGAAATGAAGGGAAATTTGCAGATGGGCAAACTGATTGTGGATGAAATGGAGGGTTCATGATACTGCGGAGGTGCAGTAAAAAATAGGACCTTGAAGAGATAATCTAGGAGTTTGGTGGGAAAGCTAGCAAAGTGAGGAGAATGAGTATGTGGCTGATTTGCAATAGAATGTAAGACTATCAGAACTCCCATCCCTAAAGGTTTGAAAAACAGCATGAGTGTCAATGTGAAAAAGGGTGCTATGAAGGGGACAACTCATGTGGGGGAGAGTGCTACCGGATGACAGTACCGAAGATGCAGATGGAGGTGTTGGTACTATAGAGCCGGAGATGTGGATCCTAGAGGTGAATGTCAGAGGATGTGATTGGAGATGCAAATGAGATTCAGAGGGAATCACTACATGCCAGTGCTGAGCATATACCTAAAGGGATTGCGTTGATGTATGATGACCAAGTACCTACAAACATGAAAACCAAATACCCGACGTGAACAATATATAAAGAGAATTGAACATACGAGCATTTATTTGATAATTTTGAATAGGCGCATGCGTACCTGGTCGGGGTATGAAAAAAATGGCATCCCAGGGGCTCAGGATGAAAAGAGGTTTGGGGACTATCGTGATGTAGATGCCGGGATGTTGATCCCGTGGCTGAAGACAGATCAGGGAATGGACACCCGGAGCTCCCGAAATGGTGAGTGGAAGTTTGGAGAAAAGGACTATATATAGCTATAGGGCCCACATTGCCACCTCATTTGTACTTGCTGCTATAGTGACTGGACGAGAAGTATTCAGAGGAGATTTGGAGATTCTGAGAGGATGAGGCATCTGATCGAGGACCAACGAGCTTCAGGTTAGTAGTCTGATCATCCGACATTGAAGTAGGGTTTCCATTTTTGGGCAGGACCTGTACGGAGGGCCGTACATGGGGTTTTATGGGTGTGGGCCCCCACATGTGCGGGCGATCCATAAGTATGTGCGCACAAGTGCATGCCTACCCACCAGATAGGCGCACATGGGGGCACTTTTGAGGGGGGCAAAGGCACACATTATGTGCATGCCTGTTGGCTACACAACAACACATGTGTGTGTGGCTATGTATTGGACAGGTGCGCTTTGATGCGTGCTTGTGTTCATGATAGAGGAACATGAAGGCGCCCCTGTAGGATGGACAAGCACGCCTGAGTGTGCACCTATAGAGTGGAAAGGTGCGCATACGTGAGCGCTTGTGGAGTGAACAAGTGCGCATGTGTGCACACCTGTGGGTTAAACAACCGCACCTTGGAGGCAAGGTTGACGGGTGTAAAACTTATATTTTTTATGTTGTTTATGGTCCATGTGGTTGACCTAGGATTGTTTTATGTGGCTGCAGCTGATCTTTTTGCACAATGTCGGTTGGGTGGCGAGAGCGAGATTGGTCCTAGCAGAGAGATGCCGTGGCGATTGAGGATCCGGGGCTTCGTGCGACTTTGGCAGCCTGTGGGTTGTTGAAGTTCTTTGAGTGCCCGTTGATACGGGCGCAGGAGTATCTCCTGCAGTTCCTTATCCGGATGTGGATTCTAGACCTGCATTGTTTCATGGTGCGGGGAGAGTAGATTGCCTTCACTGCGGTGGAGGACATATATTTTTTGACTGGGCTCCTGTTTCGGGGAACGCCCCTACCGATGGAGCCGATGTTACCTAGGGATGTGGCGCTAGTGACAATGGGCCAAAGGTTCTGTTCGGGGGAGAACTTAATGTCGGGCTTTGTTGTGAGCATTGGGGCGATGGATGATCTAGCACATCGTTGTATAGAAATGATGATTGTGAGAGTGTATGGGTCCCTTGCGACTCAGTGGATCAGTGGTGGTCAGTTGTGTGTGATGGAGAGGGTATTGGTCGGTGAGAACTTCGCCTGGGGGCTTACGCTGCATGCTAAGATGGTAGGGTAGCTGGACCATTGTCAGTCCACTGATACATGAGAGTTTGCCTTTGGGTCCATCCTAGTAGCCTGGTTTTTGGAGAGGGTGCCTATGTTGCGTCCTAGGATTTTATTGGGCGCTCCTGGGACGCGAGAGCTACGAATGAGGTGGTGGTCGACTATTTTTCTTCACCATGGTGGTGGCGAGGGCGACCACTTCTTCACAACTGAGGTAGTGTAGGTGTGGCGACATATGATATTGTAGTTCCCATATGCTGGTGTTGAATTCTAGGAGGATCCGGACATGGTGTTACCTCCAGGGGAGGTTTTTGACCATCGAGGTATGTTGATGAGTTATATATATATGTTTTTTGAGATAGCATGACATGTGTATTTGGTATAGATGCTGATACTATCTGTTGTTTTGTTTGTATGTGCAGATGTGTCACCTCATGGGCGTGAGGTTGAGTTGTTGAGGGTGTCGGATCTCCAAGAGTCGGGGAGACAATCGTGGGTAGGAGAGAGACGTTGGTGTGAGGACGCCGAGGTGAGACCAGCTGAGCCTGAGAGAGCAGTAAGGAGACGTTGGTTTGATGACCCAGGTGTCGGGCCATCACATGCTCCTCCGGTGGATGCCAAAGCAGATTTTGAGGACATTCACCGTCGCCTGGAGGCGTTTCTACAGGGCGTGCCTGAGGGCATGTGGTTGCGTATCCAGGATGAGGGTATCCTGGAGCAGTGTGTGGGGGTTCTGCCACCATGGCGGGCCGTGGTATGATGAGAAACAGTGGTAGGTACTGCTATGACCGAACGGTTACCTCCCAGTCAGGAGAGGCCAATAATGGGTAGGGGACCACCGCCTGAGGGAGGGGTAGGAGGTGGTGCTCTAGAGGCACCTTGAGTGGTGCACTATGTATTTTTGTATATAGGCTGGTGAGCCCATTTTGTACCGAGGTGCTTCACTGGCCTGCAGATACTTGTATTTTTGTATGTGAACACTTGGATGGCACTGTGGACCGTCTTATATATACATGAGTATACATTTTGAGATCTAGGTGATGTTTACATGTGTTTTGTTAATGTGTTGATGATGTCTAATCTATATATGCTGTGACAGGTTGTTGATATGTTTATGTATGTGTAGAGGTATCTTGATGTGATATATGTCAGTCTAACACAATATTAGCTAAGTTATCTATTATTTGATTCAATTATCTTGGAATATGTGTAAATGTAATGGAATCAAAATGTCGAGATAAAATTCTAACCTGCAGGTATTTGCGAAAGAGGCAAGGATCGCGTACGCAGTACACATTGTTGAGCTGAAGAACGACTAGTCGAGAGTCAAGCAAGACGCTAAGGTAACGAATATGATGATGTTTGGAATCGACGAGGAGGCCAATGATGGTAGTGTATTCGGTTTGGTTGTTGGTGGTTTAACCCAAACATATGTCGCTCAAATGGAGCATTTCATGTGAGGGGGTATAGAGGGCCCAAGCCGCCGAAGCGAGATTTTGTGTCCAACGGCTAGTGCCGTCGGTGTAACCGATGTGGTAGGCTGGTGGAGGAAGCATCTGTAAATAGCACAAATGATAGTTTAGACATGAGGGATGGAAAAAAAAAGATTAAAAACACTATAAAAGAAATAACCGAAAGTAGAACTGCTACGTTTGGGCATAAAATTTCTTTAAGTATAAGCCGTTGATGGGTTCTTTGAGAGAGAGGTCATCGAGAGAGGCCAGGATGTATGCACCTTTGGTGAGGCAATGTTGGATAATGTATGGGCCATGCCATAGTGACTTGAATATGCCATGAACGAAGGTATCGTGAGCGATATCATAAGCAAGGACAAGGTCGCCTTCATGAAATGAGAGAAGGTTGACATGTTGATCAAAGGTGGCCTTGGATCATTTTTTAGCTGTGTCATTGTTCTGTAATGAAGATCGACGATATTCATCCAAGGACTCTAAGTTTAGCAAGCGCTGCTCCATTGGAGCAATGTTGGGTAATAGCTCAATTATGGTGCGTAGCGTGGGAATTTCACACTCGATGGGCAGAGTGGCCTCAATCCCATGGACTAGATGAAATGGTGTGAAACTAGTGGTTGTTTTCACAGCTGTATAGTAAGCTTATAGCGTGGAAAATAACATATGATGCCAATTGGTCTTATGTTTGTTAATCGTGCGCTGTAACATGGTTTTGAGGACCTTGTTAACTGCTTTGACCTGTTTGTTAGACTGAGGGTAATATGGTGAGGCAAACTTGTGGGATAATCCTAACCAAGATGAGAGTTCGACGAAAATATCATTATCAAAGTGTTTCCTATGATCGAAAACTAATTGGAGTGGTACTCCAAAGCGGGATACGACGTGGTTAAAGAAAAAACACATTGCGGTGTCAGTGGTATTGTTGAAGGTGGGCATAGCTTCTGCCCATTTTGTGAAGTAATTGACTGTGACAACAATGTATTTGTGGCCATTGCTGCAGGGGGGATTACAAGTCATGAAGTCGATGCCCCATTTACAAAAGGGGTTGGCAGTAATGACTAGATGAAGGAGAGCAGGTGGTGCTCGTGCTTTGTTGGCATAAAGCTGACATTTCTCGCATCGTCTCACAACATGAATGAAATCATGGAACAATGTAGGCCAAAAGTAGCCTGCTTGGATAATCTTCCGAGCAGTGGACATTCCCGAAAGATGGACCCCACATGCGCCGCGATGCCATTCGTTCAAGACTATGTCGGCCTCGTCAATGGTTAGGCATCGACAAACAATGGTGTCGACCCCTCGTTGGTATAAGATGTCTCTGATGAGGAGGTAGCAGGGGGATTGGTGGAAAATACGATGATGATCATCTTGGGAAAGGTGGTTACCAAAATTTTGAGTTCGAAGGTAGACGAGGAGGTCGTTGTACCAAGGATCATCTGAAGTGATGTAAAAGAGGTGTTCGTCGAGAAAGTTGGTATTGATGGGGGCACTGGTTGTGTCAGAGGGGAAGGCCGTGACAAGTTCGACAAGGATGAGGGCATTCTTGCTCTTGGGTGTTGAGAATTCAAGATCATAGTCCTAAAGGATAACAATCCATCGAGCAAATTTTCCATGAATTTGGCGACGATTGAGAAAGTATTGCATAGGGTTGGAATCTGCTACGACCTTAGTTGTGCGAAGCAAAATGTAATGACACAGTTTCTAGACTGCGAGGATGACTGGAAGGGCTAGTTTCTCTTTGTGTTTATACTTCAGGGGTTGCCCTGAGAGGTTTTTACTAATGTAATAAATGACATGCTCACGATCATCATCACCAATTTGAACTAGAACTCCTGCTACTGAGATGGTTGAGGCTGATATGTAGAGGACATAGTCGCGATTGTAGTCAGGTGCACTAATTAAAGGGGCATTAGAGAGCGCCATTTTAAGATCGTCAAATGAATTTTGGGCATGTTCATCCTAGAAAAATGGGATGTCGTGGCGTAGTAAGCGAAGGAAACCGTGTTTGCGAGTGGCATAGTCTGGGACAAATCATCGTAGAAAGTTAGCCTTTCCTTGGAGGCTCTGGAGTTGACGTAGATTCCAGGGAGGTGGAATTTCAGTGATAGCTTGGACTTTGAGGGGGTCCATGTTAATACCGCTATGGGAAATGATGAATCCAAGGAGGCACCCTGCAGTGACACAAAATACCCACTTGAGGGGATTCAAGTGGATGTTGTACTGACGGCACCGTTGGAAGATGATCCGTAAATCATCAAGATGTTGGGTGTGTTTCTTGGATCAAGCTATGAGGTCGTCCAAGTATGCAAGGATGATATGAGCCAGATCGTGAAAAATGTATGTCATAGCCCATTGGAAAGTTGTGCCAACATTCTTTAGTCCAAACGGCATGACCCAATATGCAAAAGTACCCCAAGGGGTAGTGAATGCGGTTTTGTACTGATCGGCTAGGTGAATTTGGATTTGATTATAACCAGAGAAACTGTCCATGAAGGATAGAGCCTCATGGCCTACGTATTCATTGATAATTTGATCGATGAAAGGCGATGGAAAGTTTTCTTTGGGACATGCATGATTGAGATCGCGAAAGTCCGTGCAAACACAGATAATGCCCTGTTTTTTTATTAACGGGTATAGGGTTGGAAACCCATGAGGTATAGGCGATGGAGAAGATGAACCCAACCGCGCGTAATTTGTCAATCTCGGCTTTGATGGCCGTTGCTTTGGATGGGTGTAGTGTTTTTTGTTTTTGACGAACTGGTGTAATGTCGGGCCAGGTGTCAATGTGATGTTCGACAATAGAGGGATCAAGGCCAGGCATTTCTGTGTATGAACAGGCAAAAATATCCCGATATTCCTGGAAGAGGGCTTTATAGGCGGTGATTTCTTGAGGAGTGCAAGCGGCTCCAATAGTGATTTCCTCGACGATGCCATTTTTGATGGAAATGTCGATTTTGATGGTCGGAGAAATGTTGGCCATGTTTCCTTCTTCAAAAGCATCAGGGGTAGGAATGGGGTTGTTGAACCAATCGATATGCCCTGATGGGATAAAAATATTGGTTTCGACTGTGTATATGGGGTGTTGGTTAGGAGGCGTGGAGGCTTCCCGTGGAAAGAAGAGCGCTCGGTGGTGTAGCGCATCCCATGGGTAGTCAGGGGTGTTTAACTCTTTGAGCATTTCCTCGTCACAGTGGAAGTGGCGGGAATACAAGGGGTCATGAAGAGTGATATCAGTGACTGTTGTTATGTGGCTGCCCCCTGGTGATGAAGAAGTAGGGGGAACGTTGCAATGGAATTGCGATGATTCACTCGACATAAACCAAATATTGAAATACTGAGGAGTACGCATGGTAGTTGGATGTAAAATTTCCGTAGGGAAATGAGCGGGGGAATTGGGGGGATTTGGGGGTGAATCCTCGGATAAGTCATCCAAGAACCAAAGAGGGGTTGGTAGGGCCTCGGGTTTGGGAGAAATGAGATGAATAATCTCTAGTGACAAGGTAAGGTCAACCATCAATTCGGTGGGTCGTTGAAGGAGGGTCAATTGGCGTTGCCTGTATTCAATGATCATAGGACATTCGTATGTAAAATGATATAAGGATTAACATAGAGAGAAAGTGATCCAGGTGGATATTGGTGGCCACCCACCTATTCCACTTGGACCCCCACCATTCCTTCTTTCAGTTTTTCAGTTTTCACACAGTTTACTATTTTTAGCAGTTTTTTCGGGTCCTGAACTTTTGAGGCCATTTTGAGGCCCTAAATGATGTTTTTTTGGGTATGTTTCTGTCAAAAAATAACTTCTAACGATGCTATTTTTTATTGAGCATTGTAGGTCTCGGATAGATCTTTCCAACGAGCTATCATACGCCTAAAACGTAGATCGTATGTAAAAGTTACGACCCCGGGAAGTTGATGCACCAACTTACCCAAACGGGGCCCACATGACTTTTGGCGCTTCATCTCCCAGGGTTAGGTTTTTGG
>JZKD02S1686370.1:44852-58508 GCA_000966675.3 Picea glauca
CAGACAAACCCTAATTACAGAGCATCGTAGTATTCAACATGATGCATATCTAATAACACTTAGCATAAAAGGAATGTATTAGATATAGCAGATTCAAGCACTAAGCATACTCACATAGGTGAAATCTAACATTCCTTCTCCTGATTAAGCACAAAGAAACATTAGTTCTATCTAACATTCATCTATATCATATCAAGTCACACATAAACACACCAACACATCGCACAAAGAAAAGAAACACAACATATACGTGGTTCACCCCCCCTGGGGCTACATCCACCAACTCTTCTTCTCTTCTATTATCTTTTGTTAATCAGTTACATGCACAGAGACTCAAAAACCCTACTTTGCATAACATAAGAGATCTGCACACTTCTCTAGATCCTCCTTCACTGAGTAGGTCTAAGCAGGCATCTTGTCACAACCCCTTACAATGACTTGCACTCAACTCTACAAGTCTCACACAGTATGCACAAAGCCTTACAATTCTTGATCACATAGATCCAACTCCAACACTTAGCCAACTTGCAACAACTACTTCTTACATTGCCTAGCTTTCTAATTTTAAATCCAAAATAGGCCTAAGCATGGGTAAGCCCATGGGCCAACATTCCCATACCCATTACATTATCCCAAATCCCAAAAAGGGGCCGAGATCTCGCGATCTCTGCTTCGTCTTGCACTCCTCCTTCGACAACCTGTCGAAGTCCCAAAATTAGGTCAAACATGACCAAGAATCCTCAAAACTTGTTCAAGGGCCAACAATGCACAAGCATTGTTGATGGATGGTCCACACTCCTTAAAATGTCTCTAAAACCTTAGATCCAATACTCTTTTACTTTCCCTAAGTTGAATGATTAGGTCTTGAGACTCCTTGAGTTGCTTATTTATCCATTTAATAGTTTTCTCACCTTCTCCAGGTGAAGTGTGAATCTTCTCAACTGATACATGATGTCCATGTGCTTGTGTTTCCTCTGCAAACTTGCATTTTTAACTTATCCTTCCAGCTGAGGATATTGTTAAAGGAGATGCAGGTTTAATCAAATCCACAACTTTAGGACTTTGTTTGATTTCTTTTCCTTTAGAAGCTTCTGGAACCTTTGAACCTGATTCCCTCTTTAGAACTATTGCATCTTGTGATGTTTGCATATCAGAAACCCTCTCAACCAATTTTCTCTTCATTTCCATGTTATCTTGAAAGTACTGAGATATGACATACTTATCTTCTTTAAGCTGATCTTGTAGCTCTTTTATTACTTGGTCTTTCTCTTCTAGCTGCACCTGATCTTCATCCATTCCTTGAGCTGAATGATCAACAAACTGTATATGCAGGGAAGGTATAGGAAATGTCTTGGAAATTGACCTTGTGATTGGTCTACTCACTCTTAGTGTTTTCTCCACCTCATCAACAAAGTGTAGACTTATACCCTTCTTTTTAGATGGTTGACTTGGTGAAGAGTCCTCAATTTCCTTTCCTTTCCCTTTTCTTTATTCTGCAGATCCTTTCTCTTTTCCACTTGAATCTTTAGAAACCATTTTCTCTGCAGATGAGGGGGTGTCTCCTTTGGGGTATAAAGGGATGTTTGTTGAGGCCAAGAAATAGTCCCAATCTCTGTTTGATTTCTTAAGTTCTTCCACCACTAGCAACTTAACCAAGGAGAAATGAAATAAATTGGACTTAAGTTGATTAGCCCTAGCTTGTACCTTGTCTGCCATTTTACCTAGTCTTATGTATAGGTAAAAAGGTAAGTTTAAAGGGTTCTTTCACGTGAAATGCATCAAAAGCCTTATGTGATACTGGTATACTCTGTCAAATCTTCCCTCACAGGTGAAATATCGTTGCACCACCCTTAACAATTTTTCATAATGCTCTAGTATACATTCTCTTGGAATAGTGGCACCAAATTTTTGTTTCTTGTACTTGGGTTCAAGGAAATCAATGTAGAAAATTGGATCAAGAGGCATACCTTTAAACCACTTCTCCCCTTGGACTGGAATCTCAGTTGCAACAACCACTGAGACTTCTGACACTTGGAAGGTGAAGTCAACAATCCTTGTTTGAACGCGATTGAAATTTAGGGAGAAATCCTTTGGTACCTGAGCATTGTATCCTTGGATCTTCTCACAAAACCTCATGCAATCAACTTGCTCAAATGAAACCCTAAACACAGAATCATGATTCGCCAACTCCAAAATCTTTGGCTCACACCTCAACACACTACCTCCTTTGTTGTGTTTATTTTTCTCTTGAGTTGCCATGTTGCAGATGTAGTCTAAAACAAAGGTTGATATGAGCAAGGAGTTTCAAAGGATAAAAACTTTGATAAGGCATTCTACACAATGGACAACAGGGTTAGGTTTTGCTGAATTGTGTCAATGGACTCAATAATATGGTGAAAAAGTTTTAGATTGCAGGTATATGGGAGCCGAACACTTTCTAGACACAAAACAAAAGCTTTCAACCTTTGCACAGAAAAAACAGGGGATGCGTAGTGTGCACACATGGGTTTGTGTAGCAGGCAGACAGAGTTTTGCGTAGCGAGTTGGGAAAGTTTGCGTAGCATGTGGAAAACGTTGGATTTGCTTGAATGAAAAGATATGACCGGTGACAAATATATTTTGCAATGAAAATGGGTGTGGAAAGACATACAAATGCCAAGCAAAATTTGGTTTTGAAAGTGATTGGACCGTTTTAGGAGTGATATGACAGCTTGGGTAGCGCCAAGGAGTTTGCACAATGTGAGTACTTTTTGCAGGTTTAATTACAAAAGCCACTTTGAAAGATAGAAAAATGACATAATGACCTTTGATGACTCTCTATCCTTCATAATATGTCATTATGCTCCATGACACCCCTAAAAACCATTCCACCTAGAATTATTATTTGACTCTTTTTGACATGCCATTTGGAGTTTATAGCCACAACTTTAGAGAAATGACTCAAAGACCTTAGAGAACCTTCACGAGACAAAAAAAATTAGAACACACACACACTCAATGACTCAATTAGGAATGCATTGGTCTTCCCATGACCAAGGCATGACTTTGCAAACTCTTGACAGACCTCTAACTCTTCCTTGAAAATAATGACACTAACATTTGGCTCCAATGGGGATGATGTCCTCCTTGTGAGGCAATAAATAACAATAGACTAGGTGCCTCATCCATTGGGATTTATTTTGACTCAAAAGACTTTAAAAATAAAAATAAACTAACAAACCTTTTTACAAACTTTGACATACACTAGCTAAACTCCATAGAACCTTAGGGCCTTCACTGTGGGCTTCAATTTCTGTAGAATGATGACTTCAACTACTCTATCTGAAAAATAAAATGGTTATTTACAATGAAATGAAAGATCAAAATGCTTTAAGTAAAGTAGTGTTTGAGAAAACTGCCATTCATAGGTCCTCCAGAAATGAGATCTCCATTGATATCTTGCAACAAATAAGCATTTCTTCCATGATAAGCAACAATTCTGAATGGTCCCATCCAGAGGTAATCAAAATTTTTGTGCTTCCCTTTATCTTCATTTCTTGCATCCCATTTCAGCACCAGATCATCTACCTTGAAATCATCAACATTCGTATGTTTATCAAACATCTTTCTCATTTTATCTTGATGCAGTACATGAATCAATACTTCTTCTCTCATTTGTTGTACATGAATCAGTTGGTTGATCCTCCTTTGAGAATCATTTGGTTCAACTTCTTGTTCTTGCAACAATTTCATAAATAGTAGCCCTAATGAGGTAGGGAAAACAACATATGTGCCATATACAATCTGGAAAGGTGATGTAGCAATAGACCTCTTGGTAGTGATCCTATCATCCCAAAGTGCATAAATAAGTTTCTTCAACCAAGCCTTTTTGTTTTCATGTAACAACTTTTTGATAATTCTTGTCAGACTCTTGTTGGATGACTCAGCTAATCCATTACCCTGTGGGTAATAGGTTGTGGAATGAACAAGGGTTATGTTGTAATCACTTAAAAACTTTTCCACCCTCTTAGAATTGAATGTTGTTGCATTATCAATTATTATTTTGACTAGGAAGCCAAACCTAGACATAATGTTACTTTCCAAAATTTGTATAATGAAAACATCATTAGCTTGCCTTGTTGGGACTGCTTCAATCCATTTGGTGAAATAGTCTCTAGCTATCAATATCCATCTATGTTGAGCTGAAGATGGTGGATGAATAACTCCTATAAAATCAATTCCCCATTGCCTAAATGGTGCTTCAACATAAATTGGTTTTAAAGGCAAGGGAAATGATTTCTTTTTGCCATAAAAAACTTGACATTCATGACAACTTGACATCTCCTTGTACACATCAGACAAAATGTTGGGCCAATAAAACCCTTTTCTCAGTATCTTGAGCACTATGGTTTTGCAATAATGGTTTCCTCCACAACCACCCTTATGGAATTCTTTGATAGCATGTTTTACCACTTCTTCCAACAAGCAACTGCACAAAATTCCCCCTGGATCCTTCCAATACAGAGAACCATCAAGAATACAAAAAATTGCTACTTTTAATTTCAGAAACCTAGCTTTTGTTTTGCTTAGTTTAGGAGGAGTTTGTAAATTTCTCAACACATATATAATGTCAACATACCATGGATATTCAAGAAATTTATGGGACACCTATGGCACCATTTCTTCTTTTGAATTTTTTGATAGGTCTGCAATAAAATTTATCCCCAAAACATCATAATTTGACTGTGTCATAAGTTTGGCAAGCCCTAGGCCTTTGATCAGATTTGTAGGCTTTATCTCCAGATCATATTCTAGAAAAACAACAATCCATTTTCCTCTTCTTCCTTCAGGATCAGATTGAGTCAGGATATCTTTCACAACATTGTTGGGCACATGAGCGACAACATGAAAATGCAAAATGTAAATTGTGAATTCTTTAAGGGATTTTACCAATGGATATGCTTGCTTCTCCATGATGTCATACTTAATGGGGAATCTCTTAAAGTTTTTTTGTAATAGGCTATGATCCTTTCAAAATTTTGTTCATATTTTTACAAAAAAACCCCAACAATAGTGTGTTATGATGCAAAAGAGAATAAGATGAAATCCTTTGCATAGTCTGGACTGGCTAGTACTAGTTCTTGTGTCAATGCTACCTTTATATCCTAAAAATATTTTATGGCTTCTAGAGTCCACTTTATCTCACTACCTTTCCTGAGCGTGCTGGTAATGAACTTTATAATTTCTGCCAGATTAGGGATAAACCTCCTTAGAAAGTTTACCCTTCCAATAAATGTCTGTACCTATCTTTTGCTCCTGGGAGTGTCAATTTTTAGAATGGTAGCAACCTTGTTGGGATCTATCTTTATTCCTTCTTTTGAGATGATATGACCAAGTAGTTTACACTATTTCATTCCAAAGTTGGATTTCTTGGGATTTAATGAAATTCCAAACCTCCTACATTTCTGAAAAACCCTTTTCAAATGTTTTAGATGCTCATCATCAAAATTTGAAAACACAATAATATCATCTAAATAAATGACAATGAACTTATCTTTTTCATTAGCAAAAGATATATCCATAGCCCTTTGGAATGTTTCCCTTGCATTCATGAGCCCAAAAGGCATTTTGGCATACATGAATGTACCCCAGGGTGTTGTGAAGGTTGTCTTCTCTTGATCATCAGGATGCACCATGATTTGGTTGTATCCGGAAAATCCATCAAGCATTGACATTTTTTGTGATCCTACCACTTCTGGTAGAATGCAATCCATCTTGGGAAGGGGATAGTTATCTTTGAGAGAAACCCTATTCATATTTCGAAAGTCTACACACAACCTTATTTCACCACTATTCTTTCTAACATAAACTAAGTTATCCAACCATTTAGAGAATCTCAAAGACACTATAATCTTAGCATCAAACAACTTTCTTACCTCTTTCTCAATTAATGACAGCCTAAAGGATTGATCCTTATTAATTTCTATTTGAAAGGTTTTTGATCATCTTTTATTGTAATTACATGTTGAGTAACCTTTGTGTCATAAACATTCAAATCCTCATAGCTCCACGCAAAAACATCTGAAAAATACTTCATTAAGATGATATATCTCTCCTTGATTTTTGGACTGAGTGTCTTGGACAATTTGATGATTTTAGGATCTTCCCGAGTCCCAATGTTACAATCCTCCATTTATTTATCATTTGTAGTGACCTTAGGGTTCCTTGCCACATCATTATTGTCAAAAATATTTTCCAGTGGAACCAAGCCCTTAGGGAAGTTATTATTTTTTAGTTGAAAAATGTCTCTACCAACAATCTGATTTTGAAAATAGTCATCATTTGAAAACATGCCTGCATCTTCTTCCTGATCACAACAATTTTCATCATCAATATTTATGTTGGAAAAATCATCGGTCATTTGGACTTACCAATTGTTTGTCATCCTCAAAAATATGCCAATACTTGATATTGTTAGGTACTGTTGGTATGTGCTTGACTTCAATCTCATTTTTTATGTTATGAAAGATAGGGATCTTGAAAATAGAGGTTGAAGTGGCTAATGAATCAACAATCAAATTTTGTCCTCTTGGAATCACCTAGAGGTTATAATCCGTGAAATTTTCAAGTATATCAAGAACTATGTTTCTATATGCCCACATCCTAGGATTTTTAGATTGATAGATTCCCTTAACCTGATTTATGATAAGCTCATAATCTCCATGTACAACTATTCTTTTTGCACCCAATTCTTTCAATGCGTTCAAACCCAAAATCAATGCCTCGTACTCAACCATGTTTTTTTTTTTTTTTAAGTAAAAAGAGGCAGTACCTGTTATATTGTTATGATCAAAAATACAAAAGTGATGCTAGCTGTCCCGCCTAAGCAGGAAACCGGGACAGCTGGGCATCCATGTCCAGGTGTCACACCATGTGCATAGGTGGCAAAGTTTACAGAGTTAGCAGTGCTATGTCCCGCCCGAAGGAAACCGGGACTGATAATCACAGCCTGGAGGCTGGTTATTCTAACTAAGACTATGACAGTATAATAGCTAGCATGAAAACCATAATAAGAAAACCAGAGCAGATTTTTAACCAGGATGGAACCTTTGAGCTGCGTCGCTTGTCCTATGCATCGGAGTGCCTCCATCGCGCAGGAAACGTGTATGTGCGCACACAGGTCGGGCATTGTTTTTTGGACGTTGCTCGGGAGTGCGCCGCGAAAAACATGTCGAGCCTCTGGTCGATTTGTGCCAGGCGGAAGATTTGATCTTCCATTTTGCTTCTAATGTCGAAAATTAGGTTGAGGAGATCCCAATTTGCAGCGGGTGGCTGCTCCTGGTTGTAGCTGGCCGCGTTCTCTGTGCGAGCATCCTCGTCCTCCTCCTTTGGCTGATGTCGTTGACATTCTTTCCCTGTGTTCTCCGCTGCCTCGGTGGCCTCAGTAGGGACCTCCTCGACCACGTAGTAAGGGGTGTAAGGCCAATCCTCGATGATTGTGGAGGGGTCGGGCCCCTCACTTACAGGTTGATGGGGGCCAGAGGAGCCATAGCTTACGCGAGAGGTCCAATTCTCCGGAGTTGTGAGTAGATTGTGCTCGAGAGGGCTGGGCGGGTCGTTTGGCGGTATAACTTCTTTGATGAACACCCGTGGAGGCGTTCTCAGCTTGAGCTTGCGTCGCCGGGTGGCAAGTGCCAAGGCTCGTTCAAAGGTTTCCTTTCGCTTGCGCCTGGCTTCTGCAGCATACCAGGCTGCCCCCCTTCTCGGTCGCCCTCGAATTCGTGGCATGACTGGTACCCTGCTGAGAATCCTGATGCTATTGCTGTTGAAGGGGGGAAGAATTGCCAAATGCAGCCTCTGCACCCAAGAAACTACAGTGAGGCTTCTGCAGCACTGATTTGCTTGTGAAAGATAGTCTCCCCGGAGAGAAATTTCACTTGCAGGCATGAACCGAATAACGAACTCCATTATCAATACATTTGATATAGCCTCGGCATTAAATCTCGTCATAATTCCCTTCTGGTTAGTGGTCTGGGATGAGGTACCTTGCGCTCGCGCGAGGGTACTGCTCGAGGGAATTCGCCTGTGCTCGTTCATGTGGCTTAATGGCTGGGTTGGGACGCACCGATGGGAGCATTTACGCCCCGTCCCCTTTCGTTTCCACCTGGCACAATTGCACCACCTATCACCCCATCCGGGGAGTGAAGATCCTTTCTGGCTAAAGCTTGGCACTGTGTGAGGATCTCTGGGGCTGGTGAGCTCTGGCCCTCCAAGCTTAAGCGTTCTTCCCCTGTTTCCACTGCTTCGTTTGCAAGTCGGTCTGCCACTTTGTTCGCTTCCCTTTTTACATGGGAGGTGGTGATGGTGAGATGCGGCTGAAGGTAATGAATAAAGTCGACGAGTAAGCCAGAGAGGCGCCAGCTCGGGGAGATCTTCTCTGGATCGCAGCCATGGATTATTCTAGTGGCGAGTCTTATGATGGGTTGTGAGTCGCCTTCAAGGAGTATCCGTTGATAGCCTTTGCTGGTGGCTGCTTGGAGTCCTCGCAGGAGTCCTGTGAGCTCTGCTACATTGTTGGTTATGTCACCGATGAAGCCTGCTTCTAGGCCTAGGATTTCTCCATCTGAGTTTCGGAGTACTGTCCCGTATCCTGCAGGTCCTGGGTTTCCCTTGGATGCTGCGTCAAAATTGACTTTGATGAAGTGTGCCGGTGGGGGGGTCCAGGTGGTGGGGCTGACCGATGGGATGGTTGGGCTTCTAGCTGGTGGATGGTTGGTCAAAACGAGCTGCCAGTTGTGTAGAATGATCCGCTCCTCAGGGTTACATTGCCAGTCTTTCTCTGTCCAGGCTTTGTTCCTGACAGTTTCTATTACTTGGCCCCTGACTTTTATCCAAGTGGCTTCCGGGGGGGAGGATTGGGAGTGAAAAATGCGCTTGTTTCGCTCTTTCCAGATTTTCCAGAGGGTGAATCCCGGCAGCAGATCCCATATGAGAGTTAGTATGGGGTTGGTGAAAGAGATGTTATTCCAGTTCTCAATCGTGTCATTAATACTGCTGCGGTTGCGGTTGGATTTGCGCATGATCTGTGCTCCATAGTCCCAGATCTTTTGACTGTACTGGCATCCATTGAAGAGGTGTTCTTTACTTTCCTCCTGAAGTGAACAGAGAGCGCACATGGAAGGGACAATGAAGCCTCTCTTCCAAAGATTATCCCAGGTTAAGGCTCTATTATGCACGACCAGCCACAGGAAAGTGGAGATCTTGGGCCAGAGGCTGGGATTCCATACCTTATCCCAGATGTGCTCTTTTCTTGGAGCCTGCTGATTGACGTGCAAAAGGTAAGCTTCCTTGACGGTGAAGGTTCCAGCTGTAGAGTGCCCCCACCTGAGGATGTCTGGCCCCTCCCTGAAGAGTATTTTCCTGCTGTTGGCTTGAACCTGCCAGCCTTGCAAGTCAATAGTTTCGGGAAGCCCGAGCTCTTGATACGAGGTTTTCCATTGGTGCCATCTTTGGTGCGGATTTTGCATTATCCAGAGATCTTTGACCTTGAGAAGGGAGCTTTGGTGGAGGGTTCGCTTAAGTGCCGCTAGCTCTTCCATCGTGTCCAGAGGTTTGAGTTGTTGCCAAGAATCTGTCCAAAAGAGGGAACTGCCTCCATCTCTTACCTCCCAGAAGGCATGGTGTTGAACTAAGGTGCGATTTTGCCAGGCTGTGTTCCAAATATTAGATCCCTGCATGTGGTTGTTAAGCCGGATTATCTGGTCTTCCAGGGTATGAGGGGCATACTTTTGTCTCCATAGTTGCGCCCAGGCTGCTACAGGGTTTTTTAGCCATCTCCACCAAATTTTGGCCCCCATTACCTGGTTCAGTTTGCCCGGGTCTCTAAGTCCCAATCCGCCTTGACTTTTTGGCAAGCATAGCTTGTCCCAGTTGACAAGCGCCCATTTTTTGTTAGGTTGGTGGCCACTCCAGAGGAAATTCCATTGCAGGGATTTGATAGCTTTTATGAATTTTTTGGGGGCCGCTAGGGCAGTGAAGAGATAAGTGGGCAAAGCCTGCAGGACTGATTTAAGGAGGACCAGCCGGGAGGCGATATTGAGAGGACGAAAAGTCCAATTGCTGAGCCGCTTAGAGATGGAAAGGAGAAGACTGTCCCAGGAGATGTTGGAAGCTGCCGCTCCAGAAAGAGGTATACCGAGGTAGTTGGACGGAAGGGAGCTCCTGGGGATCCCCAGCAGTCTAGAGATATAGCGTTGGACAGAGGGCGGAGTGTTGAAGAAGTACAGTTTGGACTTGTCCAGGTTGAGTGACATGCCTGAAGCTTCTGTGAAGTCTGCGAGAATGGAGTTGAGATTTTGAGCTTCCTGGGCCGTAGGGGAGTTCATGAGGAGGGTATCATCTACAAATTGACTGTGGGAAGGGGCAGGCTGTATATTATGCAAGGGTAGGCCCTTGAGGGAGCCCTCTATTACTGAAGCTTTGATGTAGCGCCCTAGACCTTCTGCTAAGAGTATGAACAGAAAAGGAGAGAGGGGATCTCCTTGACGGATTCCTCTGGAAGGCGAGAAAGGTTTTGAGGGAACACCGTTCACCAGGATGGAAAAGAAAGCGGAGGAAGTGAGGTTCATGATCCAGTTTATCCAGTCCTGAGCAAAACCAAAGGAGTCTAGGACTGCTCTAAGATACTTCCAGCTAGCTCGATCGAAGGCTTTGGAGAGGTCAAGTTTGATAAGCATACCTGGAGTTCTTGAAGTTTTGAGGGAGTGGATGACCTCATGTGCTAGAATGACACTATCCATGATTTGTCTTCCTTCTACGTACCCTGACTGCTCATTAGATATAAGGTAAGGCATGATGGGCTTGAGCCTGGTTGCGATGACCTTCGTTATGACTTTGTAGATGACGTTGCAGAGGGTGATAGGTCTGAAATGTTTGGGATTGGTGACTCGATCTTCTTTCGGAATGAGAGTAAGAAAAGTGGCGTTGAGGGCTGGTAAGACCACGCCTGAAGCTCGTGATTCTTCAACCACCTCCCACACATCCGATCTAACCAGATCCCAGCAATGGTGAAAAAAGTCTACGGTAAACCCATCCGGACCCGGGGCTTTTCCTGCTTGCATATCTTTAACTTCCTGATCGACCTCTTCTTGAGTGATGGGTCGAGTTAGAGCGGCATTCTGTTATGGAGTGATAAGTGCTGGTATGTGTCTAGTGACCTTCCTGATGGCTTCCGTTCTGTCCTGCAGTGGTTCCGTGAGGAGGTCCTGGTAGTACTGGAGCAGCTCCTCCTCTATTTTGGAGTGTTCTCTGATTAGGTTGCCTTGGCCATCCTCCAGGTGAGTGATTCTATTGATGTGCCTTCTATGCATCATGGCTCTGTGGAAGAATTTGGTGTTCTTCTCTCCTTCCTTGAGCCATTGCACTCTGGATTTCTGCCTCCAGAGGATTTCCTCCTGCTTTCTTCGTTCTTCCAATTTTGTCTAGAGCTTCTCTTCTTCCTCCATCAATTCATCGGTTCTTGTTCCGGAGATGAAGATTTGTTGAATCTCCCCCAGTCTGCCTTCGATGGTCGTTATGCTTTGTAGTATATTGCCAAAGCTGTTTTTGTTCCATTTTTTTAGCCGCTGTTTGAAGTTTTTTAGCCGCTGCTGGAACCTGTACATGCAAGAGCCATGGTCTATTTTCACTTCTGTCCACCAGGATTTGGCTAGACGTTTGAAATCTGGGTGCGTGAGCCAGAATTTCTCGAAGCGGAAAGGCTTGTATTTGGGGGGTTCTTCTAAGTCCACTTGCAGAGCCAAGGGCCAGTGATTCGAGCCCGCTCTTGGTAAGATGAGGCTTTCCAAATGAGAGCCTGAATCCATGATTTCCTCTGTTACGAGGAAACGGTCTAGTCAACAGGCAATGTGTTGATTGCCTGTTCTTCGGTTAGACCAGGTGAAGATGCCATTGTTATTTTCAATATCAACTAGTTTTAACTGGTCAATGAGGGATTTAAACTTACCGCTGTCTTGCTCGAGACACTTAATGCCTCCCTCTTTTTCTTCTAGTGTCAAAATCATGTTGAAGTCGCCTCCTAATATCCAGTTCGGTGTTGCCGTCAAGGTCTTGATCAGCTCCAGGCTCTGCATAAATTTGATCTTGTCCTGATTGCTATGTGGCCCGTAGGCGTTGGTGATGGCCCCTTCCTGGTTTGTACCCGTGACTTCAAAGTGAGCGGTGATTGTGCCAGCTGTTGTGAAGGAATTACTGATAGTCACATTGAGCGGATTCCATATGATAGCGAGACCTCCTGAAGCCCCTATGGAATCTGTGGTTATAGAGTCACATTCTCGCCATATCCGTTTGAAGATTGTTTCGACTTCTGCTCCCTTGCATTTGGTTTCCTGGAGCAGTAGTATATCTGGTTTTTCCGACATGATGCAGGCTCGGAGGATCCTATGTTTGGATCAACCATTCAGTCCCCTGATATTCCAGGTGATGATCTTCATAATTAAGAGGTGGGTGTTGGGTGGAGGTATCCCTCCGAAAGTCTTTGTATCTGCCCTGAGTTTATCATGAGGTTGCTTGCTTCCTTGATAAGCTGGTGTGCAGATTTCCTTCCTCGCCTCTTGTTCTCACGAAGGACTCGTTTCGTGCCAGAGTTCGATTCAGTCGCTATGCCCAGACGAGCAGTGGATCCGACGGAGGAATTGATGAAGACCTTATGCACCTTGCGAAGTTGTTCTTCAGGAAGGGTCTGCAGATCCTTCTGATTCAAAGCTTCTTCCAGCTTTTCTAAGTCTATTCCTGCTAGGTCCCTGTCATCCAGCARCATTGGGGTGTCCCCATYTCYGTCTCCTYTTTCTTCCATTGGGATTTCAGCGTTGTGCGGATGGGGGTCAGGATTTGGGCCTTTTGTTTGCTGTTGTGGGGGATTTTTGTGCGGGTTCTGGACCTCTTCGTCCTCTGGTAGCTGCTCCAGAATTTCATAGGAGTTCTTCGTGGCAATGTTTTGTCATGTTGCTGTGGATTGCTTCCTTGGTGGATGCCGCCTTTTGGTTGTTACTGTGGTGATGCTGTCCGTATGTAGGGTCTCTGTATCCTTTGTGGCTTGTGTAATGATGGGGCAAGCCCGGTATAGATGGTCGTGTTCGTGGCATCTTCTGCATCTGAACGGTATATGTTCATAATCTAGGGTTTGCTGCCAGTCCTCATCCTGGTACTCGAGGGTTACCGTTCCCGGGAGTGCTTTAGATATGTTCATGTATACACAGATCCTGGCATAAGAGGTATACTTCCGCTGCTTAGTGGCTTCGGAGGCTTTCACATATTGACCTATGGTGTTTCCTATTCCCATTAGAATCTCCTCCAACCAGAACTCTTGCGGCAAGGAGTACAGACGGATCCAGACAGGGGCCATGGTGAAGTCTTCTTTGTCTGGGCTAAATCTTTCCGTCCAGAAACGTAGAAATAGGCCTGCTGAGTTGAAGAAGTATGGCCCATTTTCAAAGATTTTGTCTTTGTCTTCGAGATTGTATAAGATGATTGTGAAGAAGCCTTTGGAGCTGAGTTGCAGCTCATAATCCCCCTTGGGATTCCACCAATGTTGTATCCATTTGCGGAGGTCCCGTTCTGCTGGCCAAAGCCCTAGAAATTTTCCTATTAGGGCATGCTCTTTCATAAATTGAGTGTGCT
>JZKD02S1686370.1:102775-118237 GCA_000966675.3 Picea glauca
ACATGAAATACCAAATCTAGGTCCATTAAAGTAACCTCTCATGTTCTTTAATTGAACTTTATATGCATAGGTAAATTTACCATTTATTTAACTACGTATTGCAACTTATAAAATAGTTTTTGGAGCTTCAAATAATCTTGGGTGTGCATTTTAATTTTGTCACTTAGTACCATTTAGGACTTGCAAATTACAAGGAAAACTTTTCCTCTTTTGCACAACAACCCTTTTTGAACTTGCAATTGCAAAATAAACAACATGAACATGTCTACTATGATAAACCACAGTCCAAGCAACTTGCACAACTCAAATCTAAGGTATAATACAACATTTGGTTACTTTTTACAAAGAGTTTGTGCATTTCGAGGGTTTTACTATGCATCTCTTGCCTAATTTTTCACAGAAGAGTCATTTATGTCTGAAAATGAAAAACTAACCTCGGTTTCCCTCGTAACCCACCATCCTCTAATTCATCAATTTGTCACGAATCTTTGTGCATAGAAATCAACATTTTTGGAGTGTAAATGTACTACTAATTATACAAATAGGTTATAAATATTGTAATGATCAATTTACAACTTAAATCCTAAACTATGGAGCCTTAGCCAACTTTGGGCATGCAATTTCATATAGCCAACTTTAACAATTTGGCCCTTTGGTTTTATAAGGAAATTTTTATCCTTTATGCAAACAAGGTAGGTTTTTGTTTGACAATGCCAATATAAGTTTATATAAAGGTGTAAAATCACAAACTACACCTTCTGCAAGTTGAACCACTCAATTTGGGTCAAAATTGAGAGTAGGGTGTGAATTTTTCTCTAAGGTGATTTTGTCTTCAAATTTACATGAAATACCAAATCTAGGTGCATGAAAACAACCTATCTCGTTCTTCAATTGAACTTTAGATGAGATAGGTAAATTCATAATATATCTAACTTCATCTTATAACCTATAAAATAACTTTTGGAGCTACAGGGAAGCTTGGGCATGTATTTTAATTTTGTCACTTAGTACAGTTTTGACCTTGCAAATTACAAGGCAAACTTTGTCTCTTTTGCACAACCACCCTTTTTAAACTTTCAATTGCAAAACAGATAACATGAACAAGTATATTATAATGAACCACACCCCCATAAACTTGCACAACTCAAATCGAAGGTATAATACAACCTTGGGTTACTTTTTATAAACAAATTGTGCATTCTGAGGGTTTTACTAAGCATCTCTTGCCTATTTTTGCACATAAGAGTCTTTTATGACTATTAACGCAAAACTCACCTTCATCACTCTAATAACCCACCACTCTCCGATTCATCAAAATTTCATGAACCTTTGTGCATACAAATCATAATTGTTGGAGTGTACAGTTTAGACCTTGTAGTTTCATATAGCCAATTTTAACAATTTGGCCCTTTGGTTTTATAAGACAATTTTTATCCTTTATGAACATTAGGTAGGTTTTTGTCTAAAATTTCCAATATAATGTTATAGACAGTTGTAAAATCACAAACTACACCTCCTACAAGTTCAACCACTCCATTTGTGTCAAAATTGAGACTAGGGCATGCATTGCACAATAAGGCAGTTTTCCCTTCAAATTTACATGAAATACCAAATCTAGGTGCATTAAAGAAACTTCTCCTATTCTTCAATTAAACATTATATGCATAGGTAAATTTACCATTTATCTAACTATATCCTATTATCTTTTTAGCTCGGGAGGTACTCCGCATATTTTGTCTTGAATGCGGATGTAACCTTATATTTACACTACCATACACTTAACTTTGTAATGGGTTTTTATAAAGTTGTTATAAAGTGGTTCTTTTATTAAAGTGATTTTTTTATAAAGTGTACCTTCTAATTTTAAAGTGACTTTATTTCATAAAGTGCACTTATGTAATAAAGTGAAATTACTTTAAGTGATTCATTTTGGAGGGAATGGATCATGACCCTTGATCTTGAAAAAGGCAAGATTTATTCTTGGCCTTTGGATTTAGGGTTGAGGACGGTGAAAATACACTTTGGAGGGGAAATTTAATTTTCAGATTTATAAAAGAATGCATTGGGTAGTGTGCAAGACACATTTAGAGGAGATCGAGAGAGATTTTTCGAGAGATATTGAGAGAGAAAAGTGAGCAGCTTGGTGGGAACATTTCCCAAGAAAAGGAGGGCAAAAATCCCAAGGAAAATTTTTTGTGTGTGTGTTGTTCTGTTTTTTCTGTGTTGGGTTGTACTGTACTGATCTGTACAACGAGGGAACAATTTTCGAGGCATCTTTTTGGGAAGAAAATCAAGGTAGTTTTTTCTAAGTATTTTTCTTGCTATTGGGTCGTACTGTGCATGCCATACAACACACAATTGGGCACATTTTTCGAGGCATAGAAAATTCTGGGACAGATTTTGTTGTTGTGAGGTATTTCTTCTTGGCTGAAAGTTGTGAGTATGTTGTTGTAATACACTTTCCTGGAGAAATAAATAAGATCTCTCTCTCTCTCTCTCGTTAGGTTTCACCACATTGGGGTTTTCCCAGGCATTTGCCTAAATTTCTGAGTTTTTCATGGGTTATTGAATGTTGTCCATTGTGTTTATTTCCGCTGCATATTTGCTTAGCAATGTGTATTTCTGCTTATGGTAATTTCTGAATATGGGTTTGAGACATTTCAAAAGTTCATGAAAGACAATTATCTCTAGGTTGCTAAGTGTTTGACATAAATTTTAGCTTGCTGATTTTTGTCATTATAATTTACATGGTATTAGAGCTTGGTCTCTAAGTGATAGTGGGCAGTGTTATTTTTGGGAAAGGTTGTTATTGTTTTCCTTGAGTTGTGATAGGGAATATGGTTGCAAGCAATAGATTTGAGGATCGGTTGGATGGCATTTCCAATTGTTTGCATTGGAAGGTCTGATTGTCAGTTGTTCTCAAGGAGAACAAGATTTGGAGCTATGTCAATTCTATTGTGATAGCTCTTAGAGCAGATCATGTTTCTTTGGACTTGCATGAGATCAAGGAAGCCAAGGATCGGAGGATTATTATGGATGGGGTGAATGTAAGTTTTAAACCTGCAAAGTAAAGCAATGCATATAGACTCTTAAGAAAAACATAAATTAATCGATGGCTCATTTACATAATACACAGAGATTTATACCAGAAACCCTCAACCGGGGAAAACCTTTCTTATTTCATTATATTGAATTTCACCATTCACCATACAATATATACAATGTTTTTATGTATTCCGTAGATACCAAAACTCTAATCCCTTAATACAGGATTAATTTAGAAAACCGCTAAAAATAGCAAAAAACCGCCTAAAAAAAAATTTGGGGGCGTTGTCCCGGGCTGCTACACGTAACTAGGGGGGGCATTCCTAGACCCCCCTAGGAAGAGATCAATGCACATGACAAACAAAGTACTACTAGAGGGATCATCGGACGCAGTTGTCAAACCTGACGCGCCCACACACACATGCAAAGAATATAACATATACCCAACAATGAAGGACCACCTTATCCCACACTTGGCTGAGAACTAGAAGATGGCCTTGAAGGCTAAGTTTCATGATACCAAGATGGGTAAGGAGGAGAGTGTTTCTTCTTATCTTACTTGGGTAGCTCAAGTGAAATATGATTTGGTTGTTGTTAGAGAGGTCATAACAGATTCTGAGTTGGTGAGGATAGCCTTAACTGGTTGCACCAAAGAACGCAGATCCTTCATGAAGTGTGTGGTGGGACGTGAGCATATACTAGATTGGAGGAGATTGTGGGATGATTTCACTTAGGAGGAGATCCAAGAAATATCTCAAAGCAGTGAACAAAAGATGTTGTAAAAATAATTGAGAGGGGGGGGTGAATCAGTTATATATATAAGCTTGAAACTTTTCCTGTTATTTTGTAAATCTTTCTAGATTATTATTTAATGTGTTGTTGATAACTTAACATGCATAGATATACAATATTTGATCAATCACACAGAATACACAGAGACATTGATTTTCATGAGTAAACCCACAAAGGGAGAAAACCTCTTCTTCTTAGGATGTCAATCAAGCTCCAACTTTCATGTACACCACATTTTTTGAGAACCAAATCAAATATGAGGCTCCAAACTTTGATAGAAAGCTACAACTTGCAAAGAGCACCAACTCTCATATTTCTCTAACACCAACTAGATGGAAGCACCAACTCCCAGGTTTCTCTAGCACCAACTAGATGGAAGCACCAACTCCCAGGTTTCTCTAGCACCAACTCTCAGAATATCTTCTAGAACCAACTCGAATTTAGAGGACTACAATCCTCCCTAGCACCACCCTACCACCCTTATTGAATCTTACAAAACTTACTTAGTTGATTTGTTTCTGATTTGATATGTTACAGCTCGATGTCTCCTCTGCCTTCTTCAGCTGCTATGCTATGTTCCACTTCTTCATATTTCTGCTTCCATGCTCTGCGACTCCACTGCACTCTTCTTTGTTTATGCTCTGTTGTTTCTCCTCCTATGCACCACTCCTCTCTGTTCAACTTTTATTCTACATTTTATGCTCTGTGCTCGATCTACATTCTATGTGATGCACCTCTTCTATGCTCTTCATCTCGTCCACATGGCCTCCTTCTACCTGCATAAATAACTATCAAAAAGCACCCTCTCTTCTCTGTTATGTGTATATTTATCACGCCAAGTCCTATGCCATATAATACTCGCAACTCTTCATCTTCTATGGTGGTTATCCTAAGTTTGTTCGTCATTAGTGGTCGTTATCCTGAGATTCTTTGGCTTCTCTGATAGAGTGACTCTTTGTATTCTCTGTTACAATTGAGCTTATTCTCTCTGTCACAGTTACAATTGATCTTCTATGATAGTTACAGGAGGTCCTTGTGAAGAAGCTCATTGCAAACTTCACCTGCGCGAACTAGCACTGGGTGCAAGTTTCTCCCACATGACCACCAGTTGTGACCACACGCCTACCAAAAAGGTGCTACACGACTTCGTGTTTCACAATCTCCCAAGTTAGCTCTCCTCCATTCTTCGAAGTCCAAACTCCTGAACTCTGAACTTTTCCTTGTCAGATCAACGGTCCACGACCCTTTGTGATTCGACGACCCAGATCTCCTCTTTGTACTTCGGGACTTCACATCTCGAGATATTGAAATATTGCTTGTATCCCTTCTTCCGAAACTTGAACTAGTGAGTTCTTCGAGACCAAATCTATGGTCCATACTCTCCTTCCAGCCAACAACTGTGATCACCTTCGCGAACTCGGACTTCATGAGTTTTCTCTTCTCCTATTTCTGATTTCCCAATTTGTGAATCAATGCAGTGTTGATCTCTTGCCATGTGTCCTCTCTTGAGGGATGACTAGGATTTTCTTCGGCTCCTAATTCTTCTGGTATTCTCCCCGACCTTTCCCTAACTACGTTGATCTCTACCATGTTCCCTCTGGATCCAACGACGGTTGATCCATGCACTCAGATCTAATGCCTGAGATCTGTTATCCTCCTATGCGTGCTCATTCCTCCTGTCTGGACTCTGATCCAACAATCCAAATTCTTCAGAGTGCTTGATCCGACGACCACTATCACTCCTCCTCCTGAGATTACGATTTCTTCTGAATTAGAAGATTTTCTAAGTATTCAAAGGTTTCGGCCTTCAAACCTTCTCCTACGAAATCAGTTGAAATGTATCGTCTTCGCTTTTCCTCTTGATCTCTGTCTTCATAAAAGAGGACTTATTCTGGTACTATCATCGTTGCTTTCCTGTTTTCCATCATTTTTGTTGCTATTTTCATCAATGACAAGCACACTCTTCGTGTAAACATGTCAACAATATCCCCCTTTGGCATTGATGGAAAGCCTGAATGGTTGCACTATTCTTCTTAGAACTCCAATTGTAGCATCCAGACCACACCTTTTTCTCCCCCTTTGACATCAATGTCAAAGAAAACTGAGAGTGACTCAATTCTCCCCCTGATCAGAGAAACAATAAGAACTCTCCCCCTGATTAGATATACTATGAGCACTCTCCCCCTGATCAGATAGACTATTTTAACTTGATAACAGGGTCACGCCCAACTTCTGGCGTAGATACTCAAACTGAGCCTTTGCAAGTGGTTTAGTGAAGATACCAACAATATGATCTTTGGATGGAATATAATGCAAAGAAACAACAATGTTGGTTACCTATTCCCTCAAGAAGTGATACTTGATGGGTATATGCTTGGTCTTGGAGTGAAATACGGGATTCTTTGACACACTAATTGCACTAGTATTATCACAATGAATTGGGATCGGTGCATAATAATTTACCTCCAAGTCTGCAAGTGTCTGATTCATCCACAATACTTGGGTACAACAAGTGGTAGCTGCAATGTATTTAGCTTCTGTAGTTGATAAGGAAATGGAACCTTGCTTCTTTCTCAACCATGCTACAAGAGAATCTCCTAAGAAGAATGCACCTCCACTCGTGCCTTTCCTTTCATCCATGCAATTAGCCCAATCGACATCTGAATAGACTGATAATTGAAAATTTTGATTCCTAGGATACCATAGGCCATAGTTCATTGTTCCTTTCAAGTATCTGAATATTCTTTTCACAAACATCAAATGACTCTGTTTAGGTGCAGACTGGTACCTTCCTACCATTCCAACAACATGCATTATGTCCGGATGAGATGTTGTGATGTACAACAGACTGCCTATCATAGAACTATATGAACTCTTATCAACATCAGGTGAGTCATCATCCTTTCTTAACTTGCATCTAGTGACCATAGGTGTGTTCACAGGTGAAGAATATTCCATTTGAAACTTTTTCAACATTTCTCTTAGATATTTCTCCCGAGAAATAAATATTCTTTCAGAACTCTAAGTAATTTGCAGACCAAGAAAAAATGTTAGTTCCCCTATCATAGACATTTCAAATTCAGACTACATGGCAGAAGAAAACCATTGTACCAATGAAGCATTATTACTTCTGAAGATGATGTCATCTACATAGACCAACACAATGAGCAAATCATTGTCCTTTGTTTTGATATATATATTGTATTCAACTGTTCTTCTCTTGAACCCTTTGTCTTGAAGATACTTATTCAGTCTGTAATACCAGGCACAAGGAGATTGTTTCAACCCATATAAGGCTTTCTTCAACTTGCAGACAAATTCAGGGTTATCTGACAATTGGAAACCCTCTAGTTGTTCCATATAGACTTCTTCCTTTAGATCTCCATTTAGAAAAGATGACTTGAAATCCATTTGATAGACTTTAAACTTCTTATGACAAGCATAGGCAAGAAACATTCTAATAACTTCTAATCTTGCTAAGGGTACAAATATTTCATCAAAATCAAGTCCTTCTATTTGAGCATACCCTTTGCAGACCAATCTAGCCTTATTTATTACAATATTTCCTTGCTCATTCATCTTATTTTTGTAGACCCATTTGGATCCTATTACATTTTTATTTGTTGGCCTAGGAACAAGTTCCCAAGTATCATTATTTTCAATCTGATCCAGTTCCTCATTCATTGATTTTAACCAATTTACATCTTTACTGGATTCATTAAAGTTCTCAGGTTCCACCATGGATATGAAGTCTATATGTGATTGCTCGGTGTCTTTGATTATCCTTCTCTTGGTTTGTACACCTTTGTCTTTCTCACCAATTATTTGACTTGCAGGATGATTCTTTTGAGTAATTCTAGAGGAAGGATTTGTTGTTGATTGTTGTCTTGACTCTTCTTGTCTGGGTGTCTCTTATCCACCTGATTCATCATCTTCTTGTGACTCTGAGATTTGTTGTTCTTCATTTTCATTATTATCATCATCATCTTCATCTGACTTGGTGCTTACTCTATGTTGATATTTTGCACGAGCTTCTTCATCAATTTGAACATCAATACAGTCTACTAATTTACGCATTCTTTTTTTCAAGCATTTGTATCCTTTATTGTTCATTGCACATCCTAAGAATATACCTCCATCATCTCTACCATCAAATTTTCCTAGATGATTATCATTATTTTTCATGTAGCATTTACTTCCAAATACTTTGAAGTGCTTAATTGATGCAGGTTGACCAAACCACAACTCATATGGAGTTTTATCACTATTCGAACTTAGATGCGCTTTGTTTAGAATATGAACAGTCGTGTGAACAACCTCCACCCAGAAGGTTTGTGAAATGTCCCTTTCACTCATCATAGCCTTTGCCATCTGCTGAACTGATCTATTTTGGTGTTCTACAACTCCATTTTGTTGAGGAGTACCTGGAATAGTATATTCTCTTTTAATTCCATGTCTGTCACAAAATTATTTGAAATCTCTTGATAGAAATTCTCCTCCCCTGTCTGAGTGAATTTCCTTTAACTTCCTTCATGTCTGATTCTCAACTAATGCCTTAAACATTTTGAACTTCTCAAACACATCAGATTTTTCTCTCAGAAAGGCAACCCACGTAAGTTTGAATAAGTCATCAATGACCAGCATAAAGTAACGTTCTCCTCCAGTTCCTTCCTTTCACAATGGTCCACACAGATCCACATGAATAATTTGAAGTGGTTTCTCTGAAGATGTGAAACTCTTTGATTTGAATTGAGCACGAGTCATCTTCCCCATTTGACAAGATTCACATACAGAGTTATGAGGCTTGGATATTCTTGGAAGATCTTTCACAGCACCTTCATTATTCATCTTGACAATATGATCAAAATTCAGGTGTTCAAGCCTTCTGTGCCATAACCAACTTTCATCAAATTTGTTTAAATGACATTCCTCCTTATCTTCCTTCAGAACATAGACATTTTTTTCAGTTCTAACCCCCTTTGCAATCAACTCTCTTGTGTTCACTATTTTTATTTTACAATATTTGGCAGTGAAAGTAACTTCACATCCTCTGTCACACACCTGACTGACACTAAGAATATTATGCTTTCATCCATCAAAAAATAATACATCTTGAGCTTTGCTTCTTCCATTACTTAAGCTTACTATAACTTTACCTCTGATCTTTCCTGGAGCATCATTTCAAAAAGTCATATTTCCTTATTTACTTTCTTTGAGTGATAGGAACTTACTTTTGTCACATGTCATATGCCTAGAGCACCCTCTGTCAATATACCAGGGGTTATTTTGTCTTTGAGCTGACAACACTAATCCACACTTGTTATCTTCTTTCTTCTTCCAAACCTTGACGTTTTCAGCTCTGTGATTTGATTCTAGCTTATAGTTCTTTAGGCGACAGTCTGCAGATTTATGTCTACAAATATGGCAGATGTAACATTCTGGTTCATTGAATAAAGGATCATAAGGATTGTTATGCTTAATATGCATATTTTTCCCAGCCATCACATGATTTGCAGTCTGTGGTATTTTGTTACTTGGTTGTCTCATTCTTTGTTGTGGAAGATATTTATTTTTTTGGGTGTCTTGATTGCTCATGTATAAATCTTAAGGAACAATTTACAGCTTTGTGTCCAAAGTTAGAACAATAAAAACAATATCCATAGAAAAAATCTTTGTACCTGGAAAATGGTTGTCTTCTTTTAGCAGGTTGATTTCTTCCATACTGATGATTTCCTTGAGCAGAGGGTGTATTATTTCTTTTTTCTAAAGATTCAGTTCTGGTACCTTTTTCTTCACTCCTTGGTGGATGATTATCTTCCTTTGTTTTTGCAAGTTTATTGTTCTCTGTGGTTGTAGATTTGACAAACTTGATGGATTCTTTGTTGATTGGATGACCACAACTTGATCCCTCTTCATAACCCAAACAATTTTTAAACTTTGAATTCCTTTGTTGATTCATAATGGTGGCTAATCCTTCTGAGGCTTTAATACTTTTCAGATTCTGATGATATAAGGCCTGAAATTTCTCTAGATCTTTTCTGACAGACACTACTTCAACTTCCAATTTTTCACCTTTTGTTTTGGCTTCCCTAAATTGTTGTTTGAGTATGTCTTCAATATTCTTAGCTTCTTCTAACTTAACCTTCATCAGAATAATTTATTTAGATGGTTCATTGCATGTTTTCTCATACCTAAGCAATAACTGTTTTTCTTTTCTTTTCTTTTATCTGAGTCTATCAATCTCTTCCATGGCACTAACAAGTTCTCCTTCAAGATCTACTACTGCTTCACAATCAACAAACTCACTTCCTGTATCTTCGGTGTTTAGATATTCTAAATCTATTAGCATGAAATCATTTATTTTACTTTCAATAAAAGAGTCATTGTTTTCATCATCTGAAGGATCGTCATCATTGTTTACACAAATGCTTTTCTTCTTAAAATTATTCTTTTTATAGACCTTCTTGTGTTTGTGCTTCTCTTCATTGTCATATGTCTGATCCTTTATTTTGTGAGGACACTTAGATGCAAAATGACCTATCTTACCACATTTGAAACATTTGAATGTCATTTTACCTTTGTATTTGCCTGATCCTTTCGTCAGTCTTCTCACAAAATTTGCTTCAATCTCATCTATATCGGAGTCTGTGTTTTTCTCTGCTTTAAAGAATGCCTCTCTTGTAGTGGATTTACCTTTGGTGATTCTCATTTCATAAGAAGTTAGGGTTCCAAGTAGTTGATCTAGTTTCAATGTTTTGAGATCATTTATTTCCTCTATAGCAGAGACCTTTAAGTTAAATCTATCAGGAAGAGATGTTGATACTTTCTGGACTAGAAAAGAGTCATCTATCGTTTCACCTAGACCTTTCATAGTGTTGACAAGTTCTTCTATATGTAAGAAGTACTTAGTGATATTTTTGTCTTCATTCATCTTTAACTGCTCAAATTTCAGTTTGTGAGTCTGAAGTTGTGTCTTTCACCTTTTCATTACCTTCATAACTACTTATCAGCTTGTCCTACATAAAAAAAATTGAATCACAGTGCATGAATTTGACAAACTCGGCTTCTACAATTCCACTGAGGATGGCATTCATTGATTTTGCATTAAATATAAACTCCAACGTATCATATTTTGAGGCCAAGACTACAAGCTTCACATATCCAGTTTCAACGACATCCCAAACATCAGCACCCAAAGACATTAAATATGTTCTCATCCTTATTTTCTAGAAGGAAAAGTTTGTTCCATCAAACAGAGGGTCTCTATTAGTTAAACTTCCTTCATGACTAGTCATGTTCAATATTATGGATCTACATTTGATAAAAGGCACCGGCTCTGATACCATTTGTTGGAAAAATAACTAAGACGCGGGGTGAATCAGTTATATATATAAGCTTGAAAATTTTCCTGTTCTTTTGTAAATATTTCTAGATTATTATTTAATGTGTTGTCGATAACTTAACATGCATAGATATACAATATTTGATCAATCACACAGAATATACATAAACATTGATTTTCATGAGGAAACCGATAAAGGGAGAAAACCTCTTCTTCTTAGGATTTCAATCAAGCTCCAACTTTCATGTACACCACCGTTTTTGAGCACCAAATCAAATATGAGGCTCCAACCTATGATAGCAAGCTACAACTTGCAGAGAGCACCAACTCTCAAATTTCTCTAGCACCAACTCCCAAGCTTCTCTAGCATCAACTAGATGGAAGTGCCAACTCCCAGAATATCTTCTAGCACCAACTAGAATTTAGAGGACTACAATCTTCTCTAGCACCACCCTACCACCCATATTGAATCTTTAAAAACTTGCTTAGTTGATTTGTCTCTGATCTGATCTGTTACAACTTGATGTCTCCTCTGCCTTCTTCAGTTTTTATGCTCTGTTCCACTTCTGCATATTTCTGCTTCCATTCTCTGTGACTCCACTGCACTCTTCTTCGTCTATGCTCTGCTCTTTCTCCTCCTGCACACTACTCTTCTTTGTTTAGATTTTCTTCTGTGTTTTATGCTCTGTGCTCCATCTGCATTCTATGTGTTGCACCTCTTCTGTGTTCTTCAGCTCATTCGCACGACCTCCTTCTACCCACATAAATAACTATCAAAAATCACCCTCTCTTCTCTGTTCTATGTATATTTATCATGTCAAGTCCTCTGACAGATAATACTCGCAACTCTTCATCTTTGTTGGCAGTTATACTGACTCTATTCATCATCAGTGGTCGTTATCCTAAGATTCTTTGGCTTCTCTGACAATGCGTCTCTCCATTTTCTCTATTACAATTGAACTTATTCTCTTTATCACAGTTACATTTGCTCTTCTCTGACAACTATAGGAGGTATTCTCTGACAATTACAAGAGTTCCTCGTGAAGAAGCTCCTTGCAAAATTCACCCGCACGAACTAGCACCGGGTGCAAGTTTCCCCCACGTGACCACTAGCTGTGACCACACGCCTACCAAAAAGGCACTACGTGACTTCGTGTTTCGCGATCTTGCGAATTATCTCTCCTTCATTCTTCGAAGTCCAAACTCCCAAAATTCAAACTTTGTTGTGTCATATCAACGATCCATGACCCTATGTGATTCGACGGCCCAGATCTCCTCTTCGCACTTCGAGACTTCGCATCTCGAGATATCGAAAGACTGCTCGTCTCCCTTCTTCTGAAACCTGAACTAATGAGTTCTTCAGGACCAAATCTATGGTCCACACTCTCCTTCTAGCCAACGACTGTGATCACCTTCGCAAACTCGGACTTCGTGAGTATCCACTTCTCCTATATCTGATTTCCCAATTTGTGAATCAGCACAATGTTGATCTCTCACCACGTGTCCTCTCTTAAGGGATGACTAGGATTTTCTTCGGCTCCTGATTCTTCAAGTATTCTCCCCAACCTTTCCTAAACTGTGTGGATCTCTACCACGTTCCCTATGGATCCAATGACGGTTGATCCATGTGCTCAGATCTAACACCTGGGATCTATTCTCCTCCTCTGTGTGCTCGTTCCTCCTATTTGGACTCTGATCCAATGCTCCAGATTCTTCACAGTGCTTGATTTGACGACCATTGGCGCTCCTCCTCCTGAGCTTACGATTTCTTCTGACTTAGAATATTTTCTAAGTATTCAAAGGTTTTGGCCTTAGAACCTTCTCCTATGAAACTGATTGAAATGTCTCGTCTTCGTGTTTCCTCCTGAGTTTTGTATTCATAAAAGAGGACTTATTCCAGTAATATCATCATTTCTTTCTTGTTTTCCATCATCAATGTTGTTCTTGCCGTAAATGACAAGCACACTCGTCTTGTAAACATGTCAACATAAGACAGATGGAGTTGATGAGAATGTTGCTCTTACTGCTAAGAGCAAGAAGAAAGGAAGTTTTGGAAGGGACTTGAGTAAAGTGATATGCTATTGTTGTAACCAGTTGGGGCACCTTGCCTCTCGTTGAGATAAGAGGAAGAAGAAGAAGAAGGAACCAGAAGGGCCTAAGACAGTTTCTACAACAACCATGGAGGACTTTGCGTCTAGGTATGACAGATAATTTTCTTTGGTGACCCTGGTTTCCAGTGTAGGTAGCGGAGGATTTGGAGGTGATATAAGATGGATTGTGGATAGTGGAGCCTCTTGCCACATGATGATAATATGGTGAGTATTCCTAAATATCACAGAGACTGGTCCTGACTGACAGGTGGTAAATTGAGGTGGTATGGCGCGAGCTATACGTGGAGTTGGGAGTGTTAGATTCCAACTCGAGTTTGGGGGACTCTTGGAGCTTGATGGAGTTATCTTTGTTCCAGGGTTGAGGGTTAACTTTCTCTCAGTATCATCCTTGGAGGATGTAGGATATTGTGTATTATTCAAGAGGGAACATGTCTTTATCTACAGGGAGGGAGTGGACCCGGTGGAGCTGCAGTTGATCAGTAACCGGGTGGACAAGTTGTATATGTGGAGAGGAAAACCTTCAGTGTATGATTTGACGTCATATGAGGAGCGTGATGAGGCTACTAAGACTGCAGTGGCTCCAAGGATTCAGTCTCGCATTCTGAGAGAAGAGAGTGAGTCTTTTCTGAGCACTGGCAGGAGGGTCAGCCAAGTTGATCGAACCAATGCTCAGGATGAAGTGGATTCTCCTAGGAGCTCAGGGTTCCAGGTAGCTTTCGGGAGAAGATATTCCACTTTGAATTTTGTACAGGTGTTGAGGATGGCTCCAGGTTCAAAGGGATCTCTTACAAAGCACAATGTGATGGAACCAAATGATAGTGATGGTAGCGAGTACTTCCCTCACTAAGAGGGAGTGTTATATTTTTAGCTCCATAGGTACTTCGCATATTTTGTCTTGAATGCGGATGTAACCTTATATTTACACCACTAGGCACTTAACTTTGTAATGGGTTTTTATAAAGTTGTTATAGAGTGGTTCTTTTATTAAAGAGAATTTTTAATAAAATGTACCTTCTAATTTTAAAGTGACTTTATTTCATAAAGTGCACTTATGTAATAAAGTGAAATTAGTTTAAGTGATTCATTTTGGAGGGAATGGATCATGACCCTTGATCTTGAAAAAGGCAAGATTTAATCTTGGTCTTTGGATTTAGAGTTGGGGAAGGTGAAAAGACACTTTGGAGGGAAAATGTAATTTTTCAGATTTATAAAAGAATGCATTGGGTAGTGTGCAAGACACATTGAGAGGAGATTGAGAGAGATTTTCCGAGAGAACATGAGAGAGGAAAGTGAGCAGCTTGGTGGGAACATTTCCCAAGAAAAGGAGGGCACAAATCCCAAGGAATATTTTTTGTGTGTTGTTCTTCTTTTTTTTTGTTGGGTCGTACTGTACAGATCCGTACAACATATACATCAAGAAGGACGACATGATTTTCGAGGCATCTCTTTGGAATAAAAATTGAGGCATTTTTTCTGAGTATTTTTCTTGTTGTTGGGTCATACTGTGTAGGTTTTACAGCACATAGTTGGGCATGTTTTTTGAGGAACAAAAAATGAGGAGGTTGTACAACTGTACGGATTTGGTCACGTTTGTCAAGGCAAAAAATTATGGGACAGATTTTGTTGTTGTGAGGTATTTCTTCTTGGATGAAAGTTGTGAGGATGTTGTTGTAATAAAATTTCCTGAAGCAATAAATAATCTCTCTCTCTCTCTCTCTCTCTCTCTCTCTCTCTCTCTCTCTCTCTCTCTCTCTCTCTCTCTCTCGTTGAGCTTACCCACATTGGCGTTTTCCCTGGCATTTGCCTAAATTTATGAGTTTTTCAAGGGTTATTGAATGTTGTCGATTGTGTTTATTTCCGCTGCATATTTTCTTAGCAATGTGCATTTATGATTATGGTCATTTCTAAATATGGGTTTGAGACATTTCGGAAGTTCATGAAAGACATTTACCTCTAGGTTGCTAAGTGTTTGACAAAAATTTTAGCTTGCTGATTTTTGTCATTAAAATTTACACATCTTACAACTTATAAAACATATTTTGGAGCTATAGGGAAGTTTGGGTGTGCATTTTAATTTTGTCACTTAGTACAATTTAGGCCTTTCAAATTACAAGGAAAACTTTGCCTCTTTTGCACAACAACCCTCTTTAAACTTGCAATTTCAAAATAAAC
>JZKD02S1686381.1:18085-35283 GCA_000966675.3 Picea glauca
ATTCTCTGAAACTCCTCCAATTTTCACTCCTTGAATCCTCCCCAAAAAGAGGTTATAGAAAGAATGGTAGACTTTATTCAATTCTGGTCTATTCAGGAGAGTGAACTTTCATAGAGTGCCCTACACTGAATAATTAACATCTGATTCTAAAACTAGCACACAAGAAACTATAGTCCGTACTCGTTCCAATGAAATTTGTCCCACTTCATTTGGATTCTCTATGAAGAAGTTATGACTTTTTTACCTGGAACACCTGTTTATTGACTAGCTTTAGGACTAGTCACAAACCCTTAGAACACCTCACCAAAAGACTTCATCCTCCCTTGAAATCTGGCCTTCTTTTCTTCTTATTACCTTTGAAATTCGAATTTTATCAAATGAATGTATAATTATGTTTATTTATGCCATTTATGTCACTTCCTTTTGACATTAGGGCCAACCTGACACTTTCTTATTTTGTAATTCTTTTCTTTAATTATCTTCAGGGTCTACATGTACTTCCTTCTTCAATTCACTTTGTCATCTTCAAAAATTCATTTCTCCTCAACCATGAGGATCCATGTGATGTGCCACATACCAACAAAAACAACATGATGTATACTCTCCATCCATGGGTGTTGTATTTGCATGTGCATTTTCCTTCATGTCCAAATACCTTCATCAATCTTGCAGTCCAAAACCCATGACTAGGGTTGACATCAATGAAAACAACCAATCTTCCAACAACAGGAAGTGTTGAGCATGTGATGAAGATAGGACGATGATGAACAATCGATCCAAGTGAATTTGGGCCACACAAGCACAGGGAGAAGTCGTACAACTAGAATATGGACGATATTATCCCATTGCATGTACGATAAACAATAAGATAGTTGGATTCGAATTCTAAAGGTGCATAGAGCTTAGAAACACGATGAAGTCCTGAGCATGCAAGAGATACCAGGGAAAAACCCCATATTAGCATATCCCACATTCATGAGGAAAAACAACTACATAGGGTTTATAATGAAAATGTGAAAGTACTTAGTTTGAATGTGAACAAATATTCATGGAGCCGTGCAAAATGTGTTAACTTTTTCTGTAGAGAATTGTGAACCCAGAACATGTTAAATCTTGATCATTCATCTCTAGAGATCAACAATTAATATCAAATTATTGGGGTATGATACTTGGTGGGCCAACTCAGCCACGTCAATAACCTCATCAGAACCATGTGTCTAGTAAGATGAGAACCACATCATAGGGAGTACACATCAGTGCCATAATAATAATTTTTGCAAATGTAAGGTACCAAATCTATTATAATATCCAAAAAATAGAAATATTGTAGAGAATAACAACAGAACAACACACTGGATGAAACCACAACACCAGAATAAACCTTTATTGATAGGAAACAATGTTCATTTGCCTCTTCAAGGGGAAAACCTCCAGTAGAGCATCTCTCTATTACAATAATTCTCAAGACAAGACTTCTCATACCCTCTACTCTTATTTATACTAAATCTATCTATCCAAAAGAACAATCTAGAGGAAGAGCCTTCTAGAAGTAGAAGCTTCTATTATGTCTTCTTACATTTGACTTATTCTTCCTTATTGTCCGGCCTTATTAATTTTGGCCTTTATTACATGGAAATATATTAGTCTACCTACGTGAGGGGTTAGGGAGGTTAGGTCCCTAACATTTCACCCCCCTTAAAAATAGCCTTTTCCTCAAGGATTGAGATGAGGAAATTGCTGCAGAATGGTATTTGGATCCCAGGTGGATTTTGTTGGGGTTGTATCTTTCTACTGAACTAACACTTCCTTGATGGTGTGATGACAAAGATGATGCTCACGCTGTTCCAAAATTTCTTGTGGCTGCAACTAGATGGAGCCTTCTTCACCCAACTCGGGAATGATGGTTTGAGTTTGGCACTTAGTTCCAATCATCTTCTTTAATCAAGAGACATGAAAAATAGGATGGATCTTAGAATGAATGGGAAAATATAATTGATAGTACTCTTGTCCCACACACTTGGGAAATGTATAAGGACCATAAAATTTTGGTGCCAATTTTTGACAATGGTCAGCCTTGAGTGAAGTTTTCTTATAAGGTTGCAGTCAAAGAAACACCTGGTCTCCTTCAACAAATTGATGTTCGGAGTGACCTTGATCTGCTTGTTGCTTCGTGCGATTTTGAGCCATGACCAAATTCTCTTTGAGGGTACGGAGAATAACCTATTGAACTATAAGCGTTTGTTCAACCGCCTGGACCTTCGAGACACCTAACATGTATGAGAGAATTGAAGGTGGATTTTGTCCATATACTGCTTCAAAAGGAGTCATGCTAGTAGCTATATGGTAAGAAGTGTTGTACCACCATTCAACTAGTGGTAACCATTGAGCCCATTGATTTTTCCTTTCATATGCAAAACATCTCAAATATGTTTCTAAAAACTTGTTGACAACTTCAGTTTAACCATCAGTCTAAGGATGATAGACCGTGTTGAGATGTAATTGGGTGCCTTGTAACATGAACAGTTCTTGCTAAAAATTGCTGGTGAATGTGGGATCACGATCATAAACAATAGAATGAGGCATGCCATGAAGCTTGAAGAAATGATCCATGAAAATTTGAGCCATAGTGGAGGTGGTAACTGGGTGTTGAGGAGAAAAAAATGAGCATACTTGGAAAGATGATCAACGATCACCATGATGACTGACTTAGTTCTTGATTTAGGTAATCCCACAATAAAATCCATAGAGATATCCCTCCAAATAGTGGGTGGAATCGGAAGCGATTGTAGTGTGCTAGGAGCTTTGACTGTTTCACCCTTGTTGCATTGACAAACATCACATTCTACCACAAAAGTGTGAACGTCCTGTTTCATACCATCCCATAAAAATGAACTTTTGACCCGGTCATAGGTTTTGGTAAACCTTGAGTGCCCAGCTGTTGGTGTAGTATGAAGCTCGAAAAGAATCATGGATTTAAGTTGTGACTGTTTACTTAAATAAAAACGACCTTTGTAGCGAAGCTTATCATTGTGCCAAGAGTGCCCAGGGGAAACTGGAGAATTGGCTTGCAATTGTTGGATCACATGAGAAATTTTGGGATCTTGTATCCATTCCTGGCATACAACTTGGAGCCAATATAGTACAATGAAGGAGAGGGAAAAAAGGGACCCTTCATCTTCACATTTTCTTGAAAGAGCATTAACAACCACATTTTCTTTTCCTTTCTTGTAAATGATCTCATAATCATATCCAAAGATCTTAGTTACCCAATTTTGTTGCTACAGGGAGGAAGGAAATTGCTCCAGAAAATACTTGAGGCTTTGATGATCTGTCTTAATTTGGAAGCGTTTCCCCAATAGATAAGGGTGCCATAGATCCACTGCATGAAGAATAGATAAAATTTCCTTTTCATAGATTGATTGGACAAAATTTCTCTTTGACAATTGTTTGCTGGTAAAGGCCAAAGGTCGACCATCTTGCATAAGGACTTCTCCAATTCCTTTCCTGGAAGCATCACATTCGAGAACAAAGGTCCTTGTGAAATCAAGAAGGGCCAGGACCAAATTGGTACACATAGACATCTTCAAGGCCTGATCAACTATGAGAGTCCAAGTGAAAGAATTATTTTTAAGGAGAGAAGTGAGAGGTGCCCCAATCTTTCCATAATTCTTAACAAACTTGCGATAATAACTTGTTAAGCCCAAAAAACCACACAATATTTTGAGAGTCTTGGGGTGAGACCAGTCCTGCATAACTTCAATCTTCTTAGGATCCATCTTGACACCTTCCTTGCCAACAATATGACCCAAATATTTGACTTAAAAGGATCCAAAATTACATTTAGATTGTTTGAGGAAAATTTGGTGCTAAGAGAGTAGATGTAGAACTCGATCCACTTGAGCAAGATGGGATGTCTAGGTTTTACTATAGATGAGAATATCATCAAAGAAAACTAAGACAAAATGATAGAGAAAAGGATGGAAGACATGATTCATTAGGCTTTATAAAGTGGAGGGATTATTACACAAGCCAAAGGGCATTCCCAAAAACTCATAGTGGACCTCATGAGTTCAAAATGAAATCTTAGGAATGTCTGCCTCTTTCATACGTATTTGGTGGTAGCTATAATGAAGATCCAGTTTATTAAAGATCTAGGCACCACTCAATTCATCCAAGAGATCATCAATGATAGGAGTGGGAAATTTGTATTTTATGGTGAGTTTGTTGAGGGCACGAAAGTCACGACACATGCGCCAAGATCCTTATTTCTTAAGTACCATGACCACAAGAGAAGAATAGTGGCTCGTACTAGGACGTATAACGCATGCGGTGACCAATTCTTGAACAATTTTCTCAATTTCATTTTTTTGGGCAAAGGGATGACGATAGGGATGAACATTGGGAGGAAGGATACCAAGGAAAAGGGGAATGGAATGATTATGAACACCACGTGAAGTAGGAAGTCCCTGGGAGTGGAAAAAACCACTTGATGTTTGAATAGGATGGATTGGAGGTCCAGTGGCACAGAGGGTGCCTCAATGGCGTGAATGGAATGAATTTGTACAATAATGATGGAATGACCTTTTTTGAGGAGATTTTCCATGTGATGGGAACTGATGATCTCAAGGGAACCTGTAGTGATGCCTTGGAACTTATACAGTTGTCTCTTCTAGTTGAATTGCATGGTTAATTCCTTAAAATCCATGAGAATGGGACCCTGAGTCCTTAGCCATTCGACACCCAACACAATGTCACAACCACCCATGTCGATATCAAACATATGATATTTCATGTGGTATTGACCAATTTGGAGAGGCACATTTTCACAACACCCCCCACATTTCATGGACCCACCATTGGCAATCATGGTTTGAAAATTATTGACTGCATGTATATAGAAATTATTTTCTTGGGAAATGTAGCGATGAATAAAATTATGGGTGCTTCCACTGTCAACAAGGATGATGACCTTCTGATGCTTAATGTAACCAATTATCTTAAGAGTCTGGGGAGTAGAGAAGCCAATGAGAGCATTAAGGGAAATGATTGGTTCAACTTCAGAAGAGTCATAAGGTGGAGTCTTGTCAATGGGTTTAGGTGACTCGATCATAGGGAAAGCCATGACATATTCTTCAGAAACTTCTTTGGAGATGGCCATACAAATATTTTGTTCCTTACACTTATGCCCAAAAAAATATTTGTCATCACAATTATAACAAAGTCCCTTGAGTTGGAATTCATCTATTTCTTCACTGTTCAATTTTTGGATCTTTAGTGGAGTGGAAGGAGGAGAGGGAGTGATTGGTTTAGGGCGAGGAATAAAGGAGGGTTTTTTGGTTTGAGAAGAGACAACATGTTGTGATTCCTTAACTCTTTTAGTAGCTTCCACCCAAATTTGAGGCCGAGCCATGAGGACATGGGTACATATCTCATCCTTGAGGCCATTGATAAAACATTCTCGAAAAAAAGCATTAGACATGCCCTCTGTGCGGAAATCCAATTGATCATAATGAGCTATAAATTCTTCCATTGTGCCATATTGTTTCAAATTTTTCAAATGACCTAAATGGTGGGTGTCAGTGCCAAAGTGTTCATAAATTTCAACAACAAATTGTGTCCAAGCCACATACCCTTGGTGGGAATTTTTTCACCATTACCACCATTGCCAATGTTCCAGATCGATATGGAGAACACTATACCTTAGTTTGGACAACTCATATCAGTAATGTCATACAAATAGAAATAGTGTTTCATTTGAGTGACCCAGCTTGTGGGATCTGAGCCATTAAATTTTTTCACCTCCACGCGAGAGGGATGTAGGTCCCATTGAAAGTTGTGGGGAGGAAAAGAGGTGGAATGGGAGGATTCAGGAACATCATGTTTATAAGGTGTGGAAGAAGAGAAATGATCTGGGGTGGGCTTAAACAAGGCAGTCAAAGTGTTCACTGCATCCTGACATTACTGACAGGTGGTGGTTAATTGAGTGATGGTTGTGGGAAGTGATTCGAGTAGAGCAAGCCAGGCTTTGAGGTTACCAATACTGGAAGTAAGTGAATAAATATCAATCTAGGTTTGGTCATGATATTTGGCCAAGGTGGTGAGACATTGTTCCCAATCTTGGCTACAAGTGGGGGCCATGCGAATGGGATAGGGGGAAAAGTGGGACCACACAGAAAGGGGTTACTGGTGACTGGTATCACTATGATCAATGCATAGAGAGGAATTCAATGCGATAGATTCCAAATAGGGGTGTCGGGAAGGGGTCGAGTCCATGAATGTTTTTTTGCTGAAAAATGTCAGGTATGAATGTGATTAGGGCGAAGAGAGGAATACAATGGGATAGGTCTCAAATAATGGTGCTTTCATGATCATTTTTTTTTTAACTCCTTGTTGGCATAGGGGAAGACCTAGGGTTCAACGCTTCAACAATGCACCAACAAAACCCTAACTACTGGCCCTTTCGGCAACACCTGCAAAGCAAATCAAGTCTCACTCGAGGTAGAGGAAAGGGGGGGTTGCAAGACTCAGGTGTCTACAACCAAGTTGGGACAAAGATCCGTGATTACAACACTTAAAAGAGCACTTAGCCAACAATATGCATTATATAATGATTCTCATTTACATCACAAATTAACACTTATTACAGATCGACATAGTAACAATTAAGACCAAACACTTCCACTCACTTAGCACATAGCATTAGCTCATATCTAGCATTCATTCACATCATTAAGAACTAAGCTACAACATCAGGTGCATTCCTTATTCATAACAACAACAAAACTAAGAAAATAACCATATAAACAACATCGCACAAAGCACATCAAGACACATGATATACATGGTTCACCCCAGTGTGGGGCTACGCCCACCAAATTCTTATTCTACTTCATTAGTATTCAATATTATTACATTCATCTTCTCCTGTGCACAAAGAAATAGAGCCAAACTCTGTAGAGGATAGGAGATCTGCGAGCTACACACTAGATCCTCCTTCCCAAAACTTGGTCAAGGAACAGAGACAACTCCTTAGTAGCACAGAGCCTTACATACAATGTCTATGCACAAAGCAACTTACAAAACACTTTAAGTTAGATCCGCAAGCCCTAACACATTCTTGCACGAAGCCAACTAGATCTCTTATATTGCTTGCACTAAGCTTCTCCTCTACTTACATTACTTAGCTACTTATTTATACAATTACAAAAATGATTAATCATGGGTAAACCCACAGGCCAACATACCTTAACCCATTACATAAACCCTAATAAACCCCTTGTTGGGTCCACAAGCCCGCAAAATAAATGAGATCCCGCGATATCAACTTCGTCGGGGCGCTCCATCTTTGTCCAGCTTGTTTAAGTCCCAAAAGTGGTTAAACACAACCATTGTTCTCCCAAAACTTGGTCAAGGGCCAAAAAACCCCCATCACTCACCTGTGACTTGTCCCGAGTCACTCAGATCTGGGAAATGCTACTTCAAAGGCCTCAAGATTAGCTCAATCTACCTTGAATTTCTGCTTCACCAAAGCTTCCTGCTCGACGAACTCCTGAATGAATTGCTCGGTAACATGCCCTTCCAGGTGTTGTTCTACTGTTGCAACCACTTGGTCTAACTGCGAGCCTTGTCCTTCAATCTCTTCAAAAAGTGTGCAAACTTCATCCTGCACCAGCTGGAGCCTCTATGTCACTTCCATGACTCTCTGGATGGAAGTGACCTACTATTGGACTGTGTGCTATTCCTGTGATATTTTCATCCTCTCGACTATAGTGAGTAGCTTCATCTATGCCTGGATGGTGGATGCCTGCTACTGCGCCTCCTAGAGCTGTGATTCCAGTTTCCTCAACTTCAGATCTTCTGTGAGGCGTTCGTAGGTTTGTGCACTATGATCACTCAATTGTTTACATTCTAAGGTGATTTCCCTGATCCTTCCAACTGCACTCTTGGCGATTTCTTCCCTGTGATCACGCACTTCTTGTGGAGTGCTTAGCACTGCTTGGAGCTCTAATTCTGTTATTCTTGCTTGAAGCTACTGAATGGCCTCAACGAGCTTCTCCACTTGAATCTCGACTAACTCTTCTTCCTCCCATGCTAATATTTACACAGAGAGAAGTGATTTAATCACTGCTTCTTTAACCGCAGTCTGCTCTGCGAGAAACTAGTATTTCTTTTTCCACATCATTTCTTTGTCCTCCTCGAACATCGCCCTAATTTCATCTTTCTCCTTCTTCACAACTCAAAGTTTCTCTAAGACCTCCTCCTTTTCTTGCTTCAAGGCTTCTGTAGCTTGCTCCTTTTCTCCTTGGACTCACTGAATCTGAGCCTTTGTTGCATCTGCTAGTCTTTATAATTGGGTAGGCTCATCCCCCAATTATGCAGTTCCCGACAATGGAGGCGCAATAGGTACTGCACGACTCGAATGGATGGATTGCTGTATGTCCTTGAGCTCTTTCTTGATTCGTTCATACAATGTCTCCTGCTTTGCTCCATGTCTCTACAAGATATCCTTTGAATCATCTTCCACAACTGCGATGATGAGATCAACATCATCCACTGTGAGCACATTCTTCAACTGAGGCTTATTGGATCGGGTATTCTTTCTTGCTGAGGGTTTCTATGGAGAAACCTTCCTTTTCTTCGATGTTTCGGCCTCAATAGGGGGATCCTTCGATGGTGTAACTTCACATTTGTCTTGCTTTTCTCTTTATTCCCATCCTTTTTCTCCATCCACTTCATCTCCTCCTCCTCCTGTGGGTGAATCAGGCCTACTTTCCTCTGATTCACTATCCTCCTCATCAGTTTCTATGTTCTGCATTTCCTCCTTTTTCTTATTTTTCTTCGTGCTACTCTGCCCAACATGCTCGACCTGGGTGACCAAGGGGCTTCCAATGATGTTGGGGTCGAAAAGTTTTACATCCTCAACTGGTACACAGACATATTCTAGCCACTCATTGGTGATCTCCTCTATATCTTCATCGGTCAACTCATAATAGGACCGCAGTTCCTCCTTACTCTCATCCCAACGCGTAGTGATATAAATAAAGTGTCGATTTGCATGAAACTTTGCTAGTGGTCTGTATTGGTGCAGTGTGTTTGGGGTCATTCATGGAAATGCCTCAATGGCGTGCTTCAATTGCTAGTAGTAGGCATGGAAGACAACGTTTGAATGCCACTGGTTTAACATATCATTTGTGTACCACAAGGTGGAGAACCTCGTGGCCAATGACTCTGATGGCTCAAATTTCAAGAATTTCTCTCCTTCCGGTGTCTTCCAAGTGAAAAATGTGATTAAAAACAATAACCAACTGAAATGTAACTCATACCCTTGATCCTGCACTTCATGACATTTCTTCTCGAGCTCGTTGACGAGGTAACTCGCCTAGTTCATTTTCATTCCTTCTACGCACTTCCCTGCGAGGTCTACTACAAATCCTATGACCTATGTCGGATGGTTCTTTCGGACGAGCTTACCAGCTATAAGCTGAAAAGCGAGGTGCACTGCGCCATCCTGGATGGAGGCTACCTTGTAACCTCTCTTTCCCTTTTCTACATCACCATAGTATTTCTTTATGTGCTGCGCCAGGGAGCGATCTGAAGTCTTCCCTGGGTAGAACTGTTGAGGGTCTGGACCTTGCATGCTCAATCGTGTGATGAGGTGGATCAGTGATGGATCCACAGTCACGTGTCTATCAAGCCACATATATCCTCCATGGTAACACGACAAGAGGATTTTAATGCAAGCATTAACCTCCTAATGTCAATCGAAGTGAGGGATCTTCATTACATTCAGGATCATTGATTGTGCGAGCTCCTTGATCCATGAATGGGATACTATGCATGACTTCTTCCCAGTCGTTCTCATCAAATACCAATGTGGCGTAAGTATCACATAGTTCTTCCTATCTCCGAGGTTAAAATCGATGTTCTTTAGAGCTGGGATATGTCCTAACTTGGGTCCAAATACGTGTATCCCCTTCAGGATGTATGGAGTGATCAATGTGTACTCAAAGTCACGTAGGATACTTTCACAGTTCACTGTGCCAGCCAAAGGTGGTATTTACTCTGATAAGATCGATGATGTCTGCTTCACGTTACTAGATCATTGCAGTGTTTTCTTCGCTTCTCAGTAGCGGTTTGGATAGAATGACATCCAGTCGAGGGGGATGCTTGCAAGCCCCCAATTGACAACGCCTTCATTCCTATAGACATAACTTTCTCATCTATGATGTCTACAAGAATCTCCTCCACAAAATTCTCCAATGTTCTTGGTTCACCTAACATTTGCACTTATAACAAAATAAATCAGGTAGGATAACGGATAAACAAGGCAATCAAACTGATGGCGAGGTATGGAAATCACAATGCAATACAATGGATTCTCTGTTAGCTTGGATATCATAGGTTGCAAAAAGTGGCCACGATGCAACATTCGATGGTTTAAATAAGAAAGCGTCGTAACAGATTCCTCCAACGGGTAGGAATGCCTCAATCAATACGAATTAGTCCATTAGGGTGCGGTATCAATGGTCCATTTGATCACAAATGTGTTTTCTAGCCATTCTAGGGTGTTATTCTAATAGTCGGGGCACCTCCAATGGTCATATAGCTTCGTCGTGGCGAAGTCCTATTATACATGGTTCTGCTATTCCAACAAGGTTCAAGTTCTGCAGATCTAGCTCCTGTGAAGTCTTTTCTGGAACTTGCTGTAGTTTTTCTAACTTGGATTTCTTATTATTGAGCTTCCTTTCCTTCTTTCCCATGATCCGAGCCTCCAGATTCCTCTTTCTATTTTTATTCTTGTCTTTTCTTAACATGGTAACTTCACAAGACCAATGTTTTTTCAAATGGTTCAAAGGTAATACCTCTTCTCTTATTAATTCCAGGGTAGGTATTCTTATTTCTTGCATGGATAGGTCCTTCAAGTCTTCCTGTGTTATTTCAAATTCAACAACTAATTCTCTTGCATTCTGCTGCTTCGATCTATCCTCTTGTTCTTCTATTAGTCGCTCTATTTTTATGGCTATGAGGTCCCTTAGTTCTTGATTTTTCTGTTCTATAGCTTCTTCCTTTGTTTTCCTTATGATATGATATTTCTTAATCCAAGTCTTTCCTAACAAAAGTGGAAAGGGTACGTTGTTCTCAACAAACCGAATAACTTCAAATTCTTCTTCAGTTGAAGTTCCATGAGCAGTCATAGGTATATTAGTAACTCTTCCACATAGTGTTATCATTTTTCCTTTAAACAAGCCTATCCTTCCCAATGAAGGTATCATAATAGGCTTTCTCAAAATTTCCCAAGTGCTTTCTGGCATAATATTCACACGTGTTTCTTCATCTAATGCATAGTCTATGTCGAAGTATTCTATTCTTGTAACTATGCACTATTTTTCTTTCAAGATTTCTGGTAAACTGATGTCTCTGTGATCATTCATTGTTTCTTTTAACTGTATTAACATAGTCTCTGATTATTTTTTTGTATGATTCTTTAACATATCCTTAGTCTCTTGATGTTCTTTATATTTTTCTTGTCTCATGTTCATCTTTTCAACTTTAGCAATCATTCTTGGGCAATCCTCAACCTCATGACCAATAAATTTACAACAAAGACAAATAGGACCTATACCAGGGCATTCCTTAAGAAGATGTCTCGGTCTTATGCAATTATAACACAATGTCAATCCTCTCTTTCTTTTAAACGATCCCTAGCCTCTCTTGTACTGTGCACTGGGATCACAGTGTCGGACCTGCAATCTGCAAAAATTCTTTCCAGGTTCCTGCATCCACTTATTAGTCCAAAAATTCTTTCTATGCATAAGAATAACATATATTTCTCTATTTCTATAAAATTTATTCATATCAAATATTTCGTCTAACCGTGCCCTAGTTTTCAGACTAGGACAAAATCTATCGGACAGACCTAGATTCATACTTTCGAAGCAAAAATTTCCACTCATCTTACCTTTACCAGAGCACAAAGCTTTAAGATATTACCTCTTTTCTTCATATCGGGTTCCTTTCTTAGCATAGAGTTTCACAAGTCAAGTAGAATACTGCACACTACAACAACAGATCTACGCACAAAGCTTTCTCTTTTCTTCAGTTCCCAGCAATCACAGTTTCAGGTTCTGACAATGGAACCATTTTTTGGCACATAGGCAGACCCAGGGTTCAACGCTTTAACAACTCACCAAAAAAACCCTAACTACCAGCCCTTTTGGAAACACCTGCAAAGAAGATGAAGTCTCACTTGAGGTAGAGGCAAGGGGGGGGTTGTAGGAATCAGGTGTCTACAACCAAGCTGGGACAGAGATCCATGATTACAACACTTAATAGAGCACTTAGCCAACAATATGCATTAGATAATGATTCTCATTTACATCGCAGATTAACCCTTATTACAGATCATCGCAGTAACAAATAATATCAAACACTTCCACTCACTTAGCACATAGCATTAGCTCAGATATAACATTCAGTCACATCATTAAGCACTAAGCTACAACATCAGGTGCATTCATTATTCATAACAATGACAACACTAAGAAAATAGCCATATACACAACATCGCACAAAGAACATCAAGACACAGGATATACGTGGTTCACCCCAGTGTGGGGTTACGTCCATTAATTTCTTCTTCTTCTTTATTAGTCTTCAATATTCTTACATTCATCTGCTCATGTGCACAAATCCATAGAGCCCAACTCCGCAGAGGACAGGAGATCTATGAGCTACGCACCAGATCCTCCTTCCCAAAACCCAGTCAAGGCATAGAGCCAAATCCTCAGTAGAACAAAGCCTTACATACAATGTTTGTGCACAAAGAAACTTACAAAACACTTGCACTTAGCTCTGCAAGCCCTAACACATTCTTGCACAAAGCCAACCAAATCTCTTATATTTCTTGCACTAAGCTTCTCCTCTACATACATTGCTTAGCTACTTATTTATACAATTACAAAAAGGCCTAATCATGGGTAAACCCATGGGCTGACATCCCTTAACCCATTACATAAACCCTAGTAAACCCCTTCCTAGGTCCACAAGCCCACAAAAAGAATGAGATCCCGCGATCTCAGCTTCGCCTGGGTGCTCCATCTTCGTCCAACCTGTCGAAGTCCCAAAAGTGGTTAAACACAACCATTGTTCTCCCAAAAATTGGTCAAGGTCCAACACTCTTGCAGAGTTATACTCCGATTTGAATAATATTGTAGTGACGAAATGGCCAAATGTTTAATAGGAAAAAATGTGTAGGAATTTCAAAACTAGAATGTAGGAGGCACAATTGCACAAAAATAAATCTTGTATGTTCTGTTTCTGTTTCCATCCCAAAGGTTAGGGTATTCAAGATTTCTATAGACAATGGTTTTCCCTGTGCTATAGCTCTCTGATATATGTGCTGGGTCCAACAATAGTACTCAACCCAATATCTCAAGGAACCAACTAAGGAGGATAGATCATGCCCTTATCTATACTACCCGACTACCCAAGTACTAGAGAGTATATTACCGAGTGGTGTTCTTAGTGGCACTATAGGAGTCAGGCGACTGATTGGTTTATCTATGAAGGTCTTCAAGATATCTAGGACGATATGTATATAGGTTTTTTCTAATGCACTACCACTCGAAGGGGTACCAACAAGGGTTACAAGGGTGGCCAACAATGTGTGCTTAAGTAACACTTGTAGTTACTGTGTGTATGCTTCCCCGACCATGGATTTATGCGCTGAACAACATATCACTGTAGCTTTAAGATGCCAAAATAAGTCTCTACCTTGAAAAAAATTTAACCCACAAGTTTCTGCCAAGGAAAATTCTCTGATACCACTTGTAAGCTACTAGATATATTATAATATCCGAAAACATAAATATTGCATAGAATAACAATGAAACAACACAATAGATGAAACCACAACACCAAAATCATACCTTTATTTATAGGAAACAATGTTCACTTGCCTCTTTGAGGGGAAACCTCCAACAAAGCAACACTCTATTACAATAATTCTCAAGACAAGACTTCTCATACCCTCTACTCTTATTTATACTAAATCTATCTATCCAAAAGAGCAATCTAGAGGAAGATCTTCTAGAAGCGGAAGCTTTTATTAGGTCTTCTTACATTTGACTTATTCTTCCTTATTGATAGGCCTTATTAATATTGGCCTTTATTAGATGGAAATATATTGTTCTACCTATGTGAGGGGTTAGGGAGGTTAGGTCCCTAACAATAGATGTCATGTACAGTGCCACATGTTAGGAAACGTATCAATTTCATGTCATCTAGTAGATGAAGAAGGCATCCACATGGAAGCCAACTCATATGCAACATCAACACAATAGATCTTGAAAAATGTCTAAGTATCAAGACATCATGGATCTAGTGAGCATGACAAAAAATCAGGAGTATGTGAAGAAATGAGCGCGAACCCGTAGACCCATAGTGAGATTTTGAAAACTGACTAAGTGTCAGAGACCCGCAGTAGGAGTTTAAAAAATCGACTAAGTGTCAAGACATCACGAAGATAATGAAGTGACAAAGAATCAAGAGTATGTGAAGAAATGAGCACAAAACTGTAGACCCACGCTGACATGTCAAAAATTGACTAAGTATAAGAGACCCACAGTGAGATCTTGAAAATGACTAAGTACCAAGAATTGATTGGACATATATGTCTCGAGAATTGGCTAAGTATCAAGAATGAATAAGTACCAAGAAAAATTGGTCAGATGGACAAGGCCGCAGAGATAGAAAAGTGAATTGGGAAAGGGATTAGACCCACGGTAAGATGTCAAAACTTTTTTAAGTATGGAGAAAAGATCGATGGACAAGATCAAAACATGGAAATATTGGACGACTCATGATGTCTCATAGGCCCATTGTGAAATACTTAGAAAAGTTTCTAAGTATGGGTGCAAAATGAGTGTGATGGAATGTGAAGGTGCATTATGGAGGTTGCGGAGTTATGAAAAGATATGCCTTAGAACCACTGTAGAAATGCTTGTAAATGCATCTAAGTATAGGTGCAAAATGAATGCGACGGAATGCGAAGGTGCATTCTAGATGCCACGAAGGTATGGAAAGATATACCTTAGACATGTGGTGAAACCATCAAGATAACAGATCGATGACTGAGCCTAATAAGAGATCTAATCGGACAGTGGTTGCGAGCTGAAGGTTTAAGCTATGTGAAAATCAAATCAACGGTCAAGATTAATCTGAGGTCCATATTGAATGACTGTTGTGCGTCATGGTTGCATGTTTTGTTCTTGAGGATTTTTAGGTAGATCAATGGATGTGATTGAAAGAAGGTCCACATTGGATGATGATTGTGCAATATGGTTACAAGTGGTTCCAATATGATAAAGAAGATCGATGGTCGAGATCATATCATAGATAGATTGAACAACTGCTAAGTGTTGAGGGAGTAATGCATGTTTTGATGGGTATAAAAATAGATTAAAAACCATGATTGATTAAGGGACCACATCCAATGACTGTTAAGTGTTTAAATCTTCACTGTGTTCTGAGAGCATATCGCATAGAAAACCAAAGGGGGTTCCATGCCAGTTTCTAGGAATGTCACAACCCAACTTTGAGGAGATATGGAGCCGACTACATGGACATACTTTTAAATGTGGAAAAATTCATGAAAGTATGGAATGTATAAGTAACGATGCTCAAATATAGTTTAATTGAGAAGAAGAGAAAGGATGGAAGAGTGATAAGTGTGAGTAAGTGTAGATCTTGTGAAGATAATCTATGATGCTAGAGAGAGAAAGGAAGACAATATAAGGGAGATGGGAGGTGTAAGCTTCTAGAAACTTTTGAAATCGGGCAGATTGTGAGCTGAAGGATTGTACTATGACAACAGAGACAAAACAATAGACTTGTGCAAGTGAAGGATTGAAGGAAAGAGATAATATGGTATTAATGACAACTTGAAGAGATTGATGTTTCCAGTAAAATTGGTATCTACAGGCAGTATAAATTGAAGAGATTAATGTAATGCTCACAACAGAGAATTTGTAGCAGAATGAATCAAAGAGAAGAAGAGATAGATATTTGTGGACAAAGCCCCAAGAGGGGGTGAACCATGATAAATCCAATGTGTTCATGTGTCTAAATGATTGTTTGGATGTTATGTTAATTATAGTTAAAGAATGAATGATTAAATATGATTACAATAGCATGGATGCATAGGTTAATGATGAATGAATCCTAGAAGTAGATAAATGAATAATGATATTGAAGTATAAGGAAAAGAATCAAAACATAGTCCCCACTCTTTCCTAGACCGCAAACACCTGAGTATTACAGTCCCCCATAAATCTATCTCAGGTGAGACTGCACTGTGCACTCTGTGCACAACGTTTCCTTCTGGTTTACCAAGAGGGCCGATAGTTTGAGGGATTTTTTGGAAACCTATTTGAGATCAGAACCTGGGTCAGCCCAAGTAACCAACGAATGGTTCTGTTGCTGGTGGGGACTGCACATGATTGAGTGGAAGGGATTTATTGAAGAACAACACGGAGGATGAAAGCATAGAAGGGAATTTTTAGGTCATGGAATCCAGTGAAGGAAAAGATTGAAAGATGGTTAATAACAAAGGAACTTGACTTTGCGCAAAAGGACAACATAAACCCTAAACTCACACCACACAAATATATTGACAAATATGTGTTTAGCAACTTGTATAAGGTATTTTTCTGTGATTTTTCACATCTATTGCAAGAGTGGCTATAGAGGTTGAAGGAAAACCATCCTACAAATCGAATTAGACAACTAGAGTGGAATAATGTGGAGATCGCCCAATTGCAATGAATTAATAATAAAGTTATGCGTGAAATAGATTTCTGGTTAGACAATATTATTGCAGGGTTTACCACTAAGTTTGCAGTTGATACTATGAAGTATTACACTATTGCAGAGCATGGTTTTCTAAAGGGATCCATAGGTAGGTAGATTACATCACTTTATACTTCAATCAAGACTTTATTGTATGAAAAAGGTGTGATGACCATGGAATTAGACAGTTGAACTTCCTTGTGCGGATGGGGCAAGGGGAGAAGCACTGACATGAGTTTGAGATATGGACAGGGAGATGGATAAAGGGAAGCAGAAGGAGGCCATGGACCCAATCATGATGGAAGAATACCAAATAAAAAAGATAATGGAAAAAGATGGAAAGACGCGCA
>JZKD02S1686392.1:21357-37015 GCA_000966675.3 Picea glauca
TTTATTTTTTTCAGTCGATATGCAATATTGCATTGTCCTCATTTAAGGTAAATTTTCTATGTATCCGAAAGTCGTGCAACATGTAGACATTGTTTGCCTTTTTCTATAGGTATACATCATATGGCAATTTTGCTAACCCAGGAAACACATCTTGTAACAGAGGCTGTCTAATTGTACAATGTATGATTGTGTTGCCCATGGTTCAGATGGAAGCATTGAGGCAATGTCTATATATGTAAGGGAATTTTTTACTACATCATAGACAATCAATTGTATCATCATTTATGAAAGCAGAAGTAGAAGCAGGAGAGTTGCATTTGGCACATACAGGGTCGAAGGGGGTCGAGTACGCATTCGCTGCAAGCAAACCATCCTCAACCTAGGCACATGAGCATAGTAGTTAATATATTGAACAATATAATATACAACTGCACAACAAAAAAAGAAAGACTGCAGAAAATTGGTGAAGGTAATTTGTATGAGCAAAGTGAGGATGAAATTATAGATGTATACACACACCAGTTGTAGAGCTAGTTAGTTTCTTGAGATTTGTACTATGTTCGCAATTCTATTACAAATGTTGCTTGGGTTTTGTGAAAGATCATTTCTTTAACATCTCTTTTCTTTGTTATATTTTTGAAGATCATAAGTGGAAATTGTCCTTTGTGGAATTGTTGTTCCATTGAGGAAAACAAATTTGAATAGGTGTCGAGCAATTGTAGCTGCAACATGGAACAATGCAATAGTTGTGTAACATAACCGAGATACATGGACATGTGAAAGTAAAGGACAAAACTAGATATGGAGAATGGTACCATTTCCTTGTCGTTCTTTGACTCTCCATATTTTATATGGAAAATGTGTTGCGAGCCAAGTTTTCTCATGAGTATGACAACTACACCAATGGTTCTGATTGGGTAAGTGTCATTTCTCTATGCAAGTTGACTGATAGTTATGTCTGGGACGAAACGATATTCTAAACAAATAGTGGGGATTTTTTCCACAATACTTGTTTCGTTGAGCGATATAGATCGATCACAATCACCATGGTCATATACTGTTTTGGGAAATATATTAAAATTTGTAATGGATATCCCATTACCTAGCAATATTTTTTCTACATGTCTCTGGACAAGTTGTGTGGGAATATTCAGTGTGACTATCATAAGGGCCTCGTTGTCCGTCATGTTAGCACACATAATGGATCTAGTTTTGTTTTCCTTGTCCAATTAGGTTCTATAGACGACCATTATGTCCCCGATGAACACTTGTCTAGTTCGGTGGTTGTTCAAGCCATCTATTGATAGTATTTTGGGTGTTATAAGTTTATACCTGGTGACATTTTTTGAACATGAAAAGTAATGTGAATGGTAGTTTGCATTATTTTTTTGTTTTCTTTTTTCCTAGAATAAATGTACAAGTAAACACACAACTTCAATGAATTATGGAGCCAGAGTTTTTCAACCAGACCTCTTAGTTTGCGAAACTTGTGCTATGTTTGGTGTCTCACTTATGCTCGTTGATACTTCTTGTGAACTGCAAAGTATGTGTTGCAAATGACATCAACATAGTTACCATGGCATAGATGAATAAATAGTTGAGGATATTTGTTTGGTAAACATATGAGGAACACAATATATGCATTTTTACCTTTGGCCTTGTCGGTCTGTTGATGTTTGCGATGATTGACTACTCATGGCCATGTCACTAGTCCAACTTTTTCTGATGCAAGCATGTGTAGATGAACATCAGAAGGAATAAATAAGCACGTGCATTGTATAGTGTCCATAATTGTTCTGAATGTCACATACAGGGTCAAAGGATATGGAATACGAAATAAGATCTCTAGAGATATTTAGGAAACATGAGGACCCGACAGTCAAATTGTATGCCTCGTATTTTTTGACTGCAAAAATGTGTAATAGGAAATAGGGCATGATGGGAGGGTATGGCAACCAATCTGTATATCACGGAACCTCTTAAGCTAGAGGCACAATCTTGAACCCACCAGATTGGGAACACGCGATATAATAAGTGGCTAAGTATGGAATGAGGAAACCGTTGGTCAGATTCATGATATAGAAGATTGAGTATAAATGTGAACCCATGAATTCGCCAACCTGTAAACCTAGATATTTTCAAAAAGACAACTAAGAAAAGAAACTAGAAAGTGAAAGTAGATGATAAAAATGAAGGGGAATTTGGTTAAGTATAGAAGAGGGGAAAAAAATGGATAATAGAAAGTGGGAAAATTAGAAATGGGGATGACAATGTTTGGAAGAGGGAAGTATCAACAAAGGCCCATTGTTGCCAAATCATTATTTTCTAGTCCAATATTAAATGCACCCACCCATTTTGTGTGTTTGATTTACTAGCACAATTGGTATACCTTTTCGAAGATTGTACTACAACCCCCTCTACAACCCCCTCTGTTGTGAGATATACAAATTCATCTTCCTGTCCAACCAATTTGTTTATTTCAATGTAGTAACACCGAACATATAGTGGACATGAAGGTAAGTTAGTATGCAGAAAAACATGTAAAAGAAAGAAATACAGTTCTATTTATTTCAATGTAGCAGTTGTCTAGGATGCGAAAACTCAGCAGTACAAATTATCACTTTTCTTAGGTAATGATTCGACTACTAGAATCATAGGAAGAGGAAGGGTCAAGTTGAGACTCATAGATGGAAGGATTAGAACACTGCCTAGTGTTCTACACATCCCAGGTATGGCAAAAAATTTGATTTCTGTAAGAAAAATTGAAGATGCAGGGGTAAAAACAATTTTTGAAAAGGGAACTTGCAGGATGGTTCGAGGAGAAATGGTTTTGATGAATGGATTTCAGTTTGGAAATCTGTATAAGATGCTAGGATGCACTATTATTTATGGGTGTAATATATCCATTGTTCCTAATATTGGAGTTGAAGAAGAAAGAACTCCTACAGTCTCTGGAGAAAAGGTTATGTTGTGGCATCAAAGACTGGGGCATATCGAAGAGAAGGGTATTCGACTACTACATGGTAAAGGTATGGTTGAAGGTATGTCTAACTTCTCTCTGGATTTTGATTTCTATGAACATTTTCTATATGGGAAGAAGAATCGAGTAAGATTCCCCTTTGGTGCAACAAGGGTAGAAAGAATTTTACAACTAGTTCACAGTGATGAATTTGAAGAATTCTATAAGAAGTGTGGTATAGCAAGGCATAAGACTACTCCATATACACCTCAACAAAATGGAGTTGTAGAAAGGATGAACAGGATGCTGATGGAAAAAGCAAGGTGCATGCTCAGTGGTGTCGGGATAGGGAAAGAATTCTGGGCAGAGGCAGTGGGTACTGCATGTTATCTAGTCAACAGATCACCCTCATTAGCGTTGGGTGACAAGACTCCACAGGAGGTATGGAATGGTAAGGAACCTTCTCTCACATATCTTAAGGTATTTGGTTGCGATGCATATGTTCATGTTCCAAAGGAAAACAAGAGTAAGCTGGATAAGAAATGTATCTTTATTGGATATAAAGATGGTCTCAAAGGTTATAAGTTTTGGAACCCATAAACTAAGAAGGTAGTGTATAGTCGATATGTGGTATTTAGAGAAATGAAGGATGTTGTTAAATAGGAAGTCCTACCAAGTAAGGAAGAACCAGAGAAGATAGAGTTTGATTTAAAGGATGATGAAGTAGACTCTACAGAAGAACATGAATCAGAAGAAGAAGATCCTCATACTCCAGTATTGAGGAGATCAGATCAAGAAAGAAGGCTACCGGAAAGGTATAGTCCTTCTAATTTTCGTTCAAATTTTTCTTTGTCTGTTACTGATGATGATCCTAGAACTATCAGGGAGGCAGTGGATTCATAGGATGGAAATCTCTGGAAAAGAGCCATGGAAGAAGAAATGACATCTTTGGATAAGAATAAGGCTTGGGATCTAGTGGAGTTGCCAACTGGAAGAAAGCCCATTGGAAACAAATGGGTATTTAAAAATATGTTGAATGCAGAAGGAAAAGTGGACAAATAAAAAGCTCGATTAGTAGCAAAGGGTTATTCCTAGGTTGAGGGAATTGATTTTGGTGAGATTTTTTCTCTTGTTGCCAAGTTAACCTCTATAGGATTTTTGTTATCTGTTGCTGTTGCATTTGATTTTGAAGTAGAACAGATGGATGTGAAGACATCATTCCTGCATGGAGATCTGGAAGAAAAAATATTTATGAAGCAAACAGAAGGTTATTCTGTGAAAGGAAAGAAGGAGTTGGTATGCAAGCTGAAAAAGCCCATGTATGGTTTAAAACAATCACCAAGGATGTGGTATCAAAAATTTGATACTTATATGCTGGGACTTGGACTCACAAGAAGCAAAGAGGATCATTGTGTGTATTCTAAATTAATTGGTGATCATTTGATTTATTTGGTCTTGTATGTGGATGACATGTTCCTGATAGGAAACAACAAGGAGATTATCCAGGATGTGAAAACTCAGGTGTCCTCTAAATTCGACATGAAGGATCTTGGTGCTTCAAATTTCATTTTGGGCATGGAAATTAAAAGAGATCAAAAAAAGAGGAAACTCTGGTTAAATTAGAGAAAATATGTCGCGACAATATTTCAGAGGTTTAATATGTAGGAATGTAAACCGGTCAAGGTTCCTATTCTTGTTGGTGTAAATTTATATGCGACTCAGTGTCCCAAGACACATGAAGAAGAGGAGGACATGTCTCATGTTCCATATGCGAGTGTAGTTGTGACGCAAACGTGCCACCCAGGCATGCCTGCTCCCACCAGGACCTTCTCTTCCTTTGGCCCGAAGAGTTGAAATACTCTTCAAATCTCTTATCGGGACTCTCCTACACCCACAGGATGCACTTTAGGGTTTCCCGTTGTCCTATCGGGAAATCGGGCCTCACGTGATCGCGAGTCCTGCACTCATAGGTTTAGGTCTCCCAATTCCCCGAAACCCGATGAAATATTCACCCCCGTGTTCCTCACTCTTGTTGGCAATTCTCCCATCGGGAAATCAACACTTGCATTGTCGTAGAGAACTTACTTCACAAATCCCTGATTTCCGATGACCTGTCGGTCAACGCTGACCTTATCCCTCCTTATCGGGACTCTCAGCTATCGGGAAATTGACACCTATGGTGTTGCGGAAACCTACCTCCTCGATTCTCTGATTCCCGATCTGTGATGGCACCCTCTGCTAGGCATCCCAGTTCATTTGACCACAATACTAGTCGTATCGGGGCCTCGGACTTCGCAGGAATGAAGTGTATCGACTTCGCATCCCGAAAATCCCCGATTCTCCGATCCCCGATGCCACCTGGCGTGGACTCACGGCAAGGCTTGACCTTTCGACACTTGTCCTCCACTATGGCCCTTAACCCTTTTGGGAAATCCCGTATCGGAATATCGCGATTCCCGTTGTCAATGTATATGGGACTTTCAAATACTCGAACTCCTATATGTTGACATCTGTTCTCCACTTAGCACTGTGACTGCGTGGTTATCGAGTTTCAGGATTTTGTGATTTCTCCTGGCGTGATTTACTTGTCACCGAAAATCCTAAAATGCCGAACCCCGACTCCTTCAGATCCTTGGACATGCGTCCCTCAGATCAAACAACTCCGACAGTATCGGGAAATCATGGATCGCGATTTCATTATGCAAGAGTTTCACGACTCCTGAAACCCCGATATCCCGAACTTCGATTCTCCGGGATCTCTCGCCACGTGTCCTTGAGGTTTGGAGGGCTCGAATCCTATCGAAAAATCGTGGATTGCTATTTCAATATGCTCGAGTCTCTTGTCTCCGGAAACCCCGATTCTTCGATTCCCGATTCTTCGGGATCTCTTGCCACGTGTCCCTGCAGAGATCAACGACTGAGATTCTCCGTCGGGGTTTCGAGACTCAAAAGGTCTCAGTTCTCTCGACTTGTAAACCCCCAATGCCTCCAAAATCCCGACAACTTCCCAGAATGCTGACACGTGTCCTGCCGAGATCAACGACTAGGATCCCTTCTCGGGTTTTCAGGACTTTCAAGGTCTCCAATTATTACTCTATGAAGACCCGATGATGCCAATATCCTGATGTCTCCTCCAGGTTTTTCCCCTGCTCCTTCGGGCTTAAACCCTGCACAACTTCTTGATATCTAATGGCTGATGGGATTTCGCAGTTTTCCTCTGCGAATCCTGACCATCGATTCCTCCTCCTTGAAGATTTCTTGAGAAGGGTTAAATTCTTTATCAGAACTTGTTCTCTGACACCTGCACTTGCATCTCCTGCTCAAACTTTCCTCGACACAGAACTCCTGCGCTCTGCTTTAACGATATTATGAAGGGGCTATACCTCCTAAACTTTCCCACTCTGATTCTTCAGAGGAACGTGTGCACACTCCTTGTGCTCAACATTCAACAACTCCCAAGTGTTTAATCCTTCCGACTCTGTGCACTCCTGTAACAACAGTCTTTGATTTTCTTTGCTCAGATTTACAACTGAGCCTTCCTCTTCAACCTGCGCACTCCTTGCACGGTTTCAACAACCCACTTCCACTTCTGGGTAAATGAGAACAAAAGTTAAACTATTGAGCGTTCATCAACGCACTCCTTGAGGATGAATTCGGCTACACACCTTGCAGGAATCTCTTGGCTCAGATAGAGAAACAATTGAAACTCATTCCCTTTCATACTTCTGTTTAAAACATGAAATCACATGCACATCATATACAAAGCAAATGCATAACAAGAAAACAAACATTTCTGAGCATAGCATCAATACACAGAGAAAACACCACAAACCATGAGCTTGAATCAAAGTTTCCTTCTATTAATTCAAGTGCATGTACATGGGTGTTCTTCATACAATATTCTCTATCTTTCTTCTCTTCTCCTAAATGCTTCCATATGTTACAATGGTACAATGAGGGTGTCTATATCCGTTTTCCCTCTCAGACTCTAAGCTATCAAATATAGACTTAAACGTCCTAGCTACCAGCATTAACTAGAATAAATGCCTCCTATCTACTTCAGACAAGAGTGTATGGCTTGAGGTCTGATACAATATAAAAAAGGCACTCCTTCATAAATGATTCATTAAAGGTCTGGCGCAACAATCCCAAAGCATTTTCAAAAATTTGGGTTGGTTTGTCCAGCTGATCTCCGCTTGATGTGCTGGCTCGCTTGATGAGTCGGTGATGCTCCTGCATCATACTCCTCGGCTTGAAAAATTTCATGGGCTCCTGTCCATGAGCTCCTGCACGGTATGTCCATGCTTTTGAATCACTGCTTTAGTCTCCCAGCTAGCATCTTCCATTGGATGGTTTTTCCATTTGACCAGATACTCATAGTATTGCTTCCGCCTGGTCTTTTTGCTCACCCTCTTGTCAGGTATACGCTCCATCTGTGGCTTTTCTGCAATCGACATATGCTTCTGCCACTGAATTTCTAGTTGTTCATCACTTCCAGCTCCTGCTTCCTCAGCCTTATATGGATATAAGTCAGAGACATTGAATGTCGGAGATATTCCGATCTCATCTGGCAACTCAATTTCATAAGCGTTTTCTCCCAATTTCTTTAGGACTCTACATGGCCCAATTTTCTTCATTTTTAGCTTGTTGTATGTTCCCCTCGGGAATCTTTCCTTCCTCAGGTGTGCCAGAACTAGATCACCAACTTCAAATTGAATTTATCTCTGATGCTGATCCGCTCTGTGCTTATATTCCTAGTTTGATTCCAGCAATCGCTCCCTCACCCTGCTGTGAAGTTCTTTCATCGTCTCTGCGAATTCTCCTGCACTTGCGCTCTTGGTCATTATCTGCTATGAGTCCCTTAGTTTAGATACTCCTCTTGGCTACCTGCCATATACAATCTCAAATGGACTTTTTCCTGTGCTCCTATTCACTGAGTCGTTGTATGCAAACTCTGCCTGTGGCAACACATTTTCCGAGCTGCTGTGGTGCTCTGTCACCAAGCTTCTTAATAAATATCCCAAACTCCTATTTACCACCTCTGTTTGCCCATCCGTCTGAGGATGATAGGTAGAACTAAACATCGAGTTAGTTCCCATCTTCTTCCAGAGTGTCCTCCAGAAATGTCCAATGAATTTCGTATCCCTGTCCAATACTATGCTCCTGGGTAAACCATGAAGTCTAACGATCTCCTTGAAAAACAAATTTGCGATATGAGTCGCATCGCTGGTCTTCTGGCATGGAATAAAATGTGCCATTTTGGAAAACCTGTCAACCACCACAAAGATAGAATCATGTCCTCTTTGTGTCCTAGGCAATCCCAATACAAAATCCATGCTGATTTCATCCCACGGTCTCTCGGGTATGAGTAATGATTGATAGAATCCCGCATTCTGCTTCCTGCCCTTCGAATGATGGAAAATTCTACATCTGTCAACAAACTTCTTGAATTTCGACCACATCCCTGGCCAAAAGTATGCTTTGCTCAGCTTGGCAAATGTCTTGTTGTGGCCAAAATGTCCTGCCAATCCACCACTGTGCTTCTCTTTCAGCAAATTCTCCCTCATGGAGCAATTCGAAATACACAGTTGATTTCCCCTGAACAACAGTCCATTTTGGATCATGTAATCTATCCAAGGGCTTCTGTCTCTGAGAAATGGATTCTCAGCTGCTTCATATGCCTCTGCAAAATCTACATCACCTGCATACATGTCCCTAAGATTTTCAAAACCCAATGTTTTGACTCGAAACTCCTGCAGCAACAAACACTTCCTGCTCAAAGCATCAACCACTTTGTTAGCAGTACCTGAAATGCGTTTAATTACAAATGTAAAATTATGCATATACTCTACCCATTTAGAATGTTTCTGATTCAACTTCTCCTGTTGAGTCACAAATTGTAATGCATGATTATCACTATACAAAACAAATTCTTTTGGGATCACGTAATGCCTCCACTTCTTCAACGCTTGTATGATAGCATAAAATTATTTATCATACGTGGAGTACTTCACTTTTGCCTTATCCAACTTCTCACTGAAATATGCAATTGGTCTGTCCTCCTGGCTCAGGACCGCCCCTATGGAAAAGCCACTTGCATCACATTTTACTTGGAACAACTTCGTAAAATCCGATAACACCAAAACCGACTGCTCTGTGATCTTTCGCTTCAACAGATTGAAGCTCTTCTCTTCTTCTTCAGTCCAATGAAAAGATTCATGTCTTTTCTTGACAGTATCCATAATTGCTGCGCTAATTCCACTGAAATTCCTGATGAATTTTCGGTAGAAACTATCCAGTCCATGAAAACTTCTCACCTCGAAAACATTTCTCGGTGATTGCCAATTTTTAATTACCTCCACCTTATTTGGATCCATCTTTAATTCATTTTCCGATATGACAAACCCAAAGTAAATGAGTTCTGTCTTCATAATTGAAGATTTCCTCATGTTGATGAACAACTTCTCCTGCTGTAGCTTCTTCATTACTGCAGCTAAATGCTTCAGATGTTCTTCTTTTGTTTTGCTGAAAATCAATATGTCATCCAAATAAACAATGAAAAACTTACCAATGAATTCCTTCAACACTTCATTCATTAACCTCATGAAGGTACTCGGTGCATTCGTCAAGCCAAATGGCATGACTATCCATTCATACAACCCTTCATTGGTTTTGAAGGCTGTCTTCCATTCATCGCCTTCCCTCATGCGAATCTGATGGTATCCGCTTTTCAAATCAACCTTTGAAAAAAATTTGGCTCCACTTAAACAGTCCATCAAGTCATCCATCTGTGGTAATGGAAACCTGTACCTGATGGTTATCTTGTTAATGGCTCTGGAATCAGTACACATTCTCCAACCTCCATCTTTCTTTGGACTCGGTATCGTTGGAACGACACACGGGCTTAAACTTTCCCTGATCAATCCTTTATCCAACAGTTCTTGTACCTACCTTTTAACTTCTTCGTTCTCCTGCGGCGTCAACCTGTACACAGCTTTGTTTGGCAAATTGGCTCCTGGTATGAGATCTATATGGTGACTCACACTCCTCATCAGCGAAAACGAATGAGGTAATTCGTCTACCACAATGTCAGCGAACTCTTCCAGCAGTTCCTGAATTTCATCTGGCAAGTCATCCACTCTTGTGTTGGTCAAAACAACTTTTGGTTTTCTGACCACAAAGAATTGTGGATCTTCCTTCTTCTTTACTTCCGCCAGAAGTTCCTTCCCACTCATGAGAAGTACAATATTTCTCGTTTCTGGTTTTACTTCTTTGTCTTTAATTGGAAGTAGCATATGTGTCCTTCCATTCTTCTCCAAAGTATACGTATTCATCTTCCCATCATGAATTACGTTCCTGTCATATTGCCATGGTCTGCCTAGCAATAAATGACACACATCCATAGGAATAACATCACAGAGTATTTTTTCATTATATCCTCCTATCTTGATGTCAACTAAGCACTGTTTAGTGACACTTACCTGATGTCCCTTCTGTAGCCATGAAACTTTATATGGACTCAGGTGATCAGTTGTGTCCAATTCTAGTTTCTCCACCATCTCGGTTGAAATAAGATTATCTTTGCTACCACTATCCACAATAACCTTGCACTTCCTATCTTTGGTCTTGCATGTGGTTCTGAAAAGTCTGTTTCTTTGAGCCGTGTCCTCCACCTCCTTCTCGGGTGTTAAGAGAACCTTAATCATCATCAGTGACCTTCCGTCTTCTACATCTTCTGCTTCAGCATCTCACCTCTGTGCCTCGGCGATGTGAGTTTCTCCTCCATCCTTCTTCCTATCTGGACAGTCAACTACCTTGTGTCCATTCTTTCCACACGTGAAGCATGTGATGACTCCACCTCTGCCTCTTCCTCTACCTCTGGTACGAGGAAATGTGTTATTATCAGTGTATCCTCCGCTCTACTCTGTCTGTTGCCTTCGTTGTTCAGCGTACTGGCCTCGCTGTGAACTTCCACCTCTCTCTGTTCTAGTCTGAGGATTTTTCCAGTCGTCCTTAGATTTCTGGAACTTATCTTGAGCAACTGACTTACCTTTTGGCTGGCTCCTACCTCGGCCTCACTGTGATGGCTTGTGGCTTAGCTTCTCTTCAGCTTTCAATGCCATTTGATACACATCCTCCACCGTCCTGATGGTTGTCATACTCATCTCATCTTGGATATCGTATCTTAAGCCATTCATATACCTGGCAACTTTTTCATCATCGCTCTCCCGATGACCTGCTCTAATATTCAGCTTGTAGAATTCCTCAGTATACTCCTTCACTGTCATCAGCTTCTGTCTCAGGTTCTACATCCTCCTGAACAGTGTGATTTGATAATCCCTTGGGATGAATTTTGCCTTCATCTTTGGAATCATTCGATCCCAGCTTTTGATATTTTGCTTGCCTTTGGAACGTCTATCTGCTTGAATCTCGTCCCACCATAATGTTGCGTGTCCCTTCAATTTGGTAACAGCATGTCTGACCTTCTTATCTTCTTCGATGTCTTCATAATCGAAGTAGGTGTCAAGAGCTCTAATCCAATCCAATAGCTCTTCTACATCCAGACTCCCTTCATAAGTTGGAATGTCCATCTTTGTCTTCGAACTCATCCGGGTGATAGCTTTAATTAGTCGCTCATTGGCTGCATCTTCAGCTGCAACTTCTCCTTGTTGTTCAACTTCAACTTCACCTTCGGAGTCACTCAGATCTCCAGCACTTGCTGTGCGTCTCTGCGCTGCTTCCATATCTTCTAATCTCACTCGGAGATCACGTATCTGCCTTTCCATATCTGGATTATGTGCTTGTCTCCCTCTTCCTCTCTGGTTTCCCCTATCCTCTGGGCCGAGTGATTGTCTTTCTCTCCTTGGCGGCATGGTGAAATTTTCCTTTTCTTCTCTGCTACAGAAAACAGAGAAATTTTCTTTCTCTGATACCACTTGACGCAAACACGCCACCCAGGCATGCCTGCTCCCACCAGGACCTTCTCTTCCTTTGGCCCGAAGAGTTGAAATACTCTTCAAATCCCTTATCGGGACTCTCTTACACCCACAGGATGTGCTTTAGGGTTTCCCGTTGTCCTATTGGGAAATCGAGCCTCGCGTGATCGCGAATCCTGCACTCACAGGTTCGGGTCTCCGAATTCCCCGAAACCCGATGAAATATTCACCCCCGTGTTCCTCACTTGACGCAAACGGGCCACCCACGCATTCTTTCTCCCACCAGGACCTTCTCTTCCTTTGGCCCAAAGAGTTGAAATACTCTTCAAATCCCTTATCGGGACTCTCCTACACCCACAGGATGCGCTTCAGGGTTTCTCGTTGTCCTATCGAGAAATCGGGCCTCGCGTGCTCGTGAGTCCTGCACTCACAGCTTCGGGTCTCCCAATTCCCCGAAACCCGATGAAATATTCACCCCCATGTTCCTCACTCTTGTCGGGAATTCTCCCGTTAGGAAATCGACACTTGCATTGTCGTAGACAACTTTGTTCACAAATCCCCGATTTCCGATGACCTGTCGGTCAACGCCGACCTTATCCCGCCTTATCGAGACTCTTAGCTATCAGGAAATCGGAACCTACGGTGTTGTAGAAACCTGCCTCCTTGATTCTCTGATTCCCGATCTGCGATGACACCCTCTTCTAGGCCTCCCGGTTCACGTCACCACAATACTAGTCGTATTGGGGCCTCGGACTTCGCGGGAACGAAGTGTATCGACTTCGCGTCCCCAGAATCCCCGATTCTCCAATCCCCGATGCCACCTGGCATGGACTCATGGCAAGGCTTGAACTTCCGACACTTGTCCTCCACTATGGCCCTTAACCCTGTCAGGAAATCGCATATCGAAATATCGCGATTCCCGTTGTCAATGTATACGGGACTTTCAAATACCTGAACTCTGATATGTTGATACCTTTTCTCCACTCAGCACTGTGACTGCGTGGTTATCGCGTTTCAGGATTTCGCGATTTCTCCTAGCATGATTTCCTCATCACCTAAAATCCCAAAATGTCGAACCCTGACTCCTTCAGATCCTTGGACACGCATCCCTCAGATTGAACGGCTCCGAGAGTATCGAGAAATCGCAGATCGCGATTTCATTATGCAAGAGTTTCACGACTCCTGAAACCCTGATATCCCGAACTCCGATTCTCCGGGATCTCTCGCCACGTGTCCTTGCGGTTTGGACAGCTCGGATCCTATCGTGAAATCACGGATCCCGATTTCAATATGCTCGAGTCTCTTATCTCCGGAAACCCCGATTCTCTGATTCCCGATTCTTCGGGATCTCTTGCCACATGTCCCTGCGGAGATAAATGGATGAGATTCTCCGTCAGGGTTTCGAGACTCAAAAGGTCTCAGTTCTCTCGACTTGTAAAACCCCGATGCCTCCAAAATCCCGATGACTTCCCAGAATGCTGACACGTGTCCTGCCGAGATCAACGGCTAGGATCCCTTCTCGGGTTTTCGGTACTTTCAAGGTCTCCGATTATTACTCTATGAAGACCCGATGACGCCAATATCTCGATGTCTCCTCCAGGTTTTTCCCCTACTCCTTCAGGCTTAAACCCTGCGTAACTTCTTGAGATCTATCGGTTGATGGGATTTCGCAGTTTTCCTCCGCGAATCCTGACTGTTGATTCCTCCTCCTTGAAGATTTCTTGAGAAGGGTTAAATATTCTTTATCAGAACTTGTTCTCTGACACCTGCACTTGCATCTCCTGCTTGAACTTTCCTCGACACAAAACTCCTGCGCTCAACTTTAACGATATTACGAAGGGGCTATACCTCCTGAAATTTTCCACTCTGATTCTTCAGAGGAACGTGTGTGCACTCCTTGTGCTCAACATTCAATAACTCCCAAGTGTTGAATCCTTCTGACTCTACACACTCCTGCAGTAGCAGTCTTTGATTTCCTTTTCTCAGATTTACAACTGAGCCTTCCTCTTCAGCCTACGCACTCCTTGCATGGCTTCAACAACCCACTTCCACTTCTGGGTAAATGAGAACAAAAGTTAAACTATTGAGCCTTCATCAACGCACTCCTTGCTGATGAATTCAGCTGCACACCTTGCAGGAATCTCCTGGCTCAGATAGAGAAACAATTGAAACTCATTCCCTTTCAGACTTCTGTTTAAAACATGAAATCACATGCATAGCATATACAAAGAAAATCCATAACAAGAAAACAAACATTCCTGAGCATAGCATCAATACACAGAGAAAACAACACAAACCATGAGCTTGAATCAAAGTTTCCTTCTATTAATTCAAGTGCCTGTACATGGGTGTTCTTCATACAATATTCTCTGTCTTTCTTCTCTTCTCCTGAATGCTTCCATATGTTACAATGGTACAATGAGGGTGTCTATATCCATTTTCCCTCTCAGACTCTAAACTAGCAAATCTAGACTTAAACGTCCTAGCTACCAGCATTAACTAGAATAAATGCCTCCTATCTACTTCAGACAAGAGTGTATGGCTCGAGGTCTGATACAATATAAAAAAAGGTGTTCCTTCATAAATGATTCATTAAAGGTCTGGCGCAACAATCCCAAAGCATTTTCAAAAAATTGGGTTGGTTTGTCCAGCTGATCTCCTCTTGATGTGCTGGCTCGCTTGATGAGTCAGTGATGCTCCTGCATCAAGTTGGAAGTTTGATGTATGCAATGGTATGTACTAGACCGGACATTGCACATGCAGTGGGAGTATTGAGCAGGTATATGTCAAAACCAAGGAAGGAGCATTGGACAACAGTAAAAAAGGTTTTTTAGGTATTTGTGTGGCACTGCTAGCTATGGATTGTGCTACGAAGGAAGACCAGGATTGGACAGAGTCATCGATATACATGGCTTTGTGGATGTAGACTGGGATGGAGATTTGGATCATAGGAGATCTACAGGAGGGTATGTGTTTAACGTGTTTTGAGGAGCAATAAGTTGGATGAGCAAAAGACAGGCTGTAGTGTCACTTTCAACTACAGAATCTGAATAAATGGCAGCCACTCATGTAAGTAAGGAAGCAGTATGGTTACAAAGATTGTGTTCAGGAATTGGGTTGGTACAACAAGCTGTAAGGATAGAGTGTCACAGTCAGAGTGCAATTTTTTTGGCAAAGGAACCCTACTTATCATTCAAAGACAAAGAACATTGATGTTCAATATCACTTTGTGAGAGACATGATTGAAGAAAAGAAAGTATCATTGATGAAGGTGGACACTTTGAAGAATGTTGCAGATTCATTAGCAAAATATGTGAGCACTGAGAAGTTCTCTTGGTGTAGAGGATCCATGGGCATTGCTACCCTAGATTGTTGACTATGTAGCCCTATAACCCCCTGTGTGCAAAGAAAACAACAAGTGGGAGAATGTTGTGTATGTGTTATATTCTTTACACGAGTAGTAGTGCTTGAGTGTCTGCACCGGGCGCGTAGGGGAGTTAGAGGGGGGGTTGCTAGGCCCCCCTTCGGGGGGTGTAGGGTGGCAGAGACCCCGCACGGGGGTTTGGGGGTAGCTCCTCTGGAATTTTTTTTTTTCCTTGGGAAACGTGAAACCTACCTCAACAAACGTGTGATGTATTTAGGTGATTTTTCGGCACATGGTTTTTGCCGATGGTTTTCTATTTTCGGTTAAGGAATTAGGGTTTTGGACTAATATAGGTCATTGGGTTAGGGTTTTGGATGCCGCTGGCTCCTATATGTATAT
>JZKD02S1686392.1:48397-64366 GCA_000966675.3 Picea glauca
ATTACATGATTCCTTGATCACATGTATAGACTAGATATTGAATATATTAATGCCTTTGTTGTGATTGGTTTGTGTTGTTGTGATTGAACGACACAAGAGCATCGGAGCAGAGCAAAGAACAACAGAGATTAAAGGAGAGCGTTCATAAAGTATGTTCACTATCCATTTCTCTTAGTTCATTCAATATCAAGATCTAGGGAAAGAGTAGTATTCTGTTACGGTTTGTTCCAGATCCAGGTGGATCTTGGGGATATTGGTCTGTGTCCGCACTCACGAATTTATCCATAAACACCAGCTGGCATCTTCCACTGGATGATTCTTCCACTTGACCAGATACTCGAAGTATTGTTTCTGCCTGGTCTTCTTACCCACTCTCTTGTCCAGTATGCGCTCCATCTACGGCTTCTCTACAACTGAAAATTGTTTCATCCACTAAATCACTAGTTCCACGGTTCCAATCTCTGCTTCTCCTTCCCTATACGGGCATAAATCTGCGACATTGAATATCAGAGATATCTCGATGCCATCCGGTAACTCAATCTCATAAGAATTCTCTCCGAATTTCTTCAGGACTCTGCATGGCCCAATTTTCTTCATTTTCAACTTATTGTATGTTCCCCTTGGAAACCTTTCCTTCCTCATATGTGCCAGAACTAGATCACCAACTTCAAACTGAAGTTGTCTCCAATGTTGATCTGCTCTGCGTTTGTACTCCTGATTTGAATCTATCAATCGTTGCTTCACTTGGTCGTGAAGTTCCTTCATCGCCTTAGCGAATTCTTCTGCACTAGCGCTGCTAGTAGCAGTTTGTTCTGAATGCCATAGTTCAAAAAATCCTCTCGGCTACATTCCATATATAACCTGAAATGGACTCTTCCCTGTACTCCGATTCACTGAATCATTGTATGCAAACTCGGCCTATGACAATATGTTTTCCCAATGGCTGTGGTGTTTTGTCACCAAGCTTCTCAGCAAGTCTCTTAGAATTCTATTGACCACTTCCATTTTTCCATCCATCTGAGGATGATAAGAAGAAATAAATGCCAAGTTAGTTCCTAGCTTCTTCCATAAGGTCCTCCAAAAATGCCCTATGAATTTCGTATCCCTGTCCGAAACTATGCTCTTCGGAAATCCATGAAGTCGAATGACCTCCTTGAAAAACAGATTTGCGATATGCATCGCATCGTTGGTCTTCTGGCATGGGATAAAATGTGCCATCTTAGAAAACCTGTCTACCACCACAAAGATGGAATCAACACCCCTTTGTGTCCTCGGTAAACCCAATAAGAAATCCATACTTCTCGCCTCCCATGGCCTCTCTGGTATGGGCAATGGATGATAAAATCCTGTATTCTGCTTCCATCCTTTCGAATGCTGGCATACCCTGCATCTTTCAACAAATCTCTTGACTTCTGACCGCATCCCCAACCAAAAATAAGACTCACTTAGCTTCGCGAATGTTTTATCATGACCGAAATGTCCGGCCAATCCACCACTGTGCTTCTCCTTTAACAAGTTCTCCCTCATGGAGCATTTCGGAATACACAACTGATTTCCTTTGAAAAGTAATCCTTCCTGGATCATATAATCTATACAAGGGATTTTGTCTCTAAGAACTGGATTCTCAGCTACTTCATACGCCTCTACAAAATATGCATCACCTGCGTACATGTCCCTGAGATTTTCAAAACCCAATGTTTTGACTCAGAATTCTTGCAGCAACAAACACTTTCTGCTCAAAGCATTAGCCACTTTGTTAGCAGTACCCAAAATATGTTTAATCACAAATGTGAAATTCTACATATATTGATTCAACTTCTCTTGTTGAGTCACAAACTGTAGTGCATGATTATCACTGCACAAAACAAATTCTTTTGGGATCAAGTAATGCCTCCACTTCTTCAATGCCTGTATGATAGCATAAAATTCTTTATCATACGTGGAGTATTTCAGTTTCGCCTCATCCAGTTTCTCTCTGAAATATGCAACCAGCCCGTCGTCTTGACTCAAGACCGCTCCTATAGCAAACCCACTTGCATCGCATTTCACCTGAAATGTTTTATGGAAATCCGGAAACACCAAAATCGGTTGTTCTGTTATCTTCTGCTTCAACAGATTGAAACTCTTCTCAGCCTCTGCTATCCAGTGAAAATTATTATACCACTTCTTCACTGTATCCATCATCGCTGCGCTGATTCCACTGAAATTCCTGATGAATTTTCGGTAGAAACTAGCCAGTCCGTGAAAACTTCTCACCTCGAAAATATTTCTCGGTGCTGGCCAATTCTTGATCACTTCTACCTTATCCAAATCCATCCTCAACTCATTCGCTGAAATAACAAAACCCAATTAAATGATCCTTGTATTCATAAATGAGGACTTCTTCATATTTATCAACAACTTCTCCTGTTGTAGCTTCCGCATCACTATAGCCAAATGCTTCAAGTGTTCATCCTTTGATTTACTGTAAATCAGTATGTCATCTAAATAGACAATAACAAACTTCCCAATGAACTCCCTCAGGACTTTGTTCATCAACCTCATAAAGGTACTTGGTGCATTCGTCAAGCCAAACGGCATGACAAGCCATTCGTACAGTCCTTCATTTGTCTTGAAGGTTGTTTTCCACTCATCGCCCTCTCTCATGCGAATCTGGTGATATCCTCTTTTCAAATCTATCTTTGAAAAATACCTTGCCTCGCTCAGGAAATCCATCAGATCATCCATCCTAGGCAGTGGAAACCTGTACCTGATGGTTATCTTGTTGATCGCTCTTGAGTCGGTACACATTCTCCATCCTCCATATTTCTTTGGACTGAGTACTGTCGGAACGACACATGGTCTCAAACTTTCTCTGACCAATCCTTTGTCCAATAGCTCCTAGACCTGTCTCTTGACCTCCTCATTTTCTTGCGGCGTCAACCTATACGTGGCTTTATTCGGAAAACTAGCTCCCGGTATGAGGTATATGTGATGACTCACACTTCTCATCGGTGACAACGAATGAGGTAATTCATCCACTATGATGTCAGTGAACTCTTCCAGTAGTTCCTGAACCTCATCTGGTAAATCATCCACTCTTGTGCTTGTCAGAAAAATTCTCGACTTTTTGACAACAAAGAATTGTGGATCTTCTTTCTTCTCCACCTCCGTAAGAAGTTATTTCCCACTCATGAGAAGTATTGTGTTGTTTACTTCCGACTTCACCTCTTTATCCTTTATTGGAAGCAACCTGTATGTCCTCCCATTCCTCTCTAGTGTATATGTGTTCATCCTCCCGTCATGAACCACATTTCTATCATATTGCCATGGTCTACCCAACAATAAATGACATACATCCATGGGAATAACATCACAGAGTACTTTATCATTATACTCCCCTATCTTGAATTCAACCAAGCATTGTTTGGTGACACTCACCTGATGTCCCTTCTGTAGCCACGAAACTTTATATGGACTCGGGTGATCAGTTGTTTCTAGCTCCAGCTTCTCTACCATCTCTGTAGATACGCGATTATCCGTGCTACCACTGTCAACAATGACCTTGCACACCCTATCCTTGGTCTTGCAAGCTGTTCTAAAGAGTCTGGTCCTTTGAACTGAACTCTCCACCTCCTTCTCGGGTGTCAAAAGGACTTTATGCATCACAAGCGATCTTCCACCTTCTGTGTCTTCAGCCTCAACATCCCGCCTCTGCGTTTCTGTGATGTGATATTCTCCTCCAATGTCCTTCCTTTTCTCTGGACACTCAAATGACTTGTGCCCATTTTTCCCACATGTAAAACATGTGATTACTTTGCCTCGGCCTCTTCCTCTACCTCTGGTACGAGAAAAAGTTTTTGCGTCAGCATAATCTCCCTTCTGCTCTGTATGTTGCCCTCTCTGTTCAACATGTGGCTGTCCTCGCTATGAGGTTCCACATTTTTCAACCTTACCCTGAGGTTTCTTCCATTCCTCCTTTGGCTTCTGATATTTTTCTTGGGCAACTGCCTTGCCTTTGAGTTGACTTCTGCCTCACCCTCTCTGACCTTGCTTATGGCTCAACTTCTCTTCTGTTTTCAGAGCCATCTTATAAGAATCCTCCATCGTCCTGATGGTAACCATGCTCAATTCATCCTAAATGCCGTATCTCAAGCCATTCAGATATCTGGCAACCTTCTCATCATCGCTCTCCCGATGACCTTCTCTGATGTTCAGTCGATAGAATTCCTCAATGTATTCTTTCACTTTCATCAGCTTCTGTCTCAGGTTCTGCATCCTCCTGAACAGAGAAATTTGATAGTCTCTTGGGATGAACTTCGCCTTCATCTTCGCGATCATTCGATCCCAAATCTTGATCTTCTACTTGCCTTTGCAACATCTATTTGCTTGTAGCTCGTCCCACCATAATGGTGCATGTCCCTTCAAGCGCGTGACAACATGTCTGACCTTCTTATCCTCTTTGATATCCTCATAGTCGAAGTAGGTGTCAAGAGCTCTAATCCAATCTAGTAGCTCTTTTGCATCCAGATTCCCCTCGTAGACTGGAATGTCCATCTTCGCCTTCGCCCCCATCCGTGTGATAGATTTAATTAGGCGTTCATTTGTTGCATCCTAAGTGATGCAGGAGCATCGCTCACTCATCAAGTGAGCCAGTGCGTGGAGCAGAAAAGACAGCTGGATGGCGCCAGCATCAGATTTTGAAAACACCTTGGGAAGTGTTGCGCCGACCTTTTATGAAGGCATTCAAAAAGAAGCACACTTGTATTGTATTATAGATAGGAAGGAATTTATTAGCTTTAATGCTGTTAGATAGGAATTAACTGTAGATTTGATAGTTGTAGATTCCGAGAGGGAAACGGGATATAGACATCCTCCTTTGTACATTGTAGATTCATTCATATAGGAGCAAGAAGAAGAGCAAGTAGAGAACTTGTGGAGAGCCCTCATGTACAGATTGGATTAATAGAAAAAGATTTTTATTCAATTCATGACTGGTACTGTTTCTCTGTGTATGTGCTTATGTGCGTGTGAATGTTTGTTTTCCTTGTATGCATTTGTTTAGAATTTGCATGTGATTTCAGGGTGTGACTGAAGTCTAAGAAAAAGGAGAACAAGTTTCAATTGTTTCTCTGTTTGAGCCAGGAGATTCCTGCATAGAGTGCAGTTGAATTCCTCCGCATAGAGTGCGTTGAGGAGGCTCTACAGTTAAACTCTTATTCTTGTCTGCCCAGAAGTTGAATTGGGTTATTAAAAACCATGCAGGAGGAGTGCAGGCCGAGATAGAAGTCTCAGTAGGCAGCCTGAGAGAACGAAGGCAGGGATTGTTGTTGTTGCAAGAGCACAGGATCCAAAGGACTTCAATACTTCTGAAAGTTGTTGAGGTCGAGCGCAAGCAGTGGGTGAAAAGTCTCTAAAGAAGTCAGATTCGACAGAGCCCTGGAGGGATAGTTCCTTGCAAATACCGTGGGAACAGGCCCAGAAGAGATTCGACCAGGAGGAACTCTGAAGCGGGGAAGTGACGGCCAAGAGCCACATGAGAGATTTGCGAAATCCCGTCGACCGTGGGATCGTAGATAATTCATGTGAAGTTTATTCCTTTGGCACAGGAGGTAAGGACCAACGACATCGGGCTTCGGCGTTCATCATTTGACGAAGTGAGAGTTTTGAACTCGTTAAAATCGCGAGTCACGATTTCCTAAATCAACGGGAGCCGTCGATCAGGGCAGGGACACGTGGAGGAAGATCCCGAGGAGTCGGAGAATCGGGGTTGGGCGCTCGGGGTTTTCGACCACAAGGAAATATTGCATCGCGGATCCCCGACCCAAAAATCCCGAAGGTGACGTGGCTGTGTGGGTCCCCGGGAGTGAGTGGAGCCCAGGTGGCACAGGATTCGGAGGATCAGTACCTCAGTACTCAGGGTTAGGAAAATTAGGTGATTGACATCGCGGGTGGCGATATCCCGATAGAGAAATCCCTGACGAGTGGAAAGCACTGACTTTTGACCATTGGGAATCGCGGTTTGGAGTGGACACAGGGTTCGTGATATCGTGAATGCCGATTTCCCGAAGTAACTGCTGGGAGATTAGAAAAGTGTCCTGTGGGTGACAAAAAGTCCCGATACGGGATTCGAAGAGGGCTACAACTCTTCGGGCCAAAGTATCGAAGGTCCTGGTGATAGCAGCTGTGCATTGAGAGAGGCAGTTGCCACCAAGTGGCATCAGAGTGGGACAACTTTTGCTTTCTAAAGCAGAAGAGGAACAGGAGGATACACCATGCCACTGAGACGAGAAAGGAAGTCACCTAATCGTGAAGACAGGGATCCCCGGAGAAGGGGTAGACCAGTAGGTAACCCAGAGATAGAGCACCAGATGAGATATCTCCGAGCAAGGCTCGAGGAGATGGAGACAACGCAGAGACATGGAGTCGGTGCTGGAGAGTTCAGTGATTCTGAAGTAGAAGAGGAAGCTAGACATGATGTAGAAGAAGTCACAGCAGAAGATGCATCAACCGAGCGGTTGATCAGAGCCATTTCTAGGATGATCTCAAAGACAAAGATGGACATTCCCGTCTATGAGGGGAGTCTAAATGTAGAAGAGTTGCTGGATTGGATACGAGCACTCGATACCTACATCAATTACAAGGATATCGAAGAGGATAAGAAGGTAAGGCATGTTGTTACCAAGTTGAAAGGACATGCAACCTTATGGTGGGACGAGTTGCAGGCTGATAGGCGTTGCAAAGGCAAACAGAAGATCAAAAGCTCGGACAGGATGATCTCTAAGATGAACGTGAAATTTATCCCCAGAGATTATCAGATCACTCTATTAAGGCGAATGAAAAACCTGAGACAGAAGTTGATGACGGTGAAGGAGTACACCGAGGAGTTTTATAGACTCAACATCTGAGTAGGTCATCGGGAGAGTGCTGACGAGAAGGTGGCGAGATACCTGAATGGTCTAAGGTATGACATTCAGGATGAATTGAGCATGGTTACCATCCGAACAGTTGAGGATGCGTACCATATGGCTCTAAAAGTCGAGGAGAAGCTGAGCCGCAAGAAAGGTCAGCGAGGGCGAGGCAGGAGTCAGCCAAGAGGCAAAGCAGTTGCCCAGGAAAGGATGCAGAAGCCCAAGGAGGAATGGAAGAAGCCTCAGGGAAAAGATGAAAGAGGTGGAACCTCATAGCAGAGGCAGCAATATGCTGAGCCGAGGAGACAACAAACTGATCAGCAAGGAGATTATGCTGATGCAATGCATTTCCTCATACCCGAGGTAGAGGAAGAGGCCGAGGAGGAATCATCACATGTTTTACATGTGGAAGGGATGGACATAAAGCCGTGGATTGTAAAGACAAGAAAATGGGCAGAGGAGAAACTCACATCACAGAGGCGCAGAGGCGTGACGTGGAGGATGAAGACACTGGAAGTGGGAAGTCTCTAATAGTGCACAAAGTTCTCTTGAAACCTAAGAAAGAGGTGGAGGACACAACGCAAAGATGCAGACTATTCAGGACCAAGTGCAAGACCAAGGGCTGGAAATGAAAGGTCATAGTGGACAGCGGAATCACCGACAATCTCGTTTCGACCGAGATGGTGGAGAAATTAGAGTTGGAGACAACCAATCACCCGAGTCCATACAAGGTATCATGGCTACAGAAGGGACACCAGGTATGTGTTACAAAACAATGCTTGGTCGAATTTAAAATGGGTGAATATAAAGATAAAATTATGTGTGACGTTATACCCATGGATGTCTGTCATGTATTGTTGGGAAGACCATGGCAGTATGACAGGAATGTTGTTCATGATGGGAGGATGAACACATATACCTTAGAGAAGGATGGGAGGTCACATACGTTGTTTCCGGTTAAGGATAAAGAAGTGAAGCCATAAGTTAACAGCACGATACTTCTCATGAGTGGGAAAGAACTTCTCACAGAGATGGAGAAAAATGAAGATCCACAATTCTTTGCTGTCAGGAAGCCGAGAATTGTCCTGACAAGCACAAGAGTGGATGACTTTCCAGAAGATATTCAGGAACTGTTAGGAGAGTTCCCTGATATTATCGTGGATGAACTACCTCGTTCGTTTCCACCAGTGCGGAGTGTGAGTCATCACATTGGCCTCATACTCGGAGCAAGCTTGCCAAATAAGGTAGCGTACAGGTTGACACCCCAGGAGAACGAGGAGGTCAAAAGGCAGGTACAGGATTTGCTGGATAAAGGATTGGTCAGAGAGAGTTTGAGTCCATGTGTTGTTTCGACAGTACTGAGTTCGAAGAAGGATGGAGGCTGGAGAATGTGTACAGATTCCAGAGTGATAAATAATATCACCATCAAGTACAGATTTCCACTGCCAAGAATGGATGATCTGATGGATTGCCTGAGTGGGGCAAATTATTTTTCAAAGATTGATCTCAAGAGCAGATACCATCAGATCCGGATGAGAGAGGGAGATGAAAGGAAGACAGTGTTCAAGACAAACGAGGGTTTGTATGAATGGCTAGTCATGCCGTTTGGCTTGAAAAACACGCCGAGCACATTTATGCGGCTGATGAATGAAGTCCTACGGGAATTCATCGGCAACTTTGTTGTCGTATACCTGGATGATATACTAATTTTCAGCAAAACGAAGGCCGAACACTTAAAACATTTGGCCATTGTGATGAGAAGATTACAGCAGGAGAAGCTTCTCATAAATTTGAAGAAGTGTTCCTTCATGCAGACAAAACTCATTTTTTTGGGTTTTGTAATATCGACGAATGAGTTGAAGATGGATCCTGAGAAGGTGGAAGTGATAAAAAATTGGCCATCACCTAGGAATGTTTTTGAGGTGAGGAGCTTTCATGGTCTGGCTAGTTTCTACAGGAAATTCATTCGGAATTTTAGTGGAATGAGCACTACGATGATGGACACAGTCAGGAAGCGGCATAAAGTCTTTCATTGGATGGCCGAGGCTGAAAGAAGCTTCAATCTGTTGAAGCAAAAAATTACAGAGCAACCAATTCTGGTGTTGCCTGATTTTTAGAAGACATTTAAGGTGAAATTTGATGCCAGTGGGTATGTTGTTGGAGGGGTCTTGAGTCAGGATGACAGGCCTGTTGCATATTACAGCGAGAAGCTGGATGACGCCAATCTGAAATACTCCACATACGATAAAGAGTTCTATGCCATCATACAGGCATTGAAGAAGTAGAGGCATTACTTGATACCCAAAGAATTCATTTTGTACAGCGATAATCATGCATTGAAATTCGTGAGTCAACAAGAGAAGTTGAGCCAAAAGCATGCGAAGTGGGTGGAATACATGAAGAATTTCACATTTGTTATTAAGCACATTTCAGGAACTGCTAACAAGGAAGTTGATGACTTGAGCAGGAAATGTTTGCTGCTGCAGGAGTTCAAAGTCAAGACGCTGGGTTTTGAGAATCTGAAGGACATGTATGCAGGCGATGCAGACTTCAGAGAAGCATACGAGGCAGTCGAGAACCCAATTCTCAGAGATCAAAGTCCTTGGATAGACTACTTGATCCAGGATGGATTACTCTTCAAAGGCAATCAACTGTGCATTCCAGATTGCTCTATGAGGGAGAATTTGGTAAAGGAAAAGCATAGCAGAGGCTTAGCAGGTCATTTTGGACATGACAAGACATTCGCCAAGCTGGGTGAATCATATTACTGGCCTGGCATGCATGCAGATGTTAAATATTTTGTTGACAGGTGCAGGATATGTCAACATGCGAAGGGCCGAAAGAAGAACACAGGGTTCTATCAGCCATTGCCTATACCCGAGAGGCCATGGGAAGCCATTAGTATGGGTTTTGTTTTGGGATTGCCGAGAACACAGAGAGGCGTTGATTCCATATTTGTGGTGGTAGATAGGTTCTCGAAGATGGCACATTTTATTCCGTGTCATAAGACTAGCGATGCAACACACATCACCAACTTGTTTTTCAAATAAATTGTTAGATTGCATGGATTACCGAGAAGCATAGTCTCGGACAGGGATACAAAGTTCATAGGCCATTTTTGGAGGATGCCATGGAAGAATCTCGGAACTAATTTGGATTTTAGTTCAACTTATCACCCCCAGACAGATGGAAAGATGGAAGTGGTCAATAGGAGCTTAGGGGATCTATTGAGAAGCTTGGTGATGGAGAACCACAGCAGTTGGGACCAGATATTACCACAGGAAGAATTCGCGTACAACGATTCGGTGAATCGGAGTACAGGTAAGATTCCATTCCAGATTTTGTATGAGACACAGCCGAGAGGAGTTTCTGAGCTCAGGGAGTCAGAACAAGCCGAAACTAGCATCGCTCGTGCTGAAGAATTTGCTGAAGCAATGGAGGAACTTCACATGAATTTGAAGCAACGACTGCAAAAATCGAATCAGGAGTATAAGCGCAGAGCCGATCAATAGAAGAGGCAACTTTAGTTTGAAGTTGGGGACATGGTTCTAGCGCATTTGAGAAAGGAAAGGTTCCCAAAGGGAACATATAACAAGCTCAAGATGAAGAAGATCGGGCCGTGCAGAGTCCTGAAAAAGTTTGGGGAAAATGCTTATAAGATTGAGTTGCCAGAGGGCATCGGGATATCTCCGATATTCAATATTTCGGATTTATACCCATATAATGTTGGAGAAACAGGCACTGGAACTGAAGGAACAAAAGTTCAGTGGCAGAAACAGATGCCAGTAGCCGAGAAACCTCAGATAGAGCGCATATTGGACAAGCGAGTGGATAGAAAGACCAGGAGGAAGCAATATTTTGAATACCTGGTGAAATGGAAAAATCACCCAGTGGAGAATGCCAGCTGAGAAAATGAAGCAACAATACAGAAACATGGACACACTGTACAGGAGATCATGGACAGGAGCCCATGAAATCTTTCAAGCCAAGGAGTATGATGCAGGAGAATCGCTCACTCATCAAGCAAGCCAACGCATGGAGCAGAAAAGACAGCTGGATGGCGCCAACATCAGATTTTGAAAAAACCTTGGGAAGTGTTGCGTCGACCATTTATGAAGGCATTAAAAAAGAAGCGCACTTGTATTGTATTATAGATAGGAAGGAATTTATTAGTTTTAATGTTGTTAGATAGGAATTAACTGTAGATTTGATAGTTGTAGATTTCGAGAGGGAAACGGGATATAGGCATCCTCCTTTGTACATTGTAGATTCATTCATACAGGAGCAAGAAGAAGAGCAAGTAGAGAACTTGTGGAGAGCCCTCATGTACAGATTGGATTAATAGAAAAATCTTTTGATTCAATTCATGACTGGTGTTGTTTATCTGTGTATGTGCTTATGTGCGTGTGAATGTTTGTTTTCCTTGTATGCATTTGTTTAGAATTTGCATGTGATTTCAGGGTGTGACTGAAGTCTGAGAAGAAGGAGAACAAGTTTCAATTGTTTCTCTGTTTGAGCCAGGAGATTCCTGCATAGAGTGCAGTTGAATTCCTTCGCATAGAGTGCGTTGAGGAGGCTCTACAGTTAAATTCTTATTCTCGTCTGCCTAGAAGTTGAATTGGGTTATTAAAAACCGTGCAGGAGGAGTGTAGGCCGAGATAGAAGTCTCAGCAGGCGGACTGAGAGAAGGAAGGCAGGGATTGTTGTTGTTGCAAGAGCACAGGATCCAAAGGACTTCAATACTTCTGAAAGTTGTTGAGGTCGAGCGCAAGCAGTGGGTGCAAAGTCTCTGAAGAAGTCAAAGTCGACAGAGACCTGGAGGGATAGTTCCTTGCAAATACCATGGGAAAAGGCCCAGAAGAGATTCGACCAAGAGGAACTCTGAAGCGGGGAAGTGACGACCAAGAGTCACAGGAGAGCTTTGCGAAATCCCGCCGACCGTGGGATCATAGAGAATTCGCGTGAAGTTTAGTCCTTTGGTGCAAGAGGTAAGGACCAACGCCATCGGGGTTCGGAATTTGAAGTTTGACGAAGTGAGAGTTTTGAACTCATTAAAATCACGAGTCGCTATTTCCCGAATCAACGGGAGCCATCGATCAGGGCAGGGACATGTGGAGCAAGATCCCGAGGAGTCGGAGAATCGGGGTTGGGCGCTTGGGGTTTTCTACCACAAGGAAATCTTACATTGCGAATCCACGACCCGTGAAATCCCAAAGGTGACGTGGTTGTGTGGGTCCCCGGGAGCGAGTGGAGCCCAGGTGGCACAGGATTTGGAGGATCGGTACCTCGGTACTCGGGGTTAGGAAAATCAGGTGATTGACATCGCGGGTGGCGATATCCCGATAGAGAAATCCCCTACGAGTGGAAAGCGCTGACTGTTGACCATCAGAAATCGGGGTTTGGAGTGCACACAGGGTTCGCGATATCGCGAATGGCGATTTCCTGAAGTAACTGCTGGGAGATCACCAAAGTGTCCTGTGGGTGACAAAAAGTCCCGATATAGGATTCGAAGAGGGCTACAACTCTTCAGGCCAAAGTATCGAAGGTCCTGGTTATAGCAGTTGTGCGTTGAGAGAGGTAGTTGCCACCACTCAGCTACAAATTCCTCCTCATGTTTAGCCTCAATCTTTCTCTCGAAATCACTAAGATCCCCTGCACTAGCTGTGCGTCTTTGAGCTGTCTCCATCTCTTCGAGTCTTGCTCGAAGATCTCTCATCTGCCTCTCCATTTCTGGATTTCCTACCAGCCTACCTCTTCTTCGCACCTCCCTATGTTCTGGATCAGGTGACTGTCTCTCTCTTCTGGGTGGCATGGTGAATTATCCTCCTTCTCTGCTACAAAAAGCAAAGAACAATTCTCACTCTGATACCACTTGGCGGTGATGCCACACCCGCAGGTACGTCCGCTCTCGCATGAACTTCTTCTTCTCGGCCCAAAGAACTCCAAGGTTCTTCTATTTTCCTATCGGGAAATCTACACCCACAGTTCTCCTCGCGCGATCCCCCCTTCCTTGATTTATCGAAGGATCGGAACTCACAGCTTCGCAAGTTCTCGGTTGATCACCGGGATCTCAAATCCTCGAGACCCGATGCGTCAATCAATGCTAACTTCCTCTTTCCTCTATCAGGACTTTATCTCTATTGCGACTTCGCTACTCATGACACCAAACACTCGGTTCTCCAACTCCCGAGTCCTAATGTACCGAAACTCCGATATGCTCATGAGTTGACTTTTCAATGGTCATGTCTCCCCGTCAGGACTTCGGACTTCGCAGGATTGCGAATCCTAACGCCCATGTTTCAGGACTTCTCACAGCGAGTCCTCGATAACTCGCGTCACCTGTCCATGTCACCACTCATGTGGCCGACACTATTTAGGAAGTCGTCAGGATATTGCATCTCGCAATATCGCAACTCTCATGGCCATATCCTCGACTCTTTTCTCGCGAAACTCTGATATGCGATCTCGCAATGGATCTAATGGCCCTAACTGGTTTGGATCTATGTCACTATCTATCCTGAGCTTTCCACCCTTCAGGATACCTGCAATATCTCCCCTACAGCTCGGCAAGATCCCACGACCCATGGATTCTCGCGACTTATCTTCAGAGAATTCTGACCATCCATTTCTTCCCTTGTGTAATCCACGAAGCGACGAAGTGTCCTTCTACAACACTCGTCCACTTTCTTACAACCTTGTGACGCTTCTTGTCAACCTTCCAGGCACGCCTTTGTTTGTACCACCTTTCGACGAACTCGAAGGCCTATCCTTCCTGAGCTTCTCTCACAACTTTCGAGTCCCTTTAGGAAACTCTTGCACGCACTGCTTGCGGAAAATATTCAACGGCGTCTAAGTGTTGAAGACACTCAACTCTGCACACTCCTGCAGCAACAGTCTCCCAATACTTCACTCAGAATTGCAACTCTGAGACTTCCTTCAGCCTGCGCACTCCTTGCACAACTCCGGTGCCAAATCTGCACTTCTGGGAACTTAGAACAAAAGTTATCTCTATCTGAGACCCTTCCGTCAACGCACTTCTTGCGGACGATTCGACTGCACTCATTGCAAGAATTCTTTGGCTCAAGATAGAGAAACAATTGAAACTAATTCCTTGTTCCTTTTAGACTTCAATTCAACCATGAAATCACATTCATTGCATATAAAAGCAAATGTATGACAGGAAGCAAGCATTCATGAGTATATTAACATCAATACACAGAGAAACAACACAAACCATGAATTTGAATCAAAGCTTTCTTCTATTAATTCAAATGTCTGTACATGGGTGTTCTTCATACACTTCTCTGCATGCTCTCTTCAACAATGCTTCTTCATAATAATCTTACAATGTACAAGGAGGGTGTCTATATCCCGTTTCCCTCTTACGCTCTAAAGCTATCAAATCTAGAATTAAATTCCTATCTACTAGTATTAAATCTATTAAATGTCGTCTATCTACCCAAGGAAGAGAGCTATCCGCTCAAGCTCCATTACAATATACCTAGTGCGCCACATCTTAAATGACTCATTAAGATTTGTGCCTCAATCCCAAAGTGTTTTTAAAAATTTGTGCTGGCTTGTCCAGCTGTCTTTTTGCTTCCGCGCTAGCTCGCTTGATGCGTTGGCGATGCTCCTGCATCATGATGACACTCTCCTTGTTGGAGGAGCCTCCATTGTCATGGCCAAGAGATTCAAAAGTTCCCTGTATAAATTCACACAAGCCTCGGGAGCTCTCATAAACAATGCAAAATCAAATGTTTATGCTTGGAACACGCCTCTAAGAACTGCTCGCCTAATAGAAAATGTCTTCTGCTTTCTTCTTATTGAAAAATCTCAAACCTTTAGATATATCGACATCCCTATTTGTCTCAATTCTCTCCCAAACTCAGCCTGTACTCAAACTCTTGAAAATCTCAAAAATAAATTGGACCACTGGGGATCCTTTTGGCTCAACTTGGCAGGACGTATAGTGTTGATAAAATCTATCCTTTCTGCTTTCCAATTCTCATCTCTACTTGCTCCACAAACTATCAAGTCTTCAATTCCATCCTTCTACGACGTTTTCTCTGGGAAGGGGGAAAAATAGATAAGAAAAAATTCCACCTAATATAATGGGACATAGTAAAGCAACCCAAGGAAAATGGAGGTTTTGGCATTAAGTATCCAACGCTTACCAACATAGCAATGGGAGCAAAAATTCTATGGAACCTTTCTTCAGGAAGGAACGACTGGTGGAAGCAAGTTTTAAAAACAAAATATCTAGTTGGGGACAAGTTCAGGTGTTTAGATCAGCGTCACTCTTTGAATAGAGGATCCCCAATAGGGAAGCTCTTCTCTGCCTCCATCCCTCTCATTCAAAGCTAGCTCACCTGGATACCTAGAAATGGATGAAAGATTCTAATATGAGTAGATAGTATCATGGGAAAGCAACATCTCAGGCACCATATGCATCTAAGACAGATCATCAATTGGCTTGATATGAAAGGAAAAAATCATATCTCAGACATTTCCTCCTAGAACACAGATACTGGAGACTAGATAGGATAGAACTTGCCAAACATTCCAAGCAATCTTCAAGATGCAGCACATTAGATACAAACTCTGCTAAAAGGTTGTGGCCCCATACATATCACCTTAAAATACAAGCGAGGTTGGGGAAATGGAAATTACTCTGTCAAGAAAGGGTACTCGCAACTCCTCTCCCAAACGACCCTCCTCCCAAAAGATAAAATGTGGAATTCTCTTTGGACCAACGATAGTCCACCCAAAGTAAATTCCTTTTGCTAGATTCTATCCCATGGTAAATTACTAACAAGAGAAAATATGTTGAAAATAAATATGTATGGGCCCTTCAGATGTGAACTATGTGGCAAGGCATAAAAAACATCTCAACACGTCTTCCTTCTTTGCCCATTCACTATCACGATGTGGAAAATAGATCTTCAAATCCTCCATCCGAGAATAAGATGGTCAGTCCAGCCCAGAAAAATCTTTTTAGATTGGGCCTCCCGATATTGGGGCACCTTTAGAAACCCTCTCTTCAAAGACTTGTTCAAATCCTTACCCAAGTTCATTTGCA
>JZKD02S1686392.1:68424-95881 GCA_000966675.3 Picea glauca
GTGAAAGATATGTTATACCTATGCATAGAAAGAATTTTTGGACTAACCAATGGATGCAGGATCCTAGAAAGAAATTTTTACAGGCTAGCCATCATGATCTTAACGCGTAGTACAAGAAGAGTTGGGGATCATGGAAGAGAAAGAGAGGATTAACTCTTTGTTACAATTGCAGAAGACTAGGACATCTTGCAAAGGAATTCCCTAGGAGAAACCCTAGTTGCCTCTGTTGTAAAGTTATGGACCATGAAGTATTGGATTTCCCTAGAATGATTGCTAGACTTGAAAAACTGAATATGGAACAAGAAAACTCTGAAGGAGATCAAGAGACTAAAATTATGAAAGAACCCTAGAAAGAATCAGAGATCATGTTACTAAAAATAAAAGAAACCCTAGATGATCATAAAGATGCTAGTTTGTCAGAGATCTTCAAAGAAAAGGAGAAAATCGAAATAAGAATAGGAGACTTCGACATTGACTGTGCTCTGGATGAGGGGACACCAATGAACATTATGACAAAAAGAACTTGGGAAACACTAGGAAGGCATGCTCTGGTCCCTAGAACAGAAGAAAAGGAATCCCTAGAACAGAAGAAGCAAGAACTCATGGAATTAATGACGAGAAGGATCGCCTACTTGATGGAGGAACAAGAGAATATATCTCAGCCGTTAAACACCAGGAACCTGGATGTCAAAGCTATAAGAGCATTAGAGGAACCAAAAAAGACAGAAATACCTAATCCACATGATGAAGGAGTATTACCCTTGGATCTGAAGAAAGAACCTAAGCAACGCGAAGTGACTATGTTGAGAGAAGATAAGAATTAGAATAGCAAAAGGATGACTGAGACTAACCTCACTGGGAAAAAGGCTAGGAAGATAAGTAATAAGAGGACCAAAATCACAAAGTTATAGAAGACTCTAGAGGAAATTTCGCAAAAGGAAAAATCACAAGACTTGAGCTTCGTCGAGATATCAAAACAACGACATCTGGCACTTTGCCATGGCGCAGCAATATAGTCGTTGGACCAATATACTCATTCGAATTCCGCCCCGAATAGGTCGAAAAGAAATTATGGGTTTCCACTAGATCATTAGACATCAGTAGAATGGATAGAACAGAGTTAATGAAGGCCCCATATCTGTTGCAAGTAGACCGTTGCTAAGTTTACCTACTTAGTCCGTCGCACCATGCACTAAGAATACTTTTTGCTAAGTGAGAATTTGAGCCCAAACATTGAGATTAATTCACCCTGTGATCATTGTCTTGTTCCCATACTGTTCATCATAGTCTCGAAATTCATTTTCACACCTGAGCTAGTGTACCCAAGCTTGTATGTCAAACGAGCTCAACGTTGTCAAGAAAGAAGTTGAAGAAGTTTTGATTGACCTAATGGCTGAGAGAGTCATGTCAAATAGAAGGATGTTTGCAGGTGTGCAAGCATCATCGACAATAGGAGTCCAAGCTTCTCCCTCCACTTCTCACGAAGTAGGACCTTCCCGAACCATGACCAAAACAAGAACAAAGAACAAAGACGATATTGCAAATGCCAAGTTGATCCTGCACATTTTTTCGTTTTACATACCACCTTTGAGCGGTAAGATTAACCGCGATAGTGTACCCAGAGACTTTGATAACACCTTGATCATCGCGTATCTTCTGAAAGGGGTGAACATAGTATGAGCTAACCAGTATAAGCTTGCAGCACTGAAATTTAATGATTTTACCTTGGAGATCGCAAAAACTACAGCAAGTTAGCTCTGCATAAATACTTAACCAAGACAAAAGGATTAAATTCTAATATTGTTCCACAGTCCTCAACCCAAAACCTCGTGCAGTTCATAATGCTCAACATAATGAAGATCCCTCACTTCGGTAGACACCAGGAAGTTAATGCATGTGTCAAGTTGCTTCTGTCTTGATACCATGGTAGATACTTAAGGTTGGACTGCCACATCACTGTGTATCCGAATCTGATCAATCAGATCATAGGACTTAGCATGCAAGGCCATGACCCATAAGAATTTTACCCAGGTAAGACCTCAGATCGAACACTAGCACAATGGATAAAGGAAACTTATGGCGATGTAAAGAAGGGTACGCGAGGCTACAGGGTAGCCTCTATCCAGAGTAGCATAGTGCGCCATGCATGTCAGTTGATCACGGGCAAGTTAGTTTGTATAAAAATACCAACACAGGTGAATCAATTTGTAGTTGACCTCATAGGGAAGTGTGCCGAGGGACTACAGATGAATTGGGCATAGTATCTTGTAAACCAGTTAGAACTAGATTGTAGAGGAGCGCAAGACCAATGGTATGAGTTCCACTTTAGTTGGTTGCCCATACTCATGAATTTCATTGCTTGGGAACTGCCAAAGGGAGTCACTTTTCAAGAGATATAACCTTTTGAACCACTAGCTGCGAAGTTCTGTATGTTGTGGTACTCCAGTGACATGAAAAAGCAGTGGCAGTCCAATGTTGTCTTCCACACCTACTTCAACCAACTCAAGAATGCAATTCAATCTACAACGCGAATCACCCCAAACGTACTTCATAGGTTTAGACCTTTGATGAAATTTTGTGCGGACCACCACTTCACCTATATTACAACCTGCGGTGATGAGTATAAACAATAGCTCCAATCCTACTACAAGCTGACAGAAGATGACTTGGAGGAGATTACCAAGGAATGGTTGGCAAACCTCCTTGTTGTAGTGGACCTCTTGGACATGTCTAATGAGGAAATCCCTAAAGCTATGCCAGATACATATGGGCCAAGCAGGACTAAGAAGGATTATGAAGTTGAAGATATCCCTAGAACGTCCACGAAGACTACTTCGATCTCACCTATGCAAGGAGGTGATGGTGACGATCTAGGCGACACAGAAGTGGAGAAAAATAGAGGTGAGGTTACTCCACCTAGAGAGGAGGAGGATCCCTCTATTCAAAGAAATATTACGGCACCAATACCCTCCTGCCAAAAGAAATCTAAGTCCACCCGGACCATGCTTAAAACTAACCTTACCCCAGATGAATTCGACTTCTTAATTGTTGCGCTGAATGATGTTTCACTAGAGCTCGCAGAAAAGAAAGAAGCAAAGCAAGAGGAGCTATTCAACCGAATCAAGGGTGAACTCAAAGAAGTGCAACAAGCACTCTAGTCTATCCAAGTAGTTTCTACAACACCCTTGATAAGAAGAACATCAGGAACAGGCGATGAGCTCACTCAATTACACCAGATCGTTGATCAAGTCGAAGCTCTCCTTTGACGAGCTCAATAAGACACAACACAAGCCACCCAAGCTTTGGTGCAAGCACAAAAAGGACTTATAGAACAACAGAATGAGGTAGAATGGGAAAATATTTCCCTGAAAGCGAAGTGGGACGAGGAAAAGGCACAGTTGTTAGCAGAGCAACTTGATGTACAGGAAAGGGTTCAGAAAGAACTGTACTTTGTGACGATAATAGAATTGAATATGGACAACCATATCCCACAAGAGGTGACCCAATTGAAAGAAGTAATCCAACAACTCCAACAATGCATCATGGATATGTATATCCACACCATGCCCAAGACCCCCCAAGAAAAAAGAGATCTAAGAGAGGCCACTGCTTCAAGCTCAGTCGATCGATTAAAAATCTTTGCCTTGGAATGCAAGAATTTTAGTGCAAGAAGCGCCCAAAATTATGAAACCCTCGTCAAGAATCCATAATTGTAGACATTAGAGGCACAACTCCAAGAAGCAAAGAAACATGTAGACACACTATAGGCACAGATAAATACTTTGACCCCAGTCGAAAGAATGAAGAGGTTCGCAGAACAACGCAGAACCCAAAAACAGGTACATACATTGCAAAGTAAAGTGATGGAAGTCTCCCAACGACTTCAACCAATCCAAGAAAAGGCATGCCAACTATTCGTTGAACTTGAAATCCAGGGAGCTAAAATCGAACAGGTTGTCATCACTGCAGAACAATTCTTGGAAGGACCACTCAATGACACAGTGATCTAGGAATTTACTAAGCAAGAGGTTGTCGCACTACAACAGGTCAAAGTAGCTCGAGCCAATCTTGAGGCATTCGAGGAAGAATTGAACAAACCTGAGTGACCTGGGACGCATCACAGGTGAGTGTTGTGGGCCTCTTGGCCCTTGACCAATTTTTGAAGAATACTTGGTCATATTTGACCATTTTTGGGACTGCGACAACTTGCCAAAGATGGAGTGCAACGTAAAGCGGATATTAGGGAAGCAAGACCTATTTTTGGGTCCCTTTTAGGGTTTTGGGTTTATGTAAAGGGAAAGGGATGTTAGCCCTTGGGTTTACCCATGCTTAGGACCATTTTGTAATCTATAAATAGATACTTAGGCAATGTAAGTAGGGGAGGATAGTAGTACATCTATGTGATGTATAGATAAAGGCTTAGTACTAGTAGCTGAATCTATGTTATTGGATGTATATTGAAAGTTCTCTATGCATGATTGTAAGGATATTGAAAAGATAAGTGCAAGTTGTTGTAGTTTTTTGTTGAAGTGCAAGGAAGAAGGATCTAGCGAGCTACACAGATCGTCTGTCCTGTGGAAAGTAAGGGTTATTGAAGCTTTGTGCTATAACCACTTGTCGGGTGGGGGTGAACCATGGTAACTGTGTGCATTGTGCTCTGTGCTTTGACCTAATGTGTTTATCTCCTTCTTGGCTAAGTGCTTTCTATGATTAGATAGATCTAGTTATTCTTTGTGATTATGGTATATAATTGAATGTTAGATCTGATATATAAGATGATTAGTTCTTGATATGTTGAATCTAATCTATATTTCTTTGACTAAGTACTAAATCATATTTAGTCTAAGTATTCACTGTGATACTCTGTGCTACCTGCAAAGTACCATAAGGGTTAAATATTGATGAATGATCTATGCTAAGTGCCCTTTAAAAGATATAATCATAGATCGGTGTCCCAGCTAAGGTTGCAGACATCTGAATCCTACAACCAGCCCTGCCTCTACCTCGTGTGAGACATCATATGCTTCGCAAGTGTTGCCGAAAGGGCCTGTAGTTAGGGATTTGTTTGTGCACTCTTGAGTGTTGAACCCTGGGTCTGCCCCTGTGCCAACAAAACTTCCAGTTTGTTTGGAAATAATATATTTCTATAGTCAATAACACCACAACTAAGTTCTTAATAACACCACACAACTAAGTTGACGGTCTCATAAACAATGTTTTCAATTCTAATAAATTTTCAAATTTGTTTGGAAATAACTACAATTCTAAGGTTCTTCAATCAATAACACCCCAACCAAATTGATGGTCTCATAAACACTATTTATAGTTATAATAATGTTTCCCATATTTCTTTAGAAATAACTACAATTCTAAGATTCTTCAACCAATAACACCCCAACCAAATTGATGGTCTCATAAACACTCTTTACAATTTTGATAAATTTTCCCATATTTCTATCCAATTACTAATAAGAATTTTAAAATATGTTAAAAAAAAAAATAATTATAATAAGTGTTAAAGACTATGAAGACTAGTGGTAGAGTTAATCTTCCCTCTATTCAAGGCAGGGAGAGGCAGACTATAGAGATTTTACCATTCACCCCTGTCTCTTTACAAAAATCCTAAATTATAGTTGTTAAAGCTAAGTTGATAGATTCGTCCTGCCCTCTATTCAAGGTAGATAGAGGTAGACTATATATATTTTACTACTCATCCCTCTGCTATCATCTTTTTTCTCAACTTTGTTGGATCTATAACCTCGATGTTTAATATATATAAATTTATTTAAATCCTTGATTTAATGAGTTAAAAACCAAAATCAAATAAAATTTATAATCAATTTCAAAAGAAAATAAAAACCAAACAAAGTTTATAATAGATTGTGAAAAAAATGTCATTGAAAAGACCAAGGTTCTCAACACTACTGTTTTAGTAAATCCTTGCAACTTCACTTCCCCATGAGGATAGATGCTTGTTCAATTAATGTTTTACTAAATCCTTGAAACTCACATATCCATTCCCGTATGATTATTCAATCGAATTAAGTGCATCATTAAAGACCCTAGTTTGGTATCAAACTTATGTTTAAAGTACAAAGATAAGTTTGAATCTCTTAGGAACCTCTGGTGTGTATACCCTTGCAAGTTTTTTTTATAAANTTTGTGACGATAATAGAAGTGAATATGGACAACCATATCCCACAACAGGTTACCCAATTGAAATAAGTAATCCAACAACTCCAACAATGCATCATGGATATGTATCTCCACACCATGACCAAGACCCCCCAAGAAAAAAGAGATCTAAGAGAGGCCACTGCTTCAAGCGCAGTCGGTCGATTAAAAATCTTTTCCTTGGAATGCAAGAAGTTTGGTGCAAGAAGCGCCCAGAATTATGAAACCCTCGTCAAGAATCCATAATTGCAGACATTAGAGGCACAACTCCAAGAAGCAAAGCAACATGAAGACACACTATAGGCACAGATAAAGACTTTGACCCCAGTCGAAAGAATTAAGAGGTTTGCAGAACAACGCACAACCCAACAACAGGTACATACGCTGCAAAGTAAAGTGATGGAAGTCTCCCAACGACTTCAACCAATCCAAGAAAAGGCATGCCAACTATTCGTTGAACTTGAAATCCAGGGAGCTAAACTCGAACAGGTTGTCATCACTATAGAACAATTATTGGAAGGACCACTCAATGACACAGTGATCTAGGAATTTACTGAGCAAGAGGTTGTGGCATTCGAGGAAGAATTGAAAAAACCTGAGTGACTTGGGACGCGTCACAGGTGAGTGTTGTGGGCCTCTTGGACCTTGACCAATTTTTTAAGAATACTTGGTCATATTTGACCATTTTTGGGACTGCAATAGCTTGCCAAAGATGGAGTGCAACGCAAAGCGGATATTAGGGAAGCAAGACCTATTTTTGGGTCCCTTTTAGGGTTTTGGGTTTATGTAAAGGGAAAGGGATGTTAGCCCATGGGCTTACCCATGCTTAGGACCATTTTGTAATCTATAAATAGATACTTAGGCAATGTAAGTAGGGGAGGATAGTAGTACATCTATGTGATGTATAGATAAAGGCTTAGTACTAGTAGCTAAATCTATGTTATTGGATGTATATTGCAGGTGCTCTGTGCATGATTGTAAGGATATTGAAAAGATAAGTGCAAGTTGTTGTAGTTTTGTGTTGAAGTGCAAGGAAGAAGGATCTAGCGAGCTGTGCATATCGTCTATCCTGTGGAAAGTAAGGGTTACTGAAGCTCTGTGCTATAACCACTTGACTGAGATAATATAAAGAAGAATATTTTGTAGACATAGCCCCAGGGTGGGGGTGAACCATGGTAATTGTGTGCATTGTGCTCTGTGCTTTGACCTAATGTGTTTATCTCCTTCTTGGCTAAGTGCTTGCTATGATTAGATAGATCTAGTTATGCTTTGTGCTTATGGTATATAATAGAATGTTATATCTGATATATAAGATGATTAGTTCTTGATATGTTGAATCTAATCTATATTTCTTTGACTAAGTACTAAATCATATTTAGTCTAAGTATTCACTGTGATGCTCTGTGCTACCTGCAAAGTACCATAAGGGTTAAATATTGATGAATGATCTATGCTAAGTGCCCTTTAAAAGATATAATCATAGATCGGTGTCCCATCTAAGGTTGCAGACATCTGAATCCTGCAACCACCCCTGCCTCTACCTCATGTGAGACTTCATATGCTTCGCAAGTGTTGCCGAAAGGGCCCATAGTTAGGGATTTGTTGGTGCACTCTTGAGTGTTGAACCCTGGGTCTGCCCCTGTGCCAACAAAACTTCTAGTTTGTTTGGAAATAATATATTTCTTTAGTCAATAACACCACAACTAAGTTCTTAATAACAACACACAACTAAGTTGATGGTCTCATAAACAATGTTTACAGTTCTAATAAATTTTCAAATTTGTTTGGAAATAACTACAATTATAAAGTTCTTCAATCAATAACACCCCAACCAAATTGATGGTCTCATAAACATTGTTTACAGTTCTGATAATGTTTCCCATATTTCTTTAGAAATAACTATAATTCTAAGATTCTTCAACCAATAACACCCCAACCAAATTGATGGTCTCATAAACACTCTTTACAATTTTGATAAATTTTCCCATATTTCTATCCAATTACTAATAAGAATTTTAAAATATGTTAAACAAACAAATAATTATAATAAGTGTTAAAGACTACGAAGACTAGTGGTAGAGTTAATCTTCCCTCTATTCAAGGCAGGGAGAGGCAGACTATAGATATTTTACCATTCACCCCTGTCTCTTTACAAAAATCCTAAATTATAGTTGTTAAAGCTAAGTTGATAGATTCGTCCTGCCCTCTATTCAGGGTAGATAGAGGTAGACTATATAGATTTTACTACTCATCCCTCTGCTATCATCTTTTTTCTCAACTTTGTTGGATCTATAACCTCGATGTTTAATATATATGAATTTATTTAAATCCTTGATTTAATGAGTTAAAAACCAAAATCAAATAAAATTTATAATCAATTTCAAAAGAAAATCAAAACCAAACAAAGTTTATAATAGATTGTGAAAAAAATGTCATTGAAAAGACCAAGGTTCTCAACACTATTGTTTTAGTAAATCCTTGCAACTTCACTTCCCCATGAGGATAGATGCTTGTTCAATTAATGTTTTACTAAATCCTTGAAACTCACATATCCATTCCCGTATGATTATTCAATCGAATTCAAGTGCATCATTAAAGACCCTAGTTTGGTATCAAACTTATGTTTAAAGTACAAAGATAAGTTTGAATATCTTAGGAACCTCTGTTGTGTATACCCTTGCAAGTTTTTTTATAAAAAAGGCCACATTTTAGAAGAGATGTTCCATAACTAAAAACACATTAAAGAACTGATATTCTAGATTAAAAACATATGGGCTTGCATCTGTTGAATGCACATAAGTAACAAGATTTTAATAAATTACAATTAAGAGTCTGTTGAATGCACAGAGGTGATATGATTTTAATAAATTACAATTATGATATGAAGAGCCCAATTACCATTTATGGGCATCTTGTTTTCTGATTTGAATATGTTTGTGAAAGTATAAAAGTATTTCCATTTATTATATTACTTTGAGTCTCCTCTTAACCCATATCACAAACTTTCTAGGAATTAACCTGGACTTTCAAATTGTTGTAATAAATTGTTTGACTCTTAACATGTGTCACAATCTTCGCAGGAATTACCCTCAACCTCGAAATTGTTGTAATAAAATCTTTTCAAATTTTTGTTACTCACCCCAAGGTCACTATTTGTTACATGTTTGAATTAAAAATATTATTATCCCCAAAATAGAAATTTTGAAAGTAAAAATATGGCTATGGCTACTAGAAAGACCAATCCTAACATCTATAAGGAGAACAATGCTCCTTCTTTTAAAAAACATCAACCTACAAGGTTGACACCTCAACAATTGGAGGAAAGAAAAGAAAAAGATTTAAGCTTTAATTGTGATAGCAAGTACAGTAAGGGACATAAGTGTGGTGAGAAGAAATTATTCTGCATAGATTGTGAAGAGGAGGAAGAAGAAGAACAAGAACCATCTCAAGATGAAAAAGTAGAAGAAATTTCGTCTGAAGAGTTGACTCCCATGATATCGTGTAATGCATTCGCTGGAATTAGCACTCCTCAAACCCTCAAGATCAAAGGATACATCAAAAAGAAAAAGGTAATACTCCCAATTGATTATGGCAGTACTCATAATTTCATTCACTATAAATTAGCCAAAGATCTCAATTGCTTTGTATATCTGGCACCAGAGTTTCTAGTAATGATTGCAGATGGAGGAACTATCAATTGCTCAGGAAAATGCAATAATATCAATCTTACTATGGGGGAATATGTAATGAATAGTCCAATGATTGCTATACCAATGGGTGGTGTAGATGTTGTACTAGGAATCNAGCAAGTACAGTAAGGGACATAAGTGTGGTGAGAAGAAATTATTCTGCATAGATTGTGAAGAGGAGGAAGAAGAAGAACAAGAACCATCTCAAGATGAAAACGTAGAAGAAATTTCGTCTGAAGAGTTGACTCCCATGATATCGTGTAATGCATTCGCTGGAATTAGCACTCCTCAAACCCTCAAGATCAAAGGATACATCAAAAAGAAAAAGGTAATACTCCCAATTGATTATGGCAGTACTCATAATTTCATTCACTATAAATTAGCCAAAGATCTCAATTGCTTTGTATATCTGGCACCAGAGTTTCTAGTAATGATTGCAGATGGAGGAACTATCAATTGCTCAGGAAAATGCAATAATATCAATCTTACTATGGGGGAATATGTAATGAATAGTCCAATGATTGCTATACCAATGGGTGGTGTAGATGTTGTACTAGGAATCCAATGGTTACAGTCATTAGGAACAGTGGCTTTTAATTTTCAAGAACTTTTCATGAAATTTTCGTTGGAAGGAAAAGAAATTGAGTTAAGAGGTATCACAAGGAAATCCGTTAAGGTGATAATCTCTAATGGCATACAAATTGGAGTTGCCTGCATATTCATGAGTACACCTGGTTTTCCATGTTTCATTCTTAAAGAAGGTTATAGGCGACAAGATCCCAGTTCAAACTATATTGCCAGAACTTGATGAGGAAGGTGATGCAGGAGCATCTCAAGTGAGCCAACGCGGAGGCAATTGGACAATTGGACAAGTGCCCAACACAAATTTTGAAATCACCTTGAAGTTGTTGCGCAATCTTAAATGAAGCCATTAACAAGAAGTGCACTTGTAAATTGTAAAGGGACCTTGAGCACTTGCTCTCATCCTTAGTAGGTAGAAAGAATTGATAGTAGTTAATGCATGTAGATGGAATTGAATGTGTACATTAGACAGTTTTAGAGCGAAAGAGGGAAATGGGATATAGACACCCTCATTGTGTATTGTAACATTATCAGGAAGAAGAGAGCATAGAGAAGAAGCAGAGAGTTGTGTAAGAACACCCATGTACAAATATTTGGATTAAGAGAAAGAGGTTGATTCAAATTCATGGTTTCATGTTTGTTCTCTGTGTATTGATGTTGAATGATATTCTCATGAATGTTTTCTTTCTGTTATACATTTTCTTTATATGATGTGTATATGATTTCATGTCTTGAGTTTGATGTCTGAAAGGAAGTAGGAATGAGTTTCAATTGTTTCTCTACTTGAACAAGGGTTCCTGCAAGGAGTGCAGTCGAATTGTCCACAAGGAGTGTGTTGACAAAGGGTTCAAATAGGGTAGCTTTTGTTCTCGTTCATTCAAGAGTGCAGTTAGGCATAGGAGCCATGTAAGGAGTGCACAGGCCGAGTGAAGTCTCAGGATTTGTGAACCTGGGAGAAGAATTTAAAGACTCTTGTTGCAGGTGTGTGCAGAGTCGAAAGGATTCAACACTTAGGAGTCTTTGAAGGTTGCCAGAAGGAGTGCACGAAAGATTCTTCTTTAGGACTCGATGCCGAGAGAAAGATCAGGAGGTATAGGACCTTCGAGTAATCGTCGAAGGGAAACATGGAGTGTCTAGTAGGCATCATAAATTCGTGCCACAGGTGGACAAGTTTGTGGAGGAACACTTGGTCATTTGTAGAATTCATCAGGAAGGATGGACGGTCAGAATTTTCTAGAGAGAATTTGCGACGTCTCGTGAGCCGTCAGATCTCAAGGAGAAGCAGAAGGGTTACTGCGAAGCATTGAAAGGTTCTAAGCTCAGGAAGGGCAGGAACATAGATCCGAGCCACAAGGGTCATTGGATTTACACGTAGATTTCCATATCAAGGTTTTGTAGGTTGAAGTCCCATAAATTTGGTAACGAGAATTGCGAAATCATGAAACGTGATATCCTGAAGGCTAAGCGGATTTGTGTGGGGCCACAGGGTCAGCGAGTGGACAGGTGGCATGCCATTTCAGAGTTTCGTGAGGTGAAGTCCCGAACTCATTACATCAAAATTTCTGATATTGCGAACTCTGAAGTGTCGATGAAGTGAAGTAGCATTGAAAATTCAAACTCGTGAGTGTATCGGAGTTTCGACAAATCGGGATTCGAGAGTCGAGGGGGAAAGTTTCTCAACATCGTGAGCACCAAAATCATGATAAGGAAAATCCTGAAAGGAAATAAGAAAGGTCAATTTTGACTGTTGTCAGGTTTTGGGGATTCGAGAGACCAATGCTCGACCACTGGATTCGTGAAGGCACGAAGTCCGATCTCCCAAGCGCAAAGAGGGGATCCCGTGAGAGTTGTTATGGGTGTAGATTTCCTGATAGGGAAATAGAAGAGTCGTTTTAGAGTTCTTTGGGCCAGTGAGAAAAGAAATATCTTGTGTTGACATGGACCTTCTGACCTATGGGTTGAGGGCATCAGCATCAGTTTGGTATCAGAGCGTAGAAAGGTTCTTTTCTTTCTGTAGCAGAGAAAGAGAATTCACCATGCCACCAAGGAGAAGGGACATGCAAACACCCGATCCACCAGAGGAGAGGGAAATNGCTCAGGAAAATGCAATAATATCAATCTTACTATGGGGGAATATGTAATGAATAGTCCAATGATTGCTATACCAATGGGTGGTGTAGATGTTGTACTAGGAATCCAATGGTTACAGTCATTAGGAACAGTGGCTTTTAATTTTCAAGAACTTTTCATGAAATTTTCGTTGGAAGGAAAAGAAATTGAGTTAAGAGGTATCACAAGGAAATCCGTTAAGGTGATAATCTCTAATGGCATACAAATTGGAGTTGCCTGCATATTCATGAGTACACCTGGTTTTCCATGTTTCATTCTTAAAGAAGGTTATAGGCGACAAGATCCCAGTTCAAACTATATTGCCAGAACTTGATGAGGAAGGTGATGCAGGAGCATCTCAAGTGAGCCAACGCGGAGGCAATTGGACAATTGGACAAGTGCCCAACACAAATTTTGAAATCACCTTGAAGTTGTTGCGCAATCTTAAATGAAGCCATTAACAAGAAGTGCACTTGTAAATTGTAAAGGGACCTTGAGCACTTGCTCTCATCCTTAGTAGGTAGAAAGAATTGATAGTAGTTAATGCATGTAGATGGAATTGAATGTGTACATTAGACAGTTTTAGAGCGAAAGAGGGAAATGGGATATAGACACCCTCATTGTGTATTGTAACATTATCAGGAAGAAGAGAGCATAGAGAAGAAGCAGAGAGTTGTGTAAGAACACCCATGTACAAATATTTGGATTAAGAGAAAGAGGTTGATTCAAATTCATGGTTTCGTGTTTGTTCTCTGTGTATTGATGTTGAATGATATGCTCATGAATGTTTTCTTTCTGTTATACATTTTCTTTATATGATGTGTATATGATTTCATGTCTTGAGTTTGATGTCTGAAAGGAAGTAGGAATGAGTTTCAATTGTTTCTCTACTTGAACAAGGGTTCCTGCAAGGAGTGCAGTCGAATTGTCCACAAGGAGTGTGTTGACAAAGGGTTCAAATAGGGTAGCTTTTGTTCTCGTTCATTCAAGAGTGCAGTTAGGCATAGGAGCCATGTAAGGAGTGCACAGGCCGAGTGAAGTCTCAGGATTTGTGAACCTGGGAGAAGAATTTAAAGACTCTTGTTGCAGGTGTGTGCAGAGTCGAAAGGATTCAACACTTAGGAGTCTTTGAAGGTTGCCAGAAGGAGTGCACGAAAGATTCTTCTTTAGGACTCGATGCCGAGAGAAAGATCAGGAGGTATAGGACCTTCGAGTAATCGTCGAAGGGAAACATGGAGTGTCTAGTAGGCATCATAAATTCGTGCCACAGGTGGACAAGTTTGTGGAGGAACACTTGGTCATTTGTAGAATTCATCAGGAAGGATGGACGGTCAGAATTTTCTAGAGAGAATTTGCGACGTCTCGTGAGCCGTCAGATCTCAAGGAGAAGCAGAAGGGTTACTGCGAAGCATTGAAAGGTTCTAAGCTCAGGAAGGGCAGGAACATAGATCCGAGCCACAAGGGTCATTGGATTTACACGTAGATTTCCATATCAAGGTTTTGTAGGTTGAAGTCCCATAAATTTGGTAACGAGAATTGCGAAATCATGAAACGTGATATCCTGAAGGCTAAGCGGATTTGTGTGGGGCCACAGGGTCAGCGAGTGGACAGGTGGCATGCCATTTCAGAGTTTCGTGAGGTGAAGTCCCGAACTCATTACATCAAAATTTCTGATATTGCGAACTCTGAAGTGTCGATGAAGTGAAGTAGCATTGAAAATTCAAACTCGTGAGTGTATCGGAGTTTCGACAAATCGGGATTCGAGAGTCGAGGGGGAAAGTTTCTCAACATCGTGAGCACCAAAATCATGATAAGGAAAATCCTGAAAGGAAATAAGAAAGGTCAATTTTGACTGTTGTCAGGTTTTGGGGATTCGAGAGACCAATGCTCGACCACTGGATTCGTGAAGGCACGAAGTCCGATCTCCCAAGCGCAAAGAGGGGATCCCGTGAGAGTTGTTATGGGTGTAGATTTCCTGATAGGGAAATAGAAGAGTCGTTTTAGAGTTCTTTGGGCCAGTGAGAAAAGAAATATCTTGTGTTGACATGGACCTTCTGACCTATGGGTTGAGGGCATCAGCATCAGTTTGGTATCAGAGCGTAGAAAGGTTCTTTTCTTTCTGTAGCAGAGAAAGAGAATTCACCATGCCACCAAGGAGAAGGGACATGCAAACACCCGATCCACCAGAGGAGAGGGAAATKCCGAGGAGAAGAGGCAGGCAGATGACATATCCAGCTATGGAGAGAGAGATGCATGATCTACGAGCTAGACTCGAAGACATGGAGACAGTGCAAGGACACACAGTTAGTGCTGGGGATCTTAGTGATTCCGAAAGTGAGATTGAGGATGAACACGAAGAAGAAGTTGTAGCTGAAGATGCATCAAACAAACGTTTGATCAAAGCAATTGCAAGGATGGGTGCAAGAGTAAAGATGGACATTCCAGTTTATGAGGGAAACTTGGATGCATAGGAACTTCTAGACTGGATTAGAGCTCTAGAAACATACTTCGACTATGAAGATGTCGAAGAGGACAAGAAAGCCAAGCATGTTGTCACAATATTGAAGGGACATGCAACATTGTGGTGGGATGAACTACAAGCTGAAAAAAACTGCAAAAGCAAGCAAAAGATCAAGAGCTGGGACAGAATGATCGCAAAGATGAAGGTGAAATTCATCCCCAGGGATTATCAAATTACTCTATTCAGGAGGATGCAGAACCTAAGACAGAAGCTGATGACAGTGAAAGAATACACTGAAGAATTCTACAAGATGAACATCAGGGAAGGTCATCAGGAGAGTGATGATGAAAAAGTTGCCAAATACATGAATGGCCTGAGATATGATATCCAGGATGAGATGAGCATGGTAACCATCCGAATGGTGGAAGATGCTTATCAGATGGCTCTGAAATCATAAGAGAAGCTGAACCAAAAGCAGAGTCAAAGAGGACGAGGCAGAAGTCAGCCCAGAGGCAAATCAGTTGCCCAGGACAAATATCAGAAGTCTAAGGAGGACCGAAAGAAACCTTAGACTTGAACTGAGAGAGGTGGAACCTCACAGCAAGGGAAATATGTTGAAAAATGAGGGCAACATACTGAGCAGAGAGGAGATTATGCTAACAATAATACTTCTCCTCGTACTAGAGGTAGAGGAAGAGGAAGAGGTGGAGTAATAACATGCTTCACATGTCCAAAGAATGGAAACAAGTCTTACGAGTGTCCAGATAAAAATAAGGAAAGTGGAGAAGCTCACATCGTTGAAGCACAAAGGCGGGATGTTGAGGCAGAAGACACTGAAGGCGGAAGATCGTTGATGATGCGAAAAGTCCTTTTGACACCCGAGAAGGAGGTGGAGAGTTCAATCCAAGAGACCAGACTTTTCAGGACTGCTTGCAAGACCAAAGACAGGGTGTGCAAGGTCATTATAGACAGTGGTAGCACAGACAATCTCATTTCTACGGAGATGGTAGAAAATCTAGAGCTGGAGACAATTGATCATCCAAGCCCATACAGAGTTTCGTGGCTACAAAAAGGACATCAGGTAACTGTCACTAAACAATGTTTAGTTGAATTTAAGATAGGAGGATATANACTAGGAATCCAATGGTTACAGTCATTAGGAACAATGGCTTTTAATTTTCAAGAACTTTTCATGAAATTTTCATTGGAAGGAAAAGAAATTGAGTTAAGAGGTATCACAAGGAAATCCGTTAAGGTGATAAGCTCTAATGGCATACAAATTGGAGTTGCCTACATCTTCATGAGTACACCCAGTTTTCCATGTTTCATTCTTAAAGAAGGTTATAGGCGACAAGATCCTAGATCAAACTATATTGCCAGAACTTGATGAGGAAGGTGATGCAGGAGCATATCAAGTGAGCCAACGCGGAGGCAATCGGACAATTGGACAAGCGCCCAACACAAATTTTGAAATCACCTTGAAGTTGTTGTGCAATCTTAAATGAAGCCATTAAGAAGAAGTGCACTTGTAAATTGTAAAGGGACCTTGAGCACTTTCTCTCATCCTTAGTAGGTAGAAAACATTTATAGTAGTTAATGCAAGTAGATGGAATTGAATGTGTACTTTAGACAGTTTTAGAGAGAAAGAGGGAAATGGGATATAGACACCCTCATTGTGTATTGTAACATTGTCAGGAAGAAGAGAGCATAGAGAAGAAGCAGAGAGTTGTGTAAGAACACCCATGTACAGATATTTGGATTAAGAGAAAGAGGTTGATTCAAATTCATGGTTTCATGTTTGTTCTCTGTGTATTGATGTTGAATGATATGCTCATGAATGATTGCTTTCTGTTATACATTTTCTTTATATGATGTGTATATGATTTCATGTCTTGAGTTTGAAGTCTGAAAGGAAGTAGGAATGAGTTTCAATTGTTTCTCTACCTGAACAAGGGTTCCTGCAAGGAGTGCAGTCAAATTGTCCACAAGGAGTGTGTTGACAAAGGGTTCAAATAGGGTAGCTTTTGTTCTCATTCATTCAGGAGTGCAGTTAGGCATAGGAGCCATGCAAGGAGTGCAGAAGCCGACTGAAGTCTCAGGATTTGTGAACCTGGGAGAAGAGTTTAAAGACTCTTGTTGTAGGTGTGTGCAGAGTCGAAAGGATTCAACACTTAGGAGTCTTTGAAGGTTTCCACAAGGAGTGCACACAAGATTCTTCTTTAGGACTCGATGCCGAGAGAAAGCTCAGGAGGTATAGGACCTTCGAGTAATCGTCGAAGGGAAACATAGGAAGGTTGTGACGTGGAGTGTCTAGCAGGCATCATAAATTTGTGCCACAGGTGGACAAGTTTGTGGAGGAACACTTGGTCATTCGTAGAAGTCATCAGGAAGGACGGATGGTCAGAATTTTCTAGAGAGAATTTGTGAAGTCATGTGAGCCGTCAGATCTCAAGGAGAAGTAGAAGGGTTACTGTGAAGCATTGAAAGGTTCTAAGCTCAGGAAGGGTAGGACCATAGATCTGAGCCACAAGGGTCGTTGGATTTACACGTAGATTTCCATATCGAGGTTTCATAGGTCGAAGTCCCATAAATTTGGTAACGAGAATCGCGAAATCACGAAACACGATATCCCGAAGGCTAAGTGGATTTGTGTGGGGCCACAGGGTCAGCGAGTGGACAGGTGGCATGCCATTTCAGAGTTTCATGAGGTGAAGTCCCTAACTCATTACATCAGGATTCCTGATATTGCAAACTCTGAAGTGTCGATGAAGTGAAGTAGCATTGAAAATTCAAAGTCGCGAGTGTATCGGAGTTTCGACAAATCGGGATTCGCGAGTCGAGGGGGCAAGTTTCTCAACATCGCGAGCGCCAAAATCGTGATAAGGAAAATCCCAAAAGGAAATAAGAAAGGTCAATGTTGACTGTTGTCAGGTTTCAGGGATTCGAGAGACCAATGCTCGACCACTAGATTCGTGAAGGTGCGAAGTCCGATCTCCCAAGCGCAAAGAGGGGATCCCGTGAGAGTTGTTATGGGTGTAGATTTCCCAATAGGGAAATAGAAGAGCCATTTTAGAGTTCTTTAGGCCAGTGAGAAAAGAAAGATCTTGTGTTGACGTGGACCTTCTGACCTACGGGTTGAGGTCATTGGCATCAGTTTGGTATCAGAGCGCAGAAAGGTTCTTTTCTTTCTGTAGCAGAGAAAGAGAATTCACCATGCCACCAAGGAGAAGGGACATGCAAACACCCGATCCACCAGAGGAGAGGGAAATGCCGAGGAGAAGAGGCAGGCAGATGACAGATCCAGCTATGGAGAGAGAGATGCGTGATCTACGAGCTAGACTCAAAGACATGGAAACAGTGCAAGGACACACAGTTAGTGCTGGGGATCTTAGTGATTCCAAAAGTGAGATTGAGGATGAACACGAAGAAGAAGTTGCAGCTGAAGATGCATCAAACAAACGTTTGATCAAAGCTATTGCAAGGATGGGTGCAAGAGCAAAGATGGACATTCCAGTTTATGAGGGAAACTTGGATGCATAGGAACTTATAGACTGGATTAGAGTTCTAGAAACATACTTCGACTATGAAGATTTCGAAGAGGACAAGAAAGCCAAGCATGTTGTCAGAATATTGAAGGGACATGCAGCATTGTGGTGGGATGAACTACAAGCTGAAAAACACTGCAAAAGCAGTCAAAAGATCAAGAGCTGGGACAGAATGATCGCAAAGATGAAGGTGAAATTCATCCCTAGGGATTATCAAATTACTCTGTTCAAGAGGATGCAGAACCTAAGACAGAAGTCGATGATAGTGAAAGAATACAGTGAAGAATTCTACAAGCTGAACATCAGGGAAGGTCATCGGGAGAGTGATGATGAAAAAGTTACCAAATACATGAATGGCCTGAGATATGATATCCAGGATGAGATGAGGATGGTAACCATCTGAATGGTGGAAGATTCTTATCAGATGGATCTGAAAGCATAAGAGAAGCTGAGCCAAAAGCAGAGTCGAAGAGGATTAGGCAGAAGTCAGCCCAGAGGAAAATCAGTTGGCTAGGACAAATATCAGAAGTCTAAGGAGGACTGGAAGAAACCTTAGACTTGAACTGAGAGAGGTGGAACCTCACAGCGAGGGAAATATGTTGAAAAATGAGAGCAACATACTGAGCAGAGAGGAGATTATGCTGACAATAATACTTTTCATCGTACTAGAGGTAGAGGAAGAGGAAGAGGTGGAGTAATAACATGCTTCACATGTGGAAAGAATGGACACAAGTCTTACGAGTGTCCAGATAAAAATAAGGAAACTAGAGAAGCTCACATCATTGAAGCACAAAGGCGGGATGTTGAGGCAGAAGACACTAAAGTCGGAAGATCGCTGATGATGCGAAAAGTCCTTTTGACACCCGAGAAGGAGGTGGAGAGTTCAATCCAAAGGACCAGACTTTTCAAGACTGCTTGCAAGACCAAAGATAGGGTGTGCAAGGTCATTATAGACAGTGGTAGCACAGACAATCTCATTTCTATGGAGATGGTAGAAAAGCTGGAGTTGGAGACAATTGATCATTCAAGCCCATACAGAGTTTCGTGGCTACAAACAGGACATCAGGTAACTGTCACTAAACAATGTTTAGTTGAATTTAAGATAGGAGGATATAATGATAAGATATTGTGTGATGTCATTCGTATGGATGTTTGTCATCTATTGTTGGGTAGACCATGGCAATATGACATAAATGTGATTCATGATGGGAGAATGAACACATACACCCTAGAGAAGAATGGGAGGACACACATGTTGCTTCCAATCAAGGATAAGGAGGTGAAACCGGAAGTGAGCAACAATGTACTTCTCATGAGTGGGAAGGAACTTCTTATAGAGGTTAAGAAGAAGGAAGAACCACAATTCATTGTGGTCAGGAAATCGAAAATTGTTTTGACCAGCACAAGAATAGATGATTCGCCAGAAGAAGTTCAAGAACTGCTAGAAGAGTTCGCTGACATAGTAGTGGACGAATTACCTTTTTCGTTGCCACCGATAAGAAGTGTGATTCATTGCATTGATCTCATACCAAGAGCCAGTTTTCCAAATAAAGTTGCATAAAGATTGACGCCACAAGAGAATGAAGAGGTTAAAAGGCAAGTCCAGGAGTTGTTGGACAAAATTTTGGTCAGGGAAAGATTGAGTCCATGTGTTGTTCCAACAATACTCAGTCCGAAGAAAGACATAGGCTGGAAGATGTGTACTGACTTGAGGGAGATTAACAAGATAACCATCAGGTATAGATTTCCATTGCCGAGGATGGATGATATGATGGATTTCTTGAGTGGAGAAAAATATTTTTCAAAGATTGATTTGAAAAGTTGTTATCACCAGATCCGCATGAGAGAAGGTGATGAATGGAAGACAACATTCAAAACAAACGAAGGGTTGTATGAATGGCTTGTTATGCCATTTGGATTAACAAATGCACCAATTACCTTCATGAGGTTGATGAACAAAGTCCTGAGGGATTTCATCATAAAATTTTTCATTGTGTATTTGGATGACATACTAGTTTATAGTAAAACGGTGGCAGAGCATCTGAAGCATTTGGCTACAGTGATGCAAAAATTGTAGCAGGAGAAGCTGTTGATAAACATGAAAAAGTCATCATTCATGAAGACAGAGCTCATTTACTTGGGGTTTGTTATTTCGGCAAATGAGTTGAGGATGGATCCAGATAAGGTGGAAGTAATCAAAAATTGGCCATCACCGAGGAATATTTTTGAGGTGAGAATTTTTCACGGATTGGCTAGTTTCTACCAAAAATTCATCAGGACTTTCAGTGGAATTAGTGCAGCAATGATGGATATAGTGAAGAAAATACACAAGTCTTTTCATTGGACTGAAGACACTGAGAAGATTTTTAATCTGTTGAAGAGGAATATCATGGAACAACCAGTTCTGGTGTTGCCGGATTTTCGAAAGACATTTCAAGTGAAATGTGATGCAAGTGGATTTGCAATCAGGGCAGTCTTGAGTCAAGAAGATAGGCCAATAGCATACTTCAATGAGAAGCTGAATGAAGCGAAAGTGAATTACTCCACTTATGACAAGGAGTTTTATGCTATCATACAGGTATTGAAGAAATGGAGGCATTATTTGATCCCGAAAGAGCTTGTCTTATAAAGTGATAATCATGCACTGCAGTTTGTTACTCAATAGGAAAAGTTGAATCAGAGACATGTTAAATGGGTTGAGTATATGTAGAATTTCACTTTTGTGATTAAACATATTTCTGGTACTGCTAACAAAGTTGTTGATGCTTTGAGAAGGAAGTGTTTGCTATTACAGGAGTTCAAAGTCAAAACGTTAGGTTTTGATGATCTCAGGGACATGTACGCAAATGATCAAGATTTTAAGGAGGTGTATGAAGCAGCTAAGAATCCAATTCTCAGGGATGGAAGCCAATGGGCAAAGTACATGATCCAGGAAGGATTATTGTTCAAGGTTAATCAACTGTGTATTCCAAAATGCTCCATGAGAGAGAATCTGTTGAAGGAGAAACATAATGGAGGATTGGCAGGGCACTTTGGTCACGACAAGATGTTCGAAAAATTGAATGAGTCATATTTTTGGATGGGAATGCGAGTAGACGTCAAGATATTTGTAGATAGATGCATAATTTGCTAGCATTCGAAAGGAAGAAGACAGAATGCAGGGTTCTATCAACCATTACCCATACCTGAAAGGTCGTGGGATGCAATCAGTATGGACTTTATATTGGGGCTGCCAAGAACANACTAGGAATCCAATGGTTACAATCATTAGGAACAGTGGCTTTTAATTTTCAAGAACTTTTCATGAAATTTTCGTTGGAAGGAAAAGAAATTGAGTTAAGAGGTATCACAAGGAAATCCGTTAAGGTGATAAGCTCTAATGGCATACAAATTGGAGTTGCCTGCATCTTCATGAGTACACCCAATTTTCCATGTTTCATTCTTAAAGAAGGCTATAGGCGAAAAGATCCCAGTTCAAACTATATTGCCAGAACTTGATGAGGAAGGTGATGCAAGAGCATCTCAAGTGAGCCAACATGGAGGCAATCGGACAATTGGACAAGCGCCCAACACAAATTTTGAAATCACCTTGAAGTTGTTGCGCAATCTTAAATGAAGCCATTAAGAAGAAGTGCACTTGTAAATTGTAAAGGGACCTTGAGCACTTTCTCTCATCCTTAGTAGGTAGAAAGCATTTATAGTAGTTAATGCAAGTAGATGGAATTGAATGTGTACTTTAGACAGTTTTAGAGCGAAAGAGGGAAATGGGATGTAGACACCCTCATTGTGTATTGTAACATTATCAGGAAGAAGAGAGCATAGAGAAGAAGCAGAGAGTTGTGTAAGAACACCCATGTACAGATATTTGGATTAAGAGAAAGAGGTCGATTCAAATTCATGGTTTCATGTTTGTTCTCTGTGTATTGATGTTGAATGATATGCTCATGAATGTTTTCTTTCTGTTATACATTTTCTTTATATGATGTGTATATGATTTCATGTCTTGAGTTTGAAGTCTGAAAGGAAGTAGGAATGAGTTTCAATTGTTTCTCTACCTGAACAAGGGTTCCTGCAAGGAGTGCAGTCAAATTGTCCACAAGGAGTGTGTTGACAAAGGGTTCAAATAGGGTAGCTTTTGTTCTCGTTCATTCAGGAGTGCAGTTAGGCATAGGAGCCATGCAAGGAGTGCACAGGCTGAGTGAAGTCTCAGGATTTGCGAACCTGGGAGAAGAATTTAAAGACTCTTGTTGCAGGTGTGTGCAGAGTCGAAAGGGTTCAACACTTAGGAGTCTTTGAAGGTTGCCACAAGGAGTGCACGCAAGATTCTTCTTTAGGACTCGATGCCGAGAGAAAGCTCAGGAGGTATAGGACCTTCGAGTAATGATCGAAGGGAAACATAGGAAGGTTGTGACGTGGAGTGTCTAGCAGGCATCATAAATTCGCGCTGCAGGTGGACAAGTTTGTGGAGGAACACTTGGTCATTTGTAGAAGTCATCAGGAAGGACGGATGGTCAGAATTTTCTAGAGATAATTTGCGAACTCCTGTGAGCCGTCAGATCTCAAGGAGAAGTAGAAGGGTTACTGTGAAGCATTGAAAGGTTCTAAGCTCAGGAAGGGCAGGACCATAGATTCGAGCCACAAGGGTCATTGGATTTACACATAGATTTCCATATCGAGGTTTCGTAGGTTGAAGTCCCATAAATTTGGTAATGAGAATCGCGAAATCACGAAACGCGATATCCCGAAGGCTAAGTGGATTTGTGTGGGGCCACAAGGTCAGCGAGTGGACAGGTGACATGCCATTTCAGAGTTTCATGAGGTGAAGTCCCGAACTCATTACATCAGGATTCCTGATATTGCAAACTCTGAAGTGTCGATGAAGTGAAGTAGCATTGAAAATTCAAACTCGCGAGTGTATCGGAGTTTCGACAAATCGGGATTCGCGAGTCGAGGGGGCAAGTTTCTCAACATCGCGAGCGCCAAAATCGTGATAAGGAAAATCCCGAAAGGAAATAAGAAAGGTCAATGTTGACTGTTGTCAGATTTCAGGGATTCGAGAGACCAATGCTCGACCACTGGATTCGTGAAGGTGCGAAGTCTGATCTCCCAAGCGCAAAGAGGGGATCCCATGAGAGTTTTTATGGGTGTAGATTTCCCAATAGGGAAATAGAAGATCCGTTTTAGAGTTCTTCGGGCCAGTGAGAAAAGAAAGATATTGTGTTGACGTGGACCTTCTGACTTGCGGGTTGAGGTCATCGGCATCAGTTTGGTATCAGAGCGCAGAAAGGTTCTTTTCTTTCTGTAGCAGAGAAAGAGAATTCACCATGCCACCAAGGAGAAGGGACATGCAAACAACCGATCCACCAGAGGAGAGGGAAATGCCGAGGAGAAGAGGCAGGCAGATGACAGATCTAGCTATGGAGAGAGAGATGCGTGATCTACGAGCTAGACTCGAAGACATGGAGACAGTGCAAGGACACACAGTTAGTGTTGGGGATCTTAGTGATTCTGAAAGTGAGATTGAGGATGAACACGAAGAAGAAGTTGTAGATGAAGATGCATCAAACAAACGTTTGATCAAAGATATTGCAAGGATGGGTGCAAAAGAAAAGATGGACATTCCAGTTTATGAGGGAAACTTGGATGCATAGGAACTTCTAGACTAGATTAGAGCTCTAGAAACATACTTCGACTATGAAGATGTCGAAGAGGAAAAGAAAGCCAAGCATGTTGTCACAATATTGAAGGGACATGCAACATTGTGGTGGGATGAACTACAAGCTGAAAAACATTGCAAAAGCAAGAAAAAGATCAAGAGCTAGGATAGAATGATCGCAAAGATGAAGGCAAAATTCATCCATAGGGATTATCAAATTACTCTGTTCAGGAGGATGCAGAACCTAAGACAGAAGCTGATGATAGTGAAAGAATACACTGAAGAATTCTACAAGCTGAACATCAGGGAAGGTCATCGGGAGAGTGATGATGAAAAGGTTTCCAGATACATGAATGGCCTGAGATATGATATCCAGGATGAGATGAGGATGGTAACCATACGAATGGTGGAAGATGCTTATCAAGTGGCTCTGAAAGCATAAGAGAAGCTGAGCCAAAAGAAGAGTCAAAGAGGATGAGGTAGAAGTCATCCCAGAGGAAAATCAGTTGCCCAGGACAAATATCAGAAGTCTAAGGAGGACTGGAAGAAACCTTAGACTTGAACTGAGAGAGGTGGAACCTCACAGCGAGGGAAATATGTTGAAAAATGAGGGCAACATACTGAGCAAAGAGGAGATTATGCTGACAATAATACTTTTCGTCGTACTAGAGGTAGAGGAAGAGGAAGAGGTGGAGTAATAACATGCTTCACATGTGGAAAGAATGGACACAAGTCTTACGAGTGTCCAGATAAAAATAAGGAAAGTGGAGAAGCTCACATCGTTGAAGCACAAAGGCGGGATGTTGAGGCAGAAGACACTAAAGGCGGAATATCGTTGATGATGCGAAAAGTCCTTTTGACACCCGAGAAGGAGGTGGAGAGTTCAATCCAAAGGACCAGACTTTTCAGGACTGCTTGCAAGACCAAAGATAGGCTGTGCAAGGTCATTATAGACAGTGGTAGCACAGACAATCTCATTTCTACAGAGATGGTAGAAAAGCTGGAGCTGGAGACAATTGATCATCCAAGCCCATACAGAGTTTCGTGGCTACAAAAAGGACATCAGGTAACTGTCACTAAACAATGTTTAGTTGAATTTAAGATAGGAGGATATAATGATAAGATATTGTGTGATGTCATTCGTATGGATGTTTGTCATCTATTGTTGGGTAGACCATGGCAATATGACAGAAATGTGATTCATGATGGGAGAATGAACACATACACCCTAGAGAAGAATGGGAGGACACACATGTTGCTTCCAATCAAGGATAAGGAGGTGAAACTGGAAGTGAGCAACACTATACTTCTCATGAGTGGGAAGGAACTTCTTATAGAGGTTAAGAAGAAGGAATAACCACAATTCATTGTGGTCAGGAAATCGAAAATTGTTTTGACCAGCACAAGAATAGATGATTCGCCAAAAGAAGTTCAAGAACTGCTAGAAGAGTTCGTTGACATGGTAGTGGACGAATTACCTTATTCGTTGCCACCGATCAGAAGTGTGATTCATTGCATTGATCTCATACGAAGAGCCAGTTTTCCAAATAAAGTCACATAAAGATTGACGCAACAAGAGAATGAAGAGGTTAAAAGGCAAGTCCAGGAGTTGTTGGACAAAAGTTTGGTCAGGGAAAGATTGAGTCCATGTGTTGTTCCAACAGTACTCAGTCCGAAGAAAGACAGAGGTTGGAGGATGTGTACTGACTTGAGGGTGATTAACAAGATAACCATCAGGTATAGATTTCCATTGCCGAGGATGGATGATATGATGGATTGCTTGAGTGGAGAAAAATATTTTTCAAAGATTGATTTGAAAAGTGGTTATCACCAGATCCGCATGAGAGAAGGTGATGAATGGAAGACAACATTCAAAACAAACGAAGGGTTGTATGAATGGCTTGTTATGCCATTTGGATTAACAAATGCACCAATTACCTTCATGAGGTTGATGAACAAAGTCCTGAGGGAGTTCATCAGAAAATTTGTCATTGTGTATTTGGATGACATACTGGTTTACAGTAAAACGGTGGTAGAGCATCTGAAGCATTTGGCTACAGTGATGCAAAAATTGCAGCAGGAGAAGTTGTTGATAAACATGAAAAAGTCCTCATTCATGAAGACAGAGCTCATTTACTTGGGGTTTGTTATTTCGGCAAATGAGTTGAGGATGGATCCAGATAAGGTGGAAGTAATAAAAAATTGGACATCACTGAGGAATATTTTTGAGGTGAGAATTTTTCACGGATTGGCTAGTTTCTACCAAAAATTCATCAGGACTTTCAGTGGAATTAGTGCAGAAATGATGGATATAGTGAAGAAAAGACAAAAGTCTTTTCATTGGACTGAAGACACTGAGAAGAGTTTTAATCTATTGAAGAGGAAGATCATGGAACAACCACTTCTGGTGTTTCCAGATTTTCGAAAGACATTTCAAGTGAAATGCGATGCAAGTGGATTTGCAATCGAGGTAGTCTTGAGTCAAGAAGACAGGCCAATAGCATACTTCAATGAGAAGATGAATGAAGAGAAAGTGAAGTACTCCACTTATGACAAGGAGTTTTATGCTATCATACAGGTATTGAAGAAATGGAGGCATTATTTGATCCCGAAAGAGCTTGTCTTATAAAGTGATAATCATGCACTGCAGTTTGTTACTCAATAGGAAAAGTTGAATCAGAGACATGTTAAATGGGTTGAGTATATGTAGAATTTCACTTTTGTGATTAAACATATTTCTGGTACTGCTAACAAAGTTGTTGATGCTTTGAGCAGGAAGTGTTTGCTATTACAGGAGTTCAAAGTCAAAACGTTAGGTTTTGATGATCTCAGGGACATGTACGCAAATGATCAAGATTTTAAGGAGGTGTATGAAGCAGCTGAGAATCCAATTCTCAGGGATGGAAGCCAATGGGCAAAGTACATGATCCAGGAAGGATTATTGTTCAAGGTTAATCAACTGTGTATTCCAAAATGCTCCATGAGAGAGAATCTGTTGAAGGAGAAACATAATGGAGGATTGGCAGGGCACTTTGGTCACGACAAGATGTTCGAAAAATTGAATGAGTCATATTTTTGGATGGGAATGCGAGTAGACGTCAAGATATTTGTAGATAGATGCATAATTTGCTAGCATTCGAAAGGAAGAAGACAGAATGCAGGGTTCTATCAACCATTACCCATACCTGAAAGGTCGTGGGATGCAATCAGTATGGACTTTATATTGGGGCTGCCAAGAACA
>JZKD02S1686392.1:117170-127257 GCA_000966675.3 Picea glauca
TGAAAAATCTCCAAGGAAGAAAGAGACCATAAAAATGAAGTGTTATTAAGTGCTATATGTTCAGGGGGAGCCACCCCAAAGAAGAGAGTTACCTTTTTCCATTAAAGTCAGGGGGTGCAACCCCACCCTTTTCCATTGATGTCAAAGGTGGAGACAAATTGGGATCATGATGACAGGGGGAGCATGAGTGTTTCCATCAATGACAAAGGGGGAGATTGTTGGAAGATTGGCTGTTGTCATTGATGTCAACCCTAGTCATGGGTTTTGGACCACAAGATTGATGAAGGTATTTGGACATGAATATAAAAAACCCATGGATGGATAGTATAGACCATGTTGTTTCCATTGTTATTTGGCATGTCAGGTGGATCCTCATGGTTGAGGAGAAATGAATTTTTGAATATGACAAAGTGAATTTAAGAAGGAAGTACATGTAGGCCCTGGAGATAATTAAATAAAAGAATTACAAAATAAGAAAGTCTTAGGTCGGCCCCAATGTTAAAATAAAGTGACATAAATGTGATAAATAAATATCATTATACATTCATTTGATACACAAGTCGAATTTCAGAGGAAATTACAAGTAAAGAATGCCGGATTTCAAGGGAGGATGAAGTCTTTTGGTGACATGTTCTAAGGTGTTACGGGTAAAAAAGACATAACTTCTTCATCAAGAATCCAAAGGATGTGGGAAAAATTTCATTGGAAAGAGTATGGAATTTAGTTTCTTGTGTACGAGTTTCATAATATGATGTTAAATATTGAGTGTGGGGAATTCTATACAAGTTTGGTCTACTGAATAAACAAGAATTGAACAAGGTCTATCATTCTCTCTGTAACTTCTTTTTGGGGAGGATTCAAGGAGTGAAACTTGGAGGAGTTTTAGTGAATACATTGAGTAATATTATCTACAGGATCAGAGTACTCCAAGAATTGAATAATTACATAAATTAAAGAAGTATCAGAAAGCATTATCAGGTTCTATGTGATGATTGGTTGATGGTGATGATTTAATGTAAAGTTTTATTATATCTCATATATTCTTGGGTGGAAAGAAGGGGAAAGGATGGAGAATTCAAATATCTCTTGATATTGGAGGATTGTGTCTTCCTCTTGGAGGTTTATCCCTCCCTTTACATTTGGAAGCTTTAGCTACCTTTGGAAGTCATTACTTCCCTTGAAAAATAACTATGGATTATTTCTCATATATTGTGCATGGTGTATTGTGGTGTATTGGTGTACCTCTTATATTATTGTTCATTTCTCATTGGATATAATTGAATGGTTTAAGTTTAAGTTGAAAAAGGCTTTAAATTGTACTTGATACTGATTCACCCCCCTCTCAGTATCAACAATAGCTAATAGTTGTAGGAGACACGAGGACTTGATTGTCTCTCCCTTGTTCTGTTGGTAAACCACACATTCTTCCACAAACTTTTGAACATCATTTTTAAGACCTTCCCAGAAAATGTCATTTTTGATCATGTGGTAATTTTTCAAGAACCCCTAATATCCTCCTATAGGAGAAGAATTTAATTCCAAAAGGACCTTCTGTTTGAGTTGGGAATTCTTACATAAATATAAGTGATCTCGATACCATAGTAAACCATTATTCCACACAAATTTATTTAGTGGACTTGGGTCCTCTTGTATTTGTTGAATGATCTTGCATAAATTTTGATCTTGTTTAGATTATATCATTGATTCTTCCACCTAATTAGATTTTGGAATGGAAATAACACATAGTAAACCCTCTGTGCCTTATTATTTCCTTAAAAGTGCATATGCTACCATATTTTGTAGATAATTTCAAATTCATTAAAAATCATCTTTGTAACCAATTTTTGTTTCTCTTCTAAAGATAATTGTTTTTGCAAGAAGTAATTTAAACTATCATGATCTGTTTTACCTTGAAGTGTCTTCCTTTTAGGTAATGACGTCATTTCTAAATTCTATGTAACATAAAAAAAATTCCTTTTCATAAATGGGTTTGAGTAAGTTCTTTAATTTAAGATGGCTACTCTCAAAGGCAAGGGGCCTTCCTTCTTGCATTAAAATTGTACCAATGCCATGTCCTGAGGCATCACATTCCACAATAAAAAAAATTGTGAAGTTAGGTGTGGCCAGGACAAGAGTCATACACATAGCCTCCTTAAGATTTTCAAAATATTTGGTTTCTTCTTGAGTCTAAGAAAACACCTCCATTTTAACAAAATTGTTAGAGGTGATGCTATTTGACAATAATTCTTAAAAAAATTGTGGTAATATCCTATGAATCCTAAGAATCCTAAGAATCCTCTAAGATTCTTCATTTTTTTTTCAGAATTGACATTCCATCATATCTTTAATTTTGTCAGTATCCACTTTGACACCTTCATGAGATACAATATGACTCAAATATTCCACTTATTTAACCCCATCTTGGGATGTTGCAAGCATTCCTATATAGCAACTTGTATCCATTCTCGTACAATGAAAGAGAGACAAAATATGGACCCTTCTTCTTCATATTTCTTTGAAAAAGCATCAACAACCACATTTTATTTTCCCTTATTGTAAATTATCTCATAATCATAACAAAACATCTTGGTTACCTATTTTTGTTGCTTCGAGGATGAAATTCTATGTTCCAAAAAATAATTGCATGAGGACTACCCGAATCCCTTTCCCTGAAGCATCACATTCCAATACAAAAATCTTGGTGAAGTCGAACAGTGCCAGAACATGAGTCATGCACATAGCCTATTTCAAGGCTTGGAAGGAGTGATAAACTCAGATATTCCAACTAAAAACATTATTTTTAAAGAGAGTGGTGAGAGGAGCTACAATTTTTCTATAATTTTGAAAAAACTTGCGACAATAGCTCGTTAAACCCAAGAATCCACACAAAATTTTAAGATTTTTAGGGAGAGAACAATCCTTAATAGCTTCAATTTTCTTATGATCCACACATACACCATCCTTGTCAACAATATGACCCAGGTACTTAACTTCAGAGGCTCCAAAAGCACATTTATATTGTTTGATAAAAATTTTGTGCTTAGACAGTAAGTGTATGAATTGGTCCACATAGACGAGATGTGCTTGCCAAGTTTTACTATAGATGAGGATATAATCAAAGAAAAATAAGACAAAATGAAAGATAAAAGGATGGAATACATGATTCATGAGACTTTGAAAAGTGGAAGGTTCATTACAGAGGCCAAAGGGCATGATTAATAACTCACAGTGACCCTCATGAGTGCAAAAGGAAGTTTTCAGAATATATTCCTCTCTCATACATATTTAGTGGTAGCCAGAATGAAGATCATGTTTGGAAAAGTACTAAGCACCATTAAATATATCCAAAAGGTCATCAATGAAAGGAATAAGAAATATGTCTGTGATTGTGATTTTGTTGAGGGTGTGGAAATCAAGACACATGCAATAGGCACCCTATTTCTTGAGTACCATGAATACAGGAGAAAAACAAGGGATAGTATCAGGATGGCTAACACCCACCTCTAGAAATTCTTGAAAATTTTTCTTAATTTCATTTTTCTGGGGCAAAGGGATGACGATAAGGACAAACATTGGGAGGAAGACTGCCAAGGACAAGAGGAATAGAATTATCATGGGATCTGTGGGAAGGGGGAAGTCCTTGGGGAGTGTTAAAAACATATTGGTTGTGGGATAGTAGAGATTGGGGGTCAGTATGCACATTAGGTGAGGGGGTCCCAAGTTCTTGAATGGAAAGGAGTTGGGAAATAATACTGTAATGACCATTTTTGAGAATCGTTTCCATTCTATGGGAACTAATGATCTTAGGGGAGCCTTCCATGATGTTCTGGAACTTATACTGTTGTGTCTCTTGTTAGAATCATATGGTTAATTCCTTAAAATCCATGGTTATGGGGTCGAGTGTTCATAACTATTCATCACTATGAACAATGTCACAACCTCCCATGTCAATTGTAAACATATGACATTCCAAGTGATAATGACCAATTTGTAGGTGCACNCAATGAAAGAGAGAGAAAATATGGACCCTTCTTCTTCATATTTCTTTGAAAGAGCATCAACAACCACATTTTATTTTCCCTTATTGTAAATTATCTCATAATCATAACCAAACATATTGGTTACCCATTTTTGTTTCTCTGAGGATGAAATTCTATGTTCCAAAAAATAATTGCATGAGGACTGCCCCAATCCCTTTCCCTAAAGCATCACATTCCAATACAAAAATCTTGGTGAAGTCAAGCAGTGCTAGAACATGAGTCATGCACGTAAACTATTTCAAGGCTCAGAAGGAGTGATCAACTTCAATATTCCAACTAAAAACATTCTTTTCAAAGAGAGTGGTGAGAGGAGCTACAATTTTTCCATAATTTTGAAAAAACTTGCGATAATAGCTCCTTAAACCCAAGAAGCCACACAAAATTTTAAGAGTTTTAGGTAGAGAACAATCCTTAATAGCTTTAATTTTCTTAGGATCCACACATACACCATCCTTGTCAACAATATGACCCAGTTACTTAACTTCATAGGCTCCAAAAGAACATTTATACTGTTTGATAAAAAAATTGTGCTTAGACAGTAAGTGTATGAATTGGTCCACATGGATGAGATGTGCTTGCCAAGTTTTACTATAGATGAGGATATAATCAAAGAAAACTAAGACAAAATGAAAGATAAAAGGATGGAATACATGATTCATGAGACTTTGAAAAGTGGAAGGTTCATTACAAAAGCCAAAGGGCATGATTAATAACTCATAGTGACCCTCATGAGTGAAAAAAGAAGTTTTCGGAATATATTCCTCTCTCATACGTATTTAGTGGTAGCCAGAATGAAGATCATGTTTGGAAAAGTACTGAGCACCAATAAATATATCCAAAAGGTCATCAATGAAAGGAATAAGAAATCTGTCTGTGATTGTGATTTTGTTGAGGGTGCGGAAATCAAGACACATGCAATAGGTGCCCTATTTCTTGAGTACCATGAATAAAGGAGAAGAACAAGGGATAGTACCGTGATGGATAACACCCACCTCTATAAATTCTTGAATAATTTTCTTAATTTCATTTTTTTGGGGTAGAGGGATGACGATAAGGACAAACATTGGGAGGAACACTGCCAGGGACAAGGGGAATAGAATTATCATGGGATCTGTGGGAAGGGGGAAATCCTTGGGGAGTGTTAAAAACATATTGGTTGTGGGATAGTAGAGATTGGGGGTCAGGATGCACATTAGGTGAGGGGGTCTCAAGTTCTTGAATGGAAAGGAGTTGGGAAATAATACTGTAATGACMATTTTTTAGAAGCGTTTCCATTCTATGGGAACTAATGATCTTAGGGGAGCCTTCCATGATGTCCTGGAACTTATACTATTGTGCCTCTTGTTAGAATCACATGGTTAAGTCCTTATAATCCATGGTTATGGGGTCAAGTGTTCGTAACTATTCATCACTAAGAACAATGTCACAACCTCCCATGTCAATTGTAAACATATGACATTCCAGGTGATAATGACCAATTTGTAGGTGCACATTTTCACAACACCCCCCACATTTAATGGAACCACCATTNTCAAAATATTTGGTTTCTTCTTGAGTCTAAGAAAACACCTCCATTTTAACAAAATTGTTAGAGGTGATGCTATTTGACAATAATTCCTAACAAAATTGTGGTAATATCCTATGAAACCTAAGAATCCTAAGAATCCTCTAAGATTCTTCATTTTTTTTCAGAATTGACATTCCATCATATCTTTAATTTTGTCAGTATCCACTTTGACACCTTCATGAGATACAATATGACTCAAATATTCCACTTATTTAACCCCATCTTGGGATATTGCAACCATTCCTAGATAGCAACTTGTATCTATTCGCGTACAATGAAAGAGAGAGAAAATATGGACCCTTCTTCTTCATATTTCTTTGAAAGAGCATCAACAACCACATTTTATTTTCCCTTATTGTAAATTATCTCATAATCATAACCAAACATCTTGGTTACCCATTTTTTTTGCTCCGAGGATGAAATTCTATGTTCCAAAAAATAATTGCATGAGGACTACCCCAATCCCTTTCCCTGAAGCATCACATTCCAATACAAAAATCTTGGTGAAGTCGAACAGTGCCAGAACATGAGTCATGCACATAGCCTATTTCAAGGCTTGGAAGGAGTGATCAACTTAGATATTCCAACTAAAAACATTATTTTTAAAGAGAGTGGTGAGAGGAGCTACAATTTTTCCATAATTTTGAAAAAACTTGCGATAATAGCTCGTTATACCCAAGAAGCCACACAGAATTTTAAGAGTTTTAGGGAGAGAACAATCCTTAATAGCTTCGATTTTCTTAGGATCCACACATACACCATCCTTGTCAACAATATGACCCAGGTACTTAACTTCAGAGGCTCCAAAAGCACATTTATATTGTTTGATAAAAAAATTGTGCTTAGATAGTAAGTGTATGAATTGGTCCACATGGACGAGATGTGCTTGCCAAGTTTTACTATAGATGAGGATATAATCAAAGAAAACTAAGACAAAATGAAAGATAAAAGGATGGAATACATTATTCATGAGACTTTGAAAAGTGGAAGGTTCATTACAGAGGCCAAAGGGCATGATTAATAACTCATAGTGACCCTCATGAGTGCGAAAGGAATTTTTCGGAATATATTCCTCTCTCATACATATTTAGTGGTAGCCAAAACGAAGATCATGTTTGGAAAAGTACTGAGCACCAATAAATATATCCAAAAGGTCAACAATGAAAGGAATAAGAAATTTGTTTGTGATTGTGATTTTGTTGAGGATGTGGAAATAAAGACACATGCAATAGGTGCCCTATTTCTTGAGTACCATGAAAACAAGAGAAGAATAAGGGATAGTACCGGGATGGATAACACCCACCTCTAGAAATTCTTGAAATTTTTTCTTAATTTCATTTTTTTGGGGCAAAGGGATGATGATAAGGACAAACATTGGGAGGAAGACTGCCAAGGACAAGGGGAATACAATTATCATGGGATCTGTGGAAAAGGGGAAGTCCTTGGGGAGTGTTAAAAACATATTGGTTGTGGGATAGTAGAGATTAGGGGTCAGGATGCACATTAGGTGAGGGGGTCTCAAGTTCTTGAATGGAAAGGAGTTGGGAAATAATACTGTAATGACCAGTTTTGAGAAGCATTTCCATATTATGGGAACTAATGATCTTAGGGGAGCCTTCCATTATGTCCTGGAACTTATACTGTTGTGTTTCTTATTAGAATCACATGGTTAAGTCCGTAAAATCCATGGTTATGGGCTCGAGTGTTCGTAACTATTCATCACTATGAACAATGTCACAACCTCCCATGTCAATTGTAAACATATGACATTCTAGGTTATAATGACCAATGTGTAGGTGCACATTTTCACAACATCCACCATATTTAAAGGAACCACCATTTGTAATCATGATTTGAAAATTGTTGATTGCGCGAATATAACACATGGTCTCTTGAGAAATGCGAATGAATACAATTATGGGTGTTTCCACTGTCAATTAGGATAATCAATTTACTATTCTTAATGTAGATAATTAGATTGAGGGTTTGGGGAGTAGAAAAATGAGTGAGGGAGTTCAACAAAATCAGTGGTTCAACTCCGCATGGATCAAAGGTCAAGGTAGGATCATCTACTGGGGGTAGCTCTTCAACATGGGGAACATCAACATCCTTGTTAGAAACATCCTTAGAGAATGCCATAAAAAGATTTTGTTCCTTACACTTATGCCCCAAAAAATATTTGTCATCACAATTATAACAAAGACCCTTAAGTTGGAATTCAACCATTTCTTCCTGGGATAATTTATGGATCTAGGGAGAGGAATAAAGGGGGTTTCATGTTTTGGGAAGAAACTACCTGTTGTGCTTCCTTGGCGCTTTTAGTTGCTTCTATCTAATTCTGGAGGTGAGCCAATAGGACCTAGGATCAGATGTCATCCTTCATTACACTGATAAATCATTCCCTTAAGAAGGTGTCAGACATGTCCTCCATTCCGAAAGCAAAGTGCTCAAAGGTGGTGATATAATATTCCACCATGCTAGATTGTTTCATCTTGGTCAAATGGCCAAAATGGTGTTTTTTTATTTCAACGCATTCATAAATATCTACAACAAACTGTGTCCAAGCGTTCATAAATATCTACAAGATCGACAAGATATGTGTTCCTAAAGGTGAATGATTGCAGCTTGTCAGAGAGGCTCACACCTCCAATGGCAAGGTTGCAAGAAATTTTTTTCTTAGGAAGAATATGTAGCACTGTATATTAGAGGATGTATACTTTGTTGTACTAGTAAGCCCATTAATAGGAAGAAATGTCTATACCATACCTTAAATGTACCTACTCGTCCTTGGGAAAGTATTTCCATGAATTTTGTGGGAGGTCTACCAACAACTAGGAAGGGACATGACTATCTATTTTTGGTAGATGACATGTTCAACAAAATGTGCATTCTCATGCCTTGTAAAAAGACCATCAGTGGAAAAGAAGAAACAAACAAGTTCTTTGAATAGGTCTAGGTGCACTTTGGGATACCAAGGAGCATCATCTCAATAGAGATACCAGATTTATCAGTGCATTTTGTAATACAATGTGGAAGAACATGGACACTAAGTTGAATAGGTCTACAAAATTCCATCCAGAGACAGATGGGAAAATAGAAGTATTCAATATGACTTTGGTGCAACTTTTGAGGGGTTACAATTAGAATCATCCAAAGACCTGGAATGAAATTCCAATATGTATTAAACACTCTTATAACAAAGTAGTCCACACTTGTACTAGTAAGTCTCCTTTTGAAACTTGCTTTGGATATTTTCCACCTTCACGCTTAGATGTTGTATATGGAAAACAAGGAGGAGTGAGGGAGGAACTCACAAGAGATTCATTAAAAAAAGAAAATTTTGTTGACAATATCAGGAAGATCCATTTGCAAGTACAAGAGACACTAAAGACGTCAAAGGAAAAGTACAAGGCTATACATGACCAACATAGAATAGAGAGAACATTTAAAGTGGGAGACAAAGTATGGTTACATTGAATAAGGAAAGACTACAGGGTCTTGGTAAGAATATCAATGCTCCATAGTATGTTCCTTTTGAGGTATTGAAAAAGGTAGGAGATAAATCCTACAAATGTATTCTACCCCCACACATGTGCATTTACTTAGTAGTAAATGTGGAGAATCTGAAACTTTATGAGCCTTCCATGTTGGATCAAGATGAGGAGTAGGTCCTACCTTCCATAGAGGACTTAGCACCAGATGCTCATGAAGAGTTAGTAGAGGAAATAACTTTGAAAAAGTGGTCCAAAACTACAATACAGTGGAAACACGACCTTTGGAAGATTAGGTTGAAAGGACAACTTCTGGGAAAAAGAAAGTGGTAGTCTGGGGAGAAGGTAGAGGAAACATTTCCTCACCTTAGTCAGTAAAGGTTTTGGGGACCAAATTCCTCCCTAAATGGCGACGTATGATATAGATAGGATTTTTATATAATTTGTATATATCAGGATCCTTTCATAATGGAAAAAGTTTTTCAATGGTCACTCTCATTCTCGCTCTCATGGGTTGAAGGTGTCTATTTATTACTCCCACCCCATGTGAGCAAGGTTGGAGGGAAGGAATGGATTTTTTATAGATTTTAATGATTGTGGGTTGAAAATAAAGATATGCATTTGTTACAAATATACACTATTATTTCTATCAAGGGAAAACTCATCCCTTTTCTAGTGAGAACTTTATTTCACATGTGTAACGTTTTTTTCCAAAAGTCATAGCTCTAGCTTATTGATGTAGTATTTAGCTATAGAAATTTTCCCTAAAGAAGTTTGGTAGGTTTCAGGGAAAATCAAGTATTAGGAGTTTGGGAAAAATGACCAGACTAGGACAAAAAAAAAATTACCCTCCTCGCAAAAAAGGCAGAATTTGCCAAAAGAGGTTGAGTTTGTCCACTTGTTGACTCACTATTTTTCCAACTTAGAACAATTGAGTTGAAAGTAATGAAAAAAATAAATAATAAGGATATATAAAGGCATACAAGTCA
>JZKD02S1686403.1:38155-72018 GCA_000966675.3 Picea glauca
ATTTTATTATCCAAATATGTTCAAGATGATTGATCCAAAAATAATTTTGGATTGCTACAAATAATTTTATGAGCAACAATAGATAAAATTTGGAAAGGCGTCAAGATCAGATAGGTGATTTTGCAGAATTGATTGCAGCCAAACCGTGAGGAATTAGAAGAAACGGTTGAAAACCCAGAACCAAAATGGACCCATTTACCTTTTGCATAGATATTTTCCCAAACAAATGCACGATTTGAGAGATATTTGGGTCTCTTTTAGAGGTAAATTTTAGGTGGTGGAAATTAATAGTGACGCCCAGACTGTTCATTCATTTTATAAATATATGAGAAAGATCATAGCCAAAGGGATCCAAGAATTGGAGAGGAGGATTTTAATCCTTTATCTTTTATATATTATTTCTTTTGTAAACTTTTTATTTCTTTTCAAATGGAGTAATGGATGGCTGGAATCTTTGGGAGAATGGACGAATATTTTTAAATAAGAATATGGAATTCCAGGTTGCTTAATGGCTTTTGTCCTGTGAGTAAAATGGTTTTATTTTCATATAATATATTCACATTATTTGAATAATTGATTATGCATTGATTTAAATAGATTTAGATTTTTTTTTATCAATACATGGTTAATTATTATCATTTATGTATTCATTTTTGCAATCTTTAAAGTCTATTATCCAAAAAATTTCTTCCATGACTACAGAATGGACAAGTGATTCTAAAAACTTAATAGAACGACATATATGCATTTTGGATTTAGCCTTTTGTTTATAATGTTGTTATTTATGTTTTTTTTAAATCATGTTACATGTGCAGGTCTGATATCTTTAGATTAAATGATCTGTGATGTGTAGGAGGTTTATATTATAAATACCATCTATCATTTGCTTCATCAAAATACAAATGCTGTGATTATATCTTTGATTTAAATAATGGGATTTATATTTGAGTTTTAAATTGAATGATACCATGCATAGATTGCTTCCAGATTTATCTTGCTGTAATCATGTATAATTATGGGATCATAGGTTTATGTTTGTGTTTCCTTTTCTGTCATTAAAACCTAAGCTGCCAATACATGTTCTGAATTTATTTAGAACAATCATAAGGTTCATTGCAGACTTCTCTCTTGGACATGGCAGTTGGATGTTCACCACTCATGCAGATGCTTGGATACACCTCACTAATTCATTGACATGATAGCTTCTTTGTATTTTTCTTTCATTTACATATCATTGAAACTAGAATGTATTGTTCAACTTTGACTATCCACATGTTTATGTTTCATTAACTATTTTGCAAGATTCTTTAAATTTATAAAAGAAAAACAATAAATATTTTTATATGCTTTCTTTATTTGCTTCCTAGAAGCAATCATTTTTCACATCGATTTTTGTAAGTTTCGATTAAAACTTGCATTTGTAAATCATGTAAATAAACGAGATTTATATATCTTTTTCTTAAATACAACTACTATAGTTACATTTGAACATATGTACATATATATAGTGTGTTTATTAATTAGTTAGTTATTTCATCTCTTTTATTTATTTTATTTGTTTCTTCTAAGACTTTTAGATTGGCCAACAGAGCCATTAAACCCGCCAGAATGAGTTATACCAAATGGCTTGGGTTATTTAGACAACCCCGGACTGGACTCGTTCTTCCAATTGAAAGACGGTCTATTTCCCCCATCAACAAGACCTTCAATGCACTCCTTGCAGGAATTCTTAGGACGAGGATAAATTGAAACTTATACTCTACCTCTCATAGAATTCATACAATCAACATGAAATCATACACATAAATCATTGAAACAAATGCATAATAGAGAATATGAGAAAAATTTAAACATACCATTCAATAGATGCATACAATAACCATAATAAGACCATGAAATTGGACTAAAGCCTTCTTATATTAATTCAAGTGCTTTTGTACATGGTTTCTAATAGAAACAACTATTTGCTCATACAACTTCTAAAGTCTTTGTTCTTTTCTGCTCTCCTATGCTCTCTTTCTCTACAACTTAATTATAATGAGAATGATAATACAATACATACAAGAGATCTTTCTTGAGTTTTCCCTCCTACAACTCTAAGCTATCTTATCGAAATAAAATCTCTACAACTACTTTACATTTATTACAATAAATGTCTACAACCGACATATGAGAGCAACGCTCAAGATCTGCATTACAATCCCCAAAACAATTAAGAACAATTATATATTTTCAGACATTACATTAATGTGGCATCCTTTGAGTTTCAAAATATCTTCAAAATGCACGTTGGTGTATATCCAGCTGTCCTCCACTCACGCTTGCTTGTGATGCTCCTGCATCATACTCCTCTAGCTGAAAAATTCATGGACTCCTGTCCATGAGCTCCTGCACCATCTGTCCATGTTTCTAGATATCTTCTTCACTTTCCCAACTGGCATCCTCAATTGGGTGTCTCTTCCATTTTATGAAATATTCAAAATATGTCTTCCTTCAGGTCTTCTTACCAACTCTCTGATCATTGATCTTTTCCATATGCAACTTTTTAGCTATAGGCATCTGTTTGACCCAATGAACTTCCTTTTGATTCTCTTCTCCTCTCGCTTCATGTTATCTGTAAGGATACATATCTTCTATGTTGAATATGGGTGATATGCCCACACCATCTAGAAATTCTATCTCATAAGCATTTGTCTCAAATTTCTGTAAAATCTTACACAGTCCTATATTCTCCATCTTCAGCTTATTATACGTTTCCCTTGAGAACCTTTATTTTCTTAAATGTGCTAAGACCAAATCTACCACTTTGAATTGAAGATATCTTCTGTGTTGATCTTCTCTACACTTGTATTCCTAGTTGGAACTCTGCAACTGCTCTCTGATTTTACTGTGGAGCTCCTGCATCTCTGCTGCAAAATCCCTCGCTCCAACATTCTTGAACTCACTCTGCTCCAAGTCTCTCAACTCAGATACTCCCCTTGGATGCATTCCATACATTATCTAGAATGGGATTTGTCCTATGCTCCTATTAGGTGATTCATTATATGCAAATTCTTCTTGCGACATAATTTGATCCCACTGACTATGATGTTCAGCTACCAAATCCTCAATAAGTCCCCCAAAATTTGATTTACTACCTCAGTCTGTCCATCCGTCTCAGGGTGATATGCTGAGATAAAAGATAAATTCGTTCCCAACTTCTTCCATAATGTCCTCTAGAAATGGCCAACAAATTTGGTATCTCTGTCCGAAACAATACTCTTAGGTAAACCATGAAGTCGAACAACTTCTTTGAAAAACAAATTTGCAATGTGTGTTGCATCATTGGTTTTCTGACATGGAATGAAATGTGACATTTTTGTGAATCTGTCGACTACCATGAATATGGAATCACAATCTCTATGTTTCCTTGGCAATCCTAACACAAAATCCATGCTTATTGCATGCCACGACCTCTCTGGTATTGGCAATGGTTGATACAACCTTGTATTCTATCTTTTCCCTTTTGCGTGCTAGAAGATTCTACATCTGTTGACAAATATTCTGACATCCATCCTCATCCTTGGCCAATAATACAAACTATTTAGTTGCACAAATGTTTTATCATGGCCAAAGTGTCTAGCCAATCCCCCACTATGTTTTTCCTTCAAAAGGTTTTCTCTCATAGAACCCTTCGGGATACACAACTGATTTTCTTTAAAAAATAGTCCATCATGAATTAAATATTCAATCCATTGGATTCTATCTCTCAGAACAAGATTCTCGCATGCTTCATAAGCATCTTTGAAATCTGAATCATCTCTGTACATGTCCTTAAAACTATCAAAACCTAAGGTCTTCACTCAAAACTCCTGCAGAATCAAACATTTCTTGCTCAATGCATCAACAACCTTGTTAGAATTTCTAGAAATGTGCTTTATAACAAAAGTAAAGTTTTGCATAATTTCAACCCATTTTGCATGTTTCTGGTTCATTTTTTCCTGTCTCATTATAAACTGTAAAACATGGTTATCGCTATACAAAATGAACTCTTTCAGAACCAGGTAGTGCCTCCATTTCTTCAACACATGTATGACTACATAAAACTATTTATCATACGTGGAATATTTCATCTTGGTCTTTTTCATCTTCTCACTGAAGTATGCAATTGGCCTATTGTCTTGTCTTAAGACTGCTCCAATCGCAAATCCGCTTGTATCACATCTCACTTGGAATGTTTTACTAAAATTTGGAAGAACCGGAACTGGCTGTCCAGTTATCTTCTCCTTTAACAACTTGAAACTTTTCTCTGCTTCCTCTGTACAATGAAAAGATTTATGTCTCTTCTTCACTGTGTCTATCATTGGTGCACAAATTCCACTAAAATTTCTTATGAAATTCCTCTAAAAACAGGCTAATCCATGGAAGCTTATAACTTCAAAGATATTCCTTGGCGATGGCCATTCTTTGATCAATTTTACCTTCTCCGGATCCATATTCAACTCATTCGAAGAGATCACAAAACCCAAATAAATGATTTATGTATTCATGAAAGACGACTTCTTTAGATTTATCAACAACTTCTCTTGCTGCAACCTCCTCATTACTAAAGTTAAATGTCTCAAATGTTCTTCCTCAGTCTTACTAAAACTTCCCAATGAAATCTTTCAAGATTTTGTTCATCAATCTCATAAAAGTACTTGGCACATTCGTCAAGCCAAACAACATGAAAATCCATTCATACAACCTTTCATTCATCTTTAATGCTGTCTTTCATTCATCAGCTTCCCTCATTCGAATATGATGATATCCACTTTTCAAATCAATTTTTGAAAAAAATTGTGCTCCACTCAAGCAATCCATCAAGTCATCCATCTTGGGTAAAGGAAATCTATACCTAATGGTGATTTTGTTTATAGCTCTCCAGTTTGTACACATCCTCCATCCACCATCCTTCTTTGGAGTTACCACTATTGGTACAATGCATGGACTCAATCTTTCTCTAATCAACCCTTTGTGCATCAAATCCTGGACTTTCTTCTTGACCTCTTCATTCTCCCGTGGCGTCATTTTGTACGTTTCTTTGTTTGTAAAACTTTCCCCTGGTATAAGTTCGATGTGATGGCTTATACTTCTGATGGGTGGCAATGAAAAAGGTAAATTGTCCACCACTATATCAATGAAATTCTCCAGCAGTTCCTGAATTTCCTCAGGTAGATCATCCATCAAGTACTTGTCAAGATGACTTTAGGTTTTCTAACCACAATAAATTGCATTTCTTCCTCCTTCTTGACTTCATCCAAAATTTCCTTCCCACTCATGAGAAGTATAGTATTGCTTGCTTATGATTTCGCCTTTTGTCTTCAATTGGCAGCAACATATGCGCCCCACCATTCTTTTCCAAGGTATATGTGTTCTTTCTTCCATCATGGACAACATTTCTGTCATATTTCCAAATCCTCCCCAACAAAATATGACAGACATCCACGGGAATAACATCACATAATATTTCATATCTATAACCCCCTATCTTGAATTCAACTAAACATTGTTTAGTGATTGTTACCCGATGTCCTTTTTGCAACCACAAAACCTTGTATGGGCTTGGATTTGCAACTGTATCCAATTACAAATTTTCCACCATCTCTGTGGATACTAGATTATCCATTCTTCCACTTTTGAATATCACCTTGCATACCCTATCCTTGGTCTTGCAAGCAGTCCTAAACAAATTGTTCCTCTGGACTCGATTTTCCATCTCTTTCTCTGGTTTCAAGAGAATTTTCCTCATCATTAAGGATCTTCCACCTTATGCATCTTCTGCCTCAACATTTCACTTTTGCACTTCTAAAATGTGAGCTTATCCTCCTCCATCCCTTTTTTCTATCAGGACATTCCCAAGATTTGTGTCTGATCTTTCCATAGACAAAACACTTTATTTCACCTCCTCTGCCTCTTCCTCTTCCTCTTGCGTGGAAAAATGTGTTCCTATTGGCATACTTCCCTCCTTGTGAGATTGCTCCCCTTTCTGGGTGGTTATGTGGTTTCTTCTCTTCATCCTTGGGCTTTTGTACTTGGTCCTGGGCAACTTCTTTGCCTCTACTCTGACTTCTACCTCTGCCCCTTTGACCTTGCTTTCATGCCAATTTCACTTCTGCCTTTGAAGCAATCTGATAAGAATCTTCTACATTCCTGATTGTCACCATGATCATCTCATCCCGAATCTCATATCTTAGGACAATCATGTATCTGACAACCTTTTCATCATCACTCTCGTGATGACCAGCTCTAATGTTTAACTTGTAAAATTCCTCTTTATATTCCTTCACTATCATCCTTTTCTGTCTCAAATTCTGCATTCTTCGAAACATATTGATTTGGTAATATCTGGGTATGAATTTGTCTTTCATATTGGCGACCATCCTGTCCCAGATTTTGATCCTTTGTTTTCCTTTGCAACGCCTGTCAGCCTGCAATTCATCCCACCATAGTGTTGCATGCCCTTTCAGTCTAGTGACAACGTGCTTAATTTTTTTATCTTCTTCGATATCCTCATAGTTGAATTATTTATATAGAGCCCTAAACCAATCTAGCATCTCCTCAACATCCAAGTTTCCTTCATACATCGAGATGTACATTTTTTCTCTGGCACCTATTCTGGCAACAACTTTAAATAAACATTCCTCTATAGGATCTTCGGCTACAACGTCTTCTTCGAATCCAACTTCGTTCTCACTTTCAGCCTCACTGAAATCTCCAGTATCAGGTGTTCACCTATGTGTTGTCTCCATGGCATCCAATCGAGCATGAAGTTCTCTCATATCCCTTTCCATGTTTGGATCAGGCATAGGTCTCTCTTGACGTCTCCTTGACGACATTGTTTCAATCTATCCACATAGAATTCAATCACAACTGTGCCCTGTCGTCCCTCTACATAAAACAAAATTTGTCTTCTCTGATACCACCTGACACAACACCCCACACCTCAGCAGGGTCTACTTGATCTCTCTGTGTTTGGATCTTCCTATTCCGAGCCAAAATGGCTTCTTGGTCCCTGCTAGAACCCTTCACACATATAACCACAGGTCTCCTTTTATGAACCCCTCCTGTGCGAACAAGCACTAGGCGCGAGCCCCCACTCCACATGACCATCGACGTGACCACAGACTTAACCCCAAAGGCGCATCGTGTTTTGCGATGTTGGGACTTCCATTGCGAATCAAACCAACTCCTTCGATTCCTGAAAACCCTGAAATGGGCTAACAGTCTCTAGCTCCTCCCTTATGCTTCAACCATATGACCTCCAGCCAAAACCCTAGGGCCTACCTCCGAGCGCATCGAGATTTTACGTATCAGGAATAACTGATGTGATTCACCTTTGTAATTCCAAGGTCTAAAATCCAATTTCAAACACCTCAGATCAACAGTCCTGGATCTCTCATGATACGAAGGTCTAGTTTCTTATTTCGCGAAGTTGGAATTTCGTAACTCGCAACTTCCAGGTACAACTTCCTCCACACTCTCGACTCCCGAAATGTCAAAATTCAAAGCACCAAATCAACGGCTCTCATCCCTTCAGATCTGACGATTGTTATATCTCCTGAGCTTGCGAATGTTAAAGGACTCTCTCCCTTAACTTCCCTGCAACTCCAATGGATCTAACAGTCCACAGGTATTGACGATTCTCCCTCTAAGAATTTCCACTTTCCGTTCAGGCTCTCAATAGTCCCTTTCCAAATAACTCAATGTCTTTCCTCCTGAGCTTGATTTCTTGCTGCAAACTCAAGGATTTTAAGGAATTTTTGTGTGCACTCTTTGCGGCCTTCACAACAACCTCTGGTTATCCAAACACTCCAACTTTGTGCACTCCTTGTGACATAATTTTTTCAACCACTCACTTGGTTGGAAAAATCTAAGACTTCTTCTTACCCATCACACATCTCGCACGACTCTCATGATAATATCTAATTATTTGATATCTTCCAAATCTACGCACTCCTTGCGATGAAAATTCTTCAACCACTCACTTGGTTGGAAAAGTCTAAGACTTCGAGATGGTTTGTGCACACCTTGCATAGATTTATGCTATACTTTCACTTCTGCTAATATAATATCAACTCTATCTCTTCTGAGATTTTCTGAGGTAAAACTTAGAATCTTGTCAACGAACTCCTTGGAGACATTCACTGCACTCCTTGCAGGAATTCTCAGGATGAGGAGAAATTGAAACTTATACTCTACCTCTCACAGACTTCATACATTCAACATGAAATCATACACATAAAGCATTGAAACAAATGCATAATAGAGCATATGAGCAAACTTTAAACATACCATTCAATAGATGCATATAGTAACCATAACAACACCATGAAATTGGGTTAAAGCCTTCTTATATTAATTCAAGTGCTTATGTACATGGTTTCTAATAGCAACAACTATTTGCTCATACAAATTCTACAATCTTTGTTCTTCTCTACTCTCCTATACTCTCTTTCGCTACAACTTAATTACAATGAGAATATTTATACAATACATATGAGGGGGATTTCTTGAGTTTTCCCTCCTACAACTCTAAGCTATCTTATCGAAATAAAATCTCTACAACTACATTACATTTATCACAATAAATGTCTACAACCAATAGATGAGAGAAACGCTCAAGATCTACATTACAATCCCCAAAACAATTAAGAGCAATTATATCTTTTCAGACATTACATTAATGTGGCATCCTTTGAGTTTCAAAATATCTTCAAAATGCATGTTGGTGTATATCTAGTTGGCCTCCACTTGTGCTTTCTTGCGATTCTCTTGCATCACGTTGTAGAGTGTTGGGACTTGGGAACTTCTAAAGTTCCTCCCTTTATGTTGATGGAAGCTATCCATCCTAAGCTTAAGTCCCAGAGGTATATGAGACCTTTGCCTCTCCTTTGGGCACTTCTTTCGAATAGGAAAATGTTTGGACTTAAGAATTTTTCTAAGTCTTTTCTCCTTAAAGACTCTGGTTTCTATCTCTCCTGAGCTTGTGTTCTCCAAGGTTTTAAATCCTTTGGTGCACACCTTGCGACATTATAACTCTACAACCATTGACTTCTCTCCTCTTCACAAAGAATCTGAGAACATCTCGGCCTACACACTCCTTGCGTGGCTCAGTGCTTTCTCTGCACTACTACTATCAAAGATTCAACATTATCTCTCCTGAGCTTCTCTGAGTTAAACTTAACTCTGTCAAAGCGCTCCTTGTGGACAATATGCACTCCTTGCATGATCTCTCAGAAGAGAAACAATTGAAACTTATTCTAACTCTATATATTCATGTATTTAACCACAAAATAGATTCACAAGCACAAGAACAATATAAACAGAGAATTTAAAATGAACAAAAATCCTACCATTCATTTAGATAAACCTAGTAACATTAACACCAAACATTTGTATCTAATCTTATCTGTTCCATTCATTCTAGTGATAAAATATACATACATATAGGCAACATAGATTCATGTATTTAACCACAAAATACATTCACAAGCACAAGAAAAATATAAACAAAGAATTTAAAATGAACATAAATCCTACCATTCATTCGGATAAACCCAGTAAAATTAACACCAAACATTTGGATCTAAGATTCTCTGTTCTATTCATTCAAGTGATTAAATATGCATATATACAACACTCTTTGTCTCTCAACAACAAAAAATCTCTCTCTCTCTCTCTCTCTAACAACTAACTCAAAAAATGATCAGCAACAACAACTTCAGTGGTTTAACAACCCTCACTACTGAATAAGAAAATAAATTATATACATGAAGGGGCTTCTCGAGCCTTCCCTCCTTCCTACCTACTGCTCTCCTATCACATTAATGAGCATTACAAAATAAATCAGAGCCAATCTCGAGATATGTAAAATACATCTATACATTAAAGAGATTACAGTCTGAAAGGATCTTTTGGGGATGGCCTTATCCTCCATACATTAATTACATTTATTTTCATTAAATTCAAACACAAAAAAGGGTGCAATTTCCTTTGTAGGATCTAGATCAGTTTCATGCATGCATTGGATGATGTGATTTACTCCAACCTATCCTCTTTTTAATGTTGATGTAGATGCTCTTGCATCATACTCCTCTGGCAAAAAATTCATGGACTCTTGTCCATGAGCTCCCACACTGTCTTCCCTTGTTTCAAAATTTCTACTTCACTTACCCAACTTCCATCTTCTTTTGGATGGCCTTTCCACTTCACAAGGTATTCAAAATAAGTCTTTCTTCTGGTCCTCTTGCCAATCCTCTGATCTATAATCTTCTCCATATGTGGGTTCTCTGCTACGAGAATCTATTTTTCCCATCTGATTTCCTTCTAATCATCTGATACTCTTGTTTCATCTTCCCTGTAAGGATACATGTCAGCAACATTAAAAATGGGTGATATTCCCACATTGTTTGGCAACTCTATTTCATAAGCATTTGCTGGAAATTTCCTAAGGATCTTGCATGGTCCTATCTTTTTCATTTTCATCTTGTTATATGTTCCCCTTTTGAACCTTTCCTTTCTCAGATGAGCTAAAACCTTATCTCCAAATTCAAACTGAAGCTTTGTCCTATGCTGATCAACTCTATCCTTGTACTTCTTGCTGTTGTCTTGCAACTGCTCCTTGATCTCACCATGAAGTTTCTTCATCTATGTAGGAAAATCTTCTACTCCTGCACTTTTGAACTCATTCGACCCCAAATCTCTTAGTTCTGATATCCCTCTTTGGTGCATTCCATACACAATATGGAACGGAATTCTTCCAGTTATCCTATTTGGTGAATCATTGTATGCAAATTCTTCTTGTGGTAGAATCTGATCCCACTGACTATGTTGCTCAATGACTAAGCTCCTCAGCAAATTCCCCAAACTTCTGTTTACCACCTCAGTCTATCCATCTATATGAGGGTTATATGATGAAATAAAGGACAAATCTTTCCTCAATTTCTTCCACAGTGTTCTCTAGAAGTGTCCTACAAACTTTGTGTCTCTGTTTGAGACAATGCTCCTGGGCAAGCCATGTAGCCTCACAATTTATTTAAAAAATAAACTTTCTATGTGTGTAACATCATTTGTCTTTTGGAATGGTATAAAGTGTGCCATATTGGAAAATATATCAATGACCACAAATATGGAATCACTTCCCCTCTGGTTTCTTGGTAATCCCAACAAAAAACCCATGTTGATAGCATCCCAAGGCCTATTTGGAATAGACAATGGTTGATAAAGACTAGTGTTCTATTGTCTTCCTTTTGCATACTGTCAAATTCTGCATTTGTTTACAAATTTATTCACTCCAGATCTCATACCTAGCCAATAGTATGAGCCACTCAATTGTCAAAATGTTTTATCATGGCCAAAATGTCCTGCTAGACCTCCATTATGCTTCTATTTCAGTAAATTGCCTCTCATTGAGCATTTTGATATATACAATTTTCTCCCTTTGAACATCAGTCCATCCTGAATCAAATATTCCATCCATGGGCTCCTATCCCTTAGCAAAGTATTTTCACAGGCTTCATAATCTTCTTTGAAATCTACATCTTCACCATACATTTCCTTAAGGTGTTCAAACCCCAAGGTTTCCACTTTGAATTCCTGCATAATCAAACACCTCCTACTCAAAGAATCTACAACTTTGTTTGCAGTACTAGAAATATGTTTAATAACAAAAGTGAAATTCTACATAAATTCCACCCACTTTGCATGGCTTTGATTTAACTTCTCTTTTCTAGTGATGAACTGTAAATCTTGATTATCACTATACAACACAAATTCCTTGGGAATAAGATAATGCCTCCACTTATTTAAGGCTTGTATAAATGAATAAAACTCTTTTTCATATGTGGAGTACTTTTTCTTGGTATCATTAAACTTCTCATTGAAATATGCAATAGGTCTATTATCTTTAGTTAAGACCGCTCCAATTGCTACTCCATTAGCATCACACCTTACCTGAAATGTCTTTCCAAAGTTTGGTAAAACTAGAATTGGTTATTCTGTGATATTATCCTTCAATATACTGAATCTCTTCTCAACCTCTTCTGTCCACTTAAAAGACTTATGTCTCTTCTTCATAGTGTCTAATATTGGTTCACATATACCACTGAAATTTCTAATAAATTTACGATAGAAACTTGCTAATCCATGGAAAATCCTTACCTCAAATATGTTCCTTGGTGATGGCCAATCTCTGATAGCTCTCACCTTTTGTAGATCCATATTCAACTCATTGGAAGAGATAAAAATACCCAAATATATGAGTTCTATCTTCATAAAAGATGATTTTTTAAAATTTATCAACAACTTCTCTTGCTGCAACCTCCTCATCACTAATGTCAAGTGTCTCAAATGTTCCTCCTCAGTTTTACTGAAGACTAGTATATCATCCATATACACAATGGAAAATTTACCTATGAAGTATGTGAGTACTTTATTCATCAACCTCATGAATTTACTTGGGGCATTTGTTAAGCCAAATGGCATAACAAGCCACTCATACAACCCTTAATTTGTTTTGAATGTTGTTTTCCATTCATCTCTTTCTCTCATTCTTATATGATGATAACCAATTTTTAGATCTATCTTTGAAAAATAACTTTCTCCACTTAAGCAATCCATCAAATCGTCAATTCTGGGTAAAGGAAATATGTACTTGATAGTGATCTTGTTGATGGCTCTGGAGTCTGTACACATTCTCCATCCCCCATCCTTCTTAGGATTTAATATAGTTGGTACAACACATGGGATTAAGCTCTCTCTTACCAACCTTTTTTTAACAGATCTTGGAATTGATTCTTGACCTCTTCGTTTTCTTGAGGTGTCAATATATATGCTACTTTGTTTGGAAAGATTTCTCCTGGAATAAGATCAATGTGATGACTAATGCTCCTAATGGGTGGAAATTAGCAAGGTAACTCATCCACTACTATATCAACAAAATTTTCTAGCAGCTCCCAAATTTATTCAGGCATATCATCCATAGTAGTACTGGTAAGGATGACTCTATGCTTCCTCACTACAACAAACTGCATGTCTTGTTCTGTCTTGAATTCATTCAAGAGATCCTTCCCACTAATGAGAAGTATGTGTGTTCTTGTTTCTTCCTTCACTTTCTTATCCTATATTGGAAGCAACATGTGTGTTTGACCATTCTTCTCTAGGTTGTAAGTGTTTCTCCTCCCATCATGTATGGCATTTCTGTCAAACTGCCATGGTATTCCCATAAGAACATGATAAACATCCATGGGAATTACATCACATAAAATTTCATATTTGTATCCTCCTATTTTAAATTCAACTTGGTATTGTTTACTTACCATTACTTGGTGTCCTTTTTGCATCCATGATACTTTATATGGATTTGGATGTGTAGTAGTCTCTAGCTCTAGTTTTTCCACCATATCTGTGGATACTAAATTGTTAGTGCTTCCACCGTCTATAATCACCTTGCAAACTACATCCTTGGTCTTGCAAGTAGTCCTAAATAGAATGTTTCTCTGTACTAGTGCTTCCACCTCTTTCTCTGGTTTCAAGAGAATTTTCCTCATCATGAGGGATATTCCATCTTGAATAGCTTTTTCTTCAACTTTCCTTCTCTGCACTTTAGAAATGTGAGCTTCTCCTCCCTCTTTCTTTTTCTCGGGGAATTCCCAAAACATATGCCCTATTTTACCACATGCATAACATCTTATCTCTTCTCCTTTGCCTCTTCCTCTTCCTTGAGGAAAATAATTCCTTCCACCATATTGTCTCCCTTGGGAACTTCCTGCTCTCTCTGTATGACTATGAAACTTTCCAGTCTCAGATTTGGGCTTCTGAGTCTTGTCATGGAAAATTCCCTTACCTATGTGTGGGATTTTTCCTCCACGTCATTGGATTTTCTTCTTGACCAACTTCTCTTATGTTTTCATGGTAGCTTGATAAGCATCTTCAACTGTCCTCATAGTGACCATGTTGATTTCATCCTGTATTTCATATATCAGGCGATCAATGTATCTGGAAACCTTGTCTTCATCACTCTCACAGTGACCAGCTCTGATGTTCAACCTATAAAACTCTTATGTATACTCTTTTACTGTCAAACCCTTCTATCTCAGGTTTTGCATCCTCTTGCACATATTTATTTGATAGACCTTGGGTATGAATTTAGCCTTTATCTTGCCTACCATTCTGTCCCAACTTTTAATTTTCTGTTTGCCTTTGCTTCTTCTGTCAACCTATAGTTTATCCCACCACAGTGTTGCATGCCCTTTTAACCTTGTGACAACATGTTTTAACTTCTTATCATCATCAACATCTTCATAGTCGAAGTATTTGTCCAAGGCTCTTATCTAGTCCAACAACTCTTCCTCATCCAAATTTCCTTCATACATTGGGATTTCCATTTTTTCTCTGGCTCCCCTTTTTACAACTGCTCTCAACAAGCATTCTTCTGTAGCATATTCTCATGTAGATCCTTGAGCTTCCATTTATTCACTTTTGGCCTCATTGAAGTCACCTACATCTGGTTCTTTTCTTTGTTTAGTTTCCATGGCATCTAGCATTGCAAAGAGTCTCCTCATTTCTTCCTCCAGACAGATTTGTCACAAGTATATCCCTGTGTCTTCTTGGTAGCATGGCGCTAAGATTTCTTCACAAAGAGCTTAAATTATGGCTCTTATACCACTTGACACAAACCCCATACCTCTCCCAGGGTCTTTTCGACCTCTCGATCACTGTCTAAGTTGAATCAACTCTTAGGCTCTTGCTGAACACCAATTTTAGTTTACACAAGCCCTCCTTAGCTCTCTGTGCAGGTTCTTTGAAACCTGCGAGTGCTTCCTGGTGATTTTTCCTTTTTAAAAAATAGATATAAACAATAGGCACTAGCTTCCTCTGCTAGGCCCATGTCCTCATACGACCTTGGGATGTGACCTGGGACTTAAACCAAAAGGAACTAAGCACCAGGCTTCAAGACTCTTGGCAACCACTCTTCCTTTCAAACTCCCGAAGTGATATATCTCGAACTCATGGGATTTCTCCACGCTCCCCTCCAAACTAGCAGTCAGGATGAGTCCATCTTCTTTAGGTCTTCGATAGTTCTTCCATCCTCATATAAGATTTTCCCTGAAGTTCCTTTCCTTTGAACCTCATGGATATTTGACGTGTGTCTACTTGGAATCAACAGTTGATTGTGTTTGGGTCTTTAGCCTTGGTCACCTCGACGCTATCCTCCTTCCTTCCGAAGTGTTAAACCTCCAAATATGTAGATCTCCAACACGTGTCCTCCCTGGATCCAACGGTCTAGATTCATGTTTACACTTTGGGCTTTGGTACTGCGGCTATCCCGCTCGTTGACACTCCTTAAACCTATGAATAAGCAAAGTTTCAAATCTCTTAAGGGTTATCCAGCTCACAAATTCCCCCAATCTGACGATCGTCAACTCTCCTAGCGATACCCCACATGATCTTCACCATCATTTTCTTGAAACTCTTCTCTTCAAGTGATCACGGTCCCTGGCCCTCCTGAGCTTAACTTTTCGAGGTATATGAAACCTCTATCTGCCCTATGTGCACTCGTCTTGCGCTGTAGAGTGTTGGGACTTGGGAACTTCCAAAGTTCCTCCCTTGATGTTGATGGCAACTATCCCTCCTGAGCTTAAGTCCCAGAGGTATATGCAACCTCTGCCTCTCCTTTGTGCACTTCTTTCGAATAGGAAAACGTCCAGACTTAGGAAGTTTTCTAAGTCTTTTCTCCTCAAAGAATCCTATTTCTATCTCTCCTGAGCTTGTGTTCTCCAAGGTTTTAAAGCCTTGGGTGCATGCCTTGTGAACTTAGAACTCTACAACCATTGAATGCTCTCCTCTTCACAAAGAATCTGAGAACAACTCGGTCTGCACACTCCTTGCATGGCTCAGTGCTTTCTTTTCACTACTACTATCAAATATTCAATGTTATCTCTCCTGAGCTTCTCTGAGTTAAACTTGACTCTGTCAACGCACTCCTTGTGGACAATATGCACTCCTTGCATGAGCTCTCATAAGAGAAACAATTGAAACTTATTATAACTCTATAGATTCATGTATTTAACCACAAAATACATTCACATTCACAAGAACAAGATAAAAAGATAATTTAAAATGAACATAAATCCTACCATTCATTCAGATAAACCCAGTAACATCAACACCAAAAATTTGGATCTAAGCTCCTATATTCTATTCATTCAAGTGATAAAATATACATTCATACATGCAGTTCTCCACTGCTCCTTCAACAAACTTATACAACGTTCTCTATATCTCAACAACAACAACTCTCTCTCTCTCTAACAACTAACTCAAAAAATGAGCAACAACAACATTTTCGGTGGTTTAACAACCCTCACAAATGAACAAGAAAATAGATTATATACATGAAGGGGATTCTCGAGCCTTCCCTCCTTCCTACCTATTGCTCTCCTATCACATTAATGAGCATTTACAAAACAGATCATAGCCAAGCTCGAGATTTGTACAATACATCTATACATTAAAGAGATTACAATGCAAAAGGTTATTTTGGGGATGGAATTAGCCTCCATACATTAATTACATTTATTTTCATTAAATTCAAACATAAAAAATGGGTGCACTCTCCTTTGTAGGATCCAAATCAACTTCATGCATGCATTGGATGATGTGATTTACTCCAGCGTGTCCTCTTTTTAATGATGATGTAGATTCTCCTGCATCACATCCTCCAAAGGATCCAAGTGTCATCCAACCATGTGCAATCATCATCCAAGGAGGGGGCTCATGTGATCCAAGATACACACTGAAGACTGGAGGCAAGGTACACAATCCAAGCACAACATTAGGTTAATAATATCAACTTTTTGGTCTTGAGATTTTATCTCTTTGATAAATTTGAAAACTGTAATATGAGGTTAAGGTTCTAGGGTTTGTAGTGGACTACTCTAGGGTTTTGAGAAAAATCCATCTTGATCTCTTGATTTATGTCTTTATAAGACTAGGATGACCTCTTAGGGTTTGTAGTGGACTACCTTTAGTTTCTCTCCTAAAGGATTAATACCTAGGGTTTGTAGTGGACTACCCTAGGGTTTATTTATTAAGTCTTTCTCTTGCCTTTTCTCTTCATGAAAGTTTCATTTTTGACTCCATATGCCCAAGGAAGCTAGACAACACTAGTCTTTTCTCTTGCAAAGTGATCTTAAAATATATTCCCTTTCCTCCTTTGATGTCTTATGGTATATTTATGTTTTATTGCAATCCCTCTTCAATTTTCAACCATTTGTAGCCCAATGTCTAGGCTTTGTGGAATTCTTCACCTTAGAACATTCCAGCTTAACATCACTTATTGCATTTTTATTGTAATTTTCATCCAACAAGGGCTTGACGTCTTGAGTTTTTTGAGGTTGTTTCATGCCATTTTGCATTTCATGAAGCATTTGTCATATGAAACCCTAGTTTTAGCTTGCATTGTCAGCCCTTTTCTTTGCATGATTACTTGTTTTAAGGGCTATTACATTTTTGTTCTTGTAACTTGTCTTATTGTTGAAGTAATTATCTTTTAATGCAACTTTTATGAAGCCATAGATTTTCTTTTTATTTGTAGTGTTTCGAGGCATTTATTTGACTTATTTGACTTGGTAATTATCATTTATTGTCTTAAGCACCTCACACACAAATATGGAATTGATTTTACTTAACCACCTTGTGTTTATCTTGAAACTTGACTTAGTGGTGGTATAATTGAGTAACCGATATAGGAGGCCATAGACTTGATTCAATCTTTCTATAGGATTCCTTGAGGTTGTTAGAGAAGCATCCCTTTTGTTGTATTTCAATCCTTCACTAAAACAAGGGAATTAATTTATATAGTAACAATGACAAGTACTTCCATATGTTACACTTGTCTTGCATATTGTGAAGGCTTTTCACAAGTTCTAGATTGGGTGATAACAAGTAACTAGGCTATATTTTTGGGTTAAATGTCTTTTATGGCTGCACGAGGGACATATGTAATAATCCTTGAGTATCCCGGTCTAAAGTACTTCAATGATTGCACTAGGAACATGCTTGTTTTTCCATTTTGGTATACTTTAACTGCAAGTCCTTAATCACTTTTCTTCTGAATGTTATTGGTTGGTCCTCTTATCCACTGATTTGCATTAGCTGGACTTGTAGTTGAGCCACCAAAGACTGAGAAATCAAAACCTCAAAATTCAATGTTCAGAAGTTCAGCCGGTCTGTTCGAACAAATTTTTCCACATTTCCATAATTGTAATAAGAGGTGTTGCATGATGAATTTTGTAAACGTTTTAGCCACCTAAGACCTTGACATGAGTTATTACTCTAGAGTGTTTTTTTAATTGTTAATTATATATTGCTGCTTCAAGCGACTTCTAATTTTCAAGTTTTTTCACTCAATTCCTCCAAAGTTGGAGTATACACTCATGGTCAGGCATTGACATGGTATTATAAAACTATTTTATAATGTATATTACCATGCCTAAAATCCTCCTAGAGTCTCATGGAAATGTGCTAAGTCCCCCTTAGGTTTTTCAAAGTTCTTTAGTCAATAAAAAATTTCCCACAAACGGGTAATTTTAATTGTAAAAGTAAAAAAAGTCACAAAATATGCATAATATGTTTTTATATGCCATGTTGGTGCTCATTTTCTAACCCTAGAACCTCCTAAATCCTTACCCCCCCTTTTTTGTGGAAAAAACTGATTTTAATCACTCAAAATCGTTTTTTTCTCTCAAAAGGGTGAAAAAGACATGAAAAATCAAATAAAAGCAGCATGCTATTATTTAGGAAACATGTTGGGGACATGTTTCCTCATGTATGGAGTTACACACTTAGGTGGTGAGTTCTCTCTTGGTAAAGGCGACCTAGAAGAGGAGTTAAAAGAGGGTGAAGATCCCAAGATAGAGACTTGATCTCACTTGGCACATGTGGCGCATTGAGAAGAGGGGGCGATAATCCATGTTAGAGCACAAGTTGTAGGTTGGGAAAATACCAAACCAAACACAAACAAAGAGCTACAACTTGGGAATCCTACACCTAATGTCACCTTGATGTAGGTGCTTCCCTTCAAGGGTGACTAGGTCACTCTAGGGAGGCGATCCCGATGACCCTAGGGGGATTGGGATGAAGATGGAGGGAAATGTAAGTGAATCCCCTAGACATAAATTATAAGTGGAATAAAAGGTAGGTAGAGATTCCTTGCAAGTCAAGTAATTTATTCCCCATAGGTATAGTAGTTCTTCGGATAATTGTACATGCCCGAGACACAAGAAAAGACACTTTGCATTGATACATGTTAGTTGGATCAGAAAGTTAATATTTCTGTCCCTAATTTACAACAATATATAACAATATATATCAGAAATTAAATGGTACTATAATCTTCTCAATAAGTGCTAGATATCAAGTAGAAAATACAAGAGAAAGACTAGCTAAACTCAAGATGAAAAGTCAATATTCCAACACAAAAGATAAATACTTGTCTGCAACAAATTATATCAGCCTTATGGATGTAACATTCAATGTAGTATAGAAAGAAAATAATTCATTGAAATCCCCTCAAACGTTTCCAAAAGGTGCGCTAGGCCAAGGAGGGTAAGTGTGCAAACTTTGAGCAAAATCCAATGGTTGATAATAGAGTTATTCAAGCAAATGAGTTAGGGTTTTTGCAGCCCTAATGATCGGAGATACAATTTTTTAACAACAACAAGAAGTATCCCCTTGATGGGGATGCCCTAGTGGCTATGAGGTTCCCAAGTCACAAGGAGTACAATCCACTTTGCAATAAGTAAAAATGACCGAAATTCATGTTTCCCAATGCAATATTTTATTTCTCCGATGCAAAGTAGAGTATGACTAGTGCCTTTACTATTGGGTTAATGGAGTCAACTATACAAGATCTAGAGAAACTACTTCCTTGGGGGTGTAATCCCTTTTACTTCCCAAGGTAAGTTTCTCTAGCTAGGGTTTAAGATAAGAGGGTGTATTCCCTTATACTTCTCTTAGAAAACCCTTGTTAAAGAAATAAGATGAAGCATAAAGTGATGAAGACTATGATGGGGGTGTATGCCCTTATACTTCCCACCTAGTTCCTAGTACAATAACCTTGACTTGAAACAATGATAGCATAATAGTAAAACACCATACAAAGATCAAGAGAAATGCCAATATAATCCACCACAAGAGCTAGAAATCATCATCCAAATCTAGCACTAGACCTCCTCCATCAACCATTCATAAACATAGCCATAAAAAAGTGCACAAGAGATAAAAGAGCCAAGTGTGGCACAAATTTCAGATCAATTTCTCTCACAAGAGGGAGAGTTATGTTTAAAATGAGATCTTATGATCTCTATTAATACAAAATGTAGCTAACACAGTGTTTCCATGAATTAAAGAGTAAATCAAAAGATTAGGGGCCAATAACCCTAATATTTCCCCCTCAACAAAGTAATATTAAACAATTCACTTAAAATTTCACTTTTCTCACAAATAAAACCCTAATTTAGGAGGATGTCACCCCTTTAGGAGACATTTTTCCACTTTGAGGAAGTCGTTGTTGGAGGAGCATGGGTAGGCCTCCAAAGGCCACATGTCAAGCATCTAATCACTCTCATAATGGTGAATACCTTTTTCCTCCTCAAATGTCCATGTGTCAAAAGAGTGGCATCTCACCACCATGCCCTAGCCCCAAAAGCATGACGTCAAACTCAAAATATAATGTTTTTCCCCTCCTGGGAAAATTGTTTGGAAAGTGAGGACTGGGCTTTGTTTTCCAAGTCATCATCAAGGCATTCCAAGTCTGATTTCTCTATTCCAACATGTGGGCCCTTGGCATCCAATCTATGGGATTGTAGCTCCATGGGAGCCCAAGCTAGGCTTGTTCTCCCAAAACTATCCACCAACTAGGTCCTGCAATGACAAATGAGCACACCCTCCAAGGATATCAAGTCATAACATCATTATAAGTGAATCCAATAAATAAATAACCCATCGAAGCATGTGCATCAAAGATCACTATATCAAACAATTAACTGCTAAAAGACACTATGCTACTTGTCAAGCTTGAATATGGGAGGGTTGATGAGGTGTCCTATTGGGTAGATCTTTCCATAGTTCAAGGAGAGTTTCCAAGATATCCCTCTCTAATCCATATAAAGTGGATGAAGTGGTTGTGGTCAAGACTCAATGGGCATAGGGATCATGAAATACAAGGGGTCGTAGTGTCTCATTCATGGATTCTTTTGTAGAGGGTGTGTGGTACCTTCGTCTCCATTGCACTTTTTCCAAGCCCATCAATTTCATTTTATCTTTCTTTCCTTATTTTATTTCAATATAGAATAAGGAGAGGTTAAAGGTCACTTTCCTGGCGTGGTGACCAGGTGATGGTAATGTCACCCACAAACACCTAATGGAAATGAGAAGGTTGGTTCGTGAAGAGACACCCTTTATCCTAGCCATGCAACTGAGAGCCATTGCCCTGGCATGGTGACCAGATGATGAGAATTTCATACCACTAGATATCCATGGATGTGATAGGTTGGCTCGTGATGAGACCTCCTATCCTTCAACTAACATTTTAAGCATTCTTTATTATATTGTGGGTCCCCTTTATTCAAAGATAAGCATTTCATTGATTTCTTAGGTGATCCCTACGTGAAGTATCTTAAATATTTATATAAGGATTTTATCTTCTACCCAACATCAACCCCTTTGGGCCTTTAGCCCCTTCCTCCCATAGAATGAGGAACAACCCCTTCTTGGGTCAATACACCCTAAAATCCCAAGAGATAAGGAAATGGAGGGGAACAATGATGCAAAGTGGTAAGTATGGTTGGGAACTGTACAATGGCTCATTAAGGGAGTTACCAGTAGCAAACCCATCCCCAAGGAAAACCATTTACTAGGGCACAATGTCAACCACCAAGGTGAAGCAGGGAAAAAGGCATAATGTCCAAGCACATATCATGAAATCTAGAGAAATCTAAGATACAACATAATCAAATGGCTTAAATATTGAAATGATGCTCACCATAATACTGACTTGTACCTCATAGAGAAAGGCCCACTACCTTCCGAAAGCCAGCTGGTGTGGTGGATGCCATATGCAAAACTATGGTCATCTGTGGTGGTGAATGTTTTTTTCATCTTTGCAAAAGGGTACTGCTGGTCATGTCATCTCTTGACACTCCATATCTATAACTTGAGGTCCTCGAGACATGATCTCCTTATTTATCCACAAAATTGGTATAACATTTGGCTCCTACTTGGGGACATGTGCTCGACATAGCGTGCATGAGAACCACAACATCTCTTGGTAGACCTATGCTTGCAAGGAAACATCAAAATGTCAAGTGTAGGATGGCCTACTCATCTGTTTTCTCATATGATCATAATCAAAACCCACTAAACTAGAAAAATAAAATTTTGACATTTTTTCAAAAAATTCTAGATTAAGCATGAAATCAATATGCAAGTAGAGTAGGATGAAAATGAAATGCATCTAAACTAGTATGAGAAATCAAGATGAAAAGTGTATGGAATCAAAATGACTTACCTACTTACCTGGGGCACGGGCCCTGAAGAAGTCATGTGACTTGGATGTGAGGTTGGAGAAGATACCCATCTACTGGTAATGACATCTTTCTCCCGTCTAACGCTATCAAATAATACCATTCTTTGTCAGACTTCTTATTGATGATGTAAGGGACAAACCATGAATTGTTATATTTCTATTCATATCTCGACTTACCCTTTATTTTTTCCTACATGAGCACAAGACTTTATTCATCGAAATCAATGCAAGTTCTATTCTCGTCGTATGGAGGATCTATGTGAACTATATCTTTGACAATTTCTTCATGTTTCTCATCTTCCTTCTTTAGAATTTGGATAGACCATGGCCTCTTCCCATGGTATTTTGCAAGTTTGTATTTTTATTTATCTGTCCATGGAAGAATTGTGTCTATGGAGTCCTCTTGCATAAAAGATAGCTCAGATGGATCATACTCAATGGTCCGTGGGAGTACATCATAATCACATTCACTAGCATAATCAGGACCATCAGGGTCCATCATGTGTCTATCAACTTTTTATTGATTGCATAGTATCTGAAAAGTTCCATCCCCAATAGTAATGTGTGCATGGGTGAGATCCGTGCTAAGGAAACCCCCGAGAGTAGTAGACCAACTCATAGATAAAAGCATCCCCTAAGCATCTGGAAGGTCGATCAGTACAATGTCCATGAGAATGTTGATATGTGGAAATTCAATCAGGAAAACCTCAACATCCTCACATACCCCTAGGAATTTGACCTTTCTGGAATCAATACCACATACATTTCCATAAGGTTGGGTTGTCCTCAAACCAATCTATTTCATTACCTTCAATGATATGAAATTTGTTGAGGCCTCTGAATCAAGCATGTACTTGTTCAAATGAAGTTCATTCACGCCTAATGAAACATATAAAGGAGGGTTCTTGTCCCTTGGCCGATCAAGATACATAATGTTTAACATGATGGGAGGATCCTCCTTCTCGGCTAGCACTTGTAAGATTTTCAAAATTTCCATTTTTAATGAATATATCTTACACATATCTATCTCTAGGACCGTCATATTCAGTTTTCCAAACATGTTTGCAACATCTATATTCAACTGAATTTCATCTATAGGAGTTGTATTAGGAATAAACTCACATACCAGTAGTGGAGGTGGTGGACCCACCTTTTCTGCTGTTGGAAGAGGAGTATCATGCTGTAATGGAGGGGATGAAGCATTTTTTCTTCTGTATATTATAATTTATCTCCTCCTTAATTCCTTCTTCTGATCATCTGTAAGTTTATTTAAGGCGCGAATTATCCCCTCTCTTTCTCCTATTCTTCTGACTTCATTGATTTGTTCTTGAGTAACATGTTCATCATTGAGATTGAAATTCATGAATTTTGTATTGTTATAATAATATTCGTCTTATTGGGGGAATTCATCTTTCCTGTGGGGTTTTTGGCATGGGAGACACCAAGCTTATATATCAACTATTCCAATAGGTTTCAAAGTATCCGGGGCCTTTTCCCCTTGTTGAGGTCTTGGTTTCCAACCGATGACATCTCTCTATTCTCTAGAAAAATGAGGTCTGGGAGCAGATTGATTTCTTTCCACTATAGTCATATGGATCATAAGATGATCCTTCACCTGGAAAAATAGAGTATTCATATGCTCTATCTTCTCAGCTAGGAGAACAATCATATTTTGTTGTTGGAAACTTTCGTCCTTGATTCTGTCTTGTTGTGGGGATACTAAAAAGGTTCTATTTTTGAATCAAGGAGATTCTCTTCAATGTCGATACTAAATTATTTAGCCTCTGCCAATGATGTGGGATTTTTATCTTTAATAATGTATCAAAACTTCCCTTCAAAGGCATTCATGTAAAGGAGATGAATTGATGATGTTGTAGGATGATAATCTATTGGAATTTGATTGTACAACCTGTCAAATCTTGAAATGAATTCCTTTACTATTTCATTCTCCTTTTTATTTATTTGATTGAACTGAGTTCCAAGTGTCCCATCATCTATTTTTCTCGACCATTTTCTTTTAAATAAGGTAGAAAAATCATCATAGGTCGTGATATGATTATCAGGGATTCCTCTGAACCAATCAAGAGCTTCTTCAGTCAATGATGAAACAAATAGTATCATGGACACATCTTCATGATCAATACTTCCATTGTCCATATCTTGGCCCATGAAATAAATGTAGTCTTTGAAAGTTATCAAATTGTTTCCTGAGAACTTTGGAAACCACTTCTTGACTTTTGTCAGCATCTGGTTAGGGTAACCTTGGATATTGGTCATGTTAAGGGGTTTGTAAAGGTCTCTTGCCTAAGGGTGAGCCATTGGAGCAAGGGGAAGGGATTTATGGAAAATGGTTTTAGCAATGGGAGACTTGAGAGGAGGCCTTATTTGGTAAACCTTAGAAGGATTGAACCTCCTAGGGGGAAAATGTTTGGGGAAAGAAGGGTTATGGGAAGGTGGAGTCTTCAAATGAATTTCAAAATGAACTCATTAAGAAAGGTGGAAAGGGAACGTTCCTTGGGTGGAGTTGCCAGGTAATCTAAGGGAAAGGATTTGGGATAGATTACTAAAGTGTCATTAGGGTACGAAGAAGATTCAAAATATTCCCTGGCAAAAATGCCAAAATATTATAGTGCAAGTTATAGGTTGGGGAAATCCCGAGCCAACCACAAAGAAAGAGCTACAACTTGGGAATCCTACACCCAATGTCACCTCGATGTAGGTCCCACACTTCAAGGGTGACTAGGTGTTGGCATAGGGGCAAACCCAGGGTTCAACGCTACCACAACGCACCAACAAAACCCTAACTACCGACCCTTTTGGCAACACCTGCGAAGCAGATGAAGTCTCACCCGAGGTAGAGGCAGTGGTGGTTGCAGGACTTAGGTGTCTGCAACCTTAGCTGGGACATAGATATGTGATTACAATACTTAATAAAGAACTTAGCACCACCAATTCGTTATTATTTAACCAATATCTACTATGCAGAGAAAACAGAGCATCACAACATTCACCCAGATCTAATGTATCTAAGAACTTAGCATAAATAAATGGATCAAATTTGGTAGATTCAAGCACTAAGCACATTCACCTATATTAGATCTAACATCCAGATTCATCATAAGCACAAAGAATAAATAGATCTATCTATCTATCTATATCAATAACTTAGTAAATAACACATAAATACATTAGAACATCGCACAGAGAAGAATAACACAGTATTTACGTGGTTCACCCCCATCCTGAGGCTACGTCCACCAACGCTTCTTCTTTATTAGCTTCAATCAGTCATCTACATGCACAGAGCCACAGAAACGCTACTCTGCATAGGACATGAGATCTGCGTGCACCTCGCCAGATCCTCCTTCCCCAAGCTAGGTCTAGCACAAATCCTTTCATAGTCTGTTACAATCACTTGCACTTATCTCTACAAGTTCCTCACAATACACATAGAGCATCTACAAACCATACTTACACTTAACACTTAGCTTATCGACCTCACATCACATAGATGCCCCTTCTTACATTGCTTAGACATCTATTTATACTTTACAAAATACACCTAAACATGGGTAAACCCATGGGTCGACATCCCATACCCATTACATATTTCCAAATCCAAAAAATGACCCAAAAAGGGGCCGAGATCCCACGATCTCTGCTTCGTCTTGTGATTCGTCTTCAACAGGCTGTCGAAGTCCCAAAATAGGTCAACTTGGCCAAGGATATCCAAAAAATTGGTCAAGGGACAACAAGCCCCCAACACTCACCTATGACTCGTCCCAAGTCACTCTGGTCCAACTAGTTCTTCTTCAAATGAATCAAGCTTGGATCGAGCTGATTTGACTTCCTGCTGTGCTACGACCTCCTATTCAATGAACTCTTGGATGACTGCATCGTTGATAGGTCCCTCTAGACACTGTTTAGTCATAGTGAAAACCTGCTCTAGCTCTGCTCCTTGGCCTTGTACTTCTATAAACAATTGATAGGCCTTGTATTGTACAAGTTGGAGTTTCTCAGTTACCTCCATAACTATGCTCTGGATAGTATGGATTTTCTACTGTGCAGTGCGTTGTTATTGGGACCACTTCATTATTTCCACAGTTGATAGGGACTTCAGCTACGCTTGTATATGTTTGGCTTGATACTTCTCCTCTTGGATCTGTGACTCCAGTGCCTTTAGTTCTGGGTTCTCCATGAGTTTTTCATAGGTCTGGGCACTGTGATCAGTGAGTTTCTTACATTCCAGGCTAAGATCCTTTAGCCTTTCAACTACACTCCTGGAAGTTGCTTCTCTTTGGTATCTTACATATTGTGGGGTCTCAGGTACAGTGCATAGCTCCAAATCTGCTATGCATTGCTATAGCTTATGGATGGCTTCTGCGAGCTGGTTCACCTGCTTTGTAAATTGGTATTCTACCTTGATTTCTAAGACTGTCACAGAGAGAAGTACTTTGTTGACCGCTTCTTTTACTTCAAGTTGCTCTGCGAGCAACTGTTCCTTTTCTTGTTGTAGCTGTGCTTTTTCATCATCAAACTTCACTTGGAGAGCAAGCTTTTTCTGTTTTGCAACACGACGTTGCTCTATGAGTACTCCTTGTACTTGTGTCAAAGCCTGGGTGGCTTGCATTGTTTCTTCCTGTGCTCGTTGAAGGTGAGATTTGACTGTATCGATTAGGCAGTGGAGTTGAACTAGCTCATCTCCCAATTCTGGTTCTTCGGGCACAGTGGAGACTGTGTGGCTAGATTGTAGGGCATGTTGTACCCCTCAGAGTTCAGTCTCAATTCGATCATACATCTCCTCTTACTTTTCATCTTTTTTCTCCACTATTTTTAGCGAAGCATCTTACAGGTTTCCTATGAGGAAGTTGAAGTCATCGGAGGTGAGGACGGTCTACATATTGGTCATGGTGGCCTTTGATTTCTTCCGGGATGAAGGTTTCAAAGGAGAAAATTTCCTCTTCTTCAGGGGATCAACCTCGTCTCCTTTCTTCTATTCAAATTCTTTGTCATCTAACTCTTCGCCATCACCTCCTTGCTCTGGTGATATGGAAGCAGTCTTCACGGATGCACTATCTAATTCCTGGACCTCTTCGGTCTTCTTTATTCTACTAGGTCCAAGTGTATCCTGTGCAGTTTTTGGGCTATCAATGTTGGATATCTTCGTAGGGTATTCTAGAATAAGGAGGTCCACCGACCAGTCCTTTTTGATCTCCTCCAAGTCCTCCTCCATCAACTTATAGTAGGAGTGAAGCTGTTGCTTGCGTTCATCGGTGCACATTGTGATGTAAATAAAATGTTGATCTGTGCTGAAATTCATCAAAGGCCTGAACCGGTGTAGAGTGTTCAGAGTCATGTGAGGCTCAGACTGTATGGCTATCTTCACCTGATTATAGTAGGTATGAAAAAAAGAATTTGACTTTGAAAAAAAACCATAGTGTACTGAACTTCATGGCCAATGGTTCAAAAGGCTCGATGTCTGGGAAGGTCATACCTTCCAGCATATCCCAGGAAATAAACACTATAAGGATCAAGAGCCAGCTGAAATGAAATTCATATCCTTGATCTTCTGCTTCTCTACAGTTGAGTTCCAAATGGTTCACTAGGTACTTTGCCCAGTTCATCTGAAGGCCTTTCGCGCACTTCCCTGCGAGGTCGACTACAAAACTGATGACTTGGGTGGGTCAGTTATTTTGTACTAACTTCCCTGCAATCAAATGATAGGCGAGGCACACTACACCACTCTGGATAGAATCTACCTTGTAGCCTCACGTGCCCTTCTTGACATCACCATAATTGTTCTTGATGTTATGTGCTAGAGCACGATCCATGGATTTTTCGAGGTAAAACTCTTGTGGATCAGGTCCTTGCATACTCAACCCTGTGATCCAATTGATTAACGTCATATCAACTATTATACAGAGGTTTAGCCACAAATATCCACCATGGTAACAAGAAAGCAACAACTTGACACATGCATTCACCTCCTGGTGTCGTCCGAAGTGAGGAATCTTCATGACGTTCAACAAGGTGGACTGTGCGAGGTTCATAGTCCACAATTGGGGGATTAGCTTCGAATTCTTCCCCTTAGTTTTGGTTAGGTACTTATGTGGGGTGACCATGTTATAGACTTTGTGATATCCATGGTTGAAGTCGCTAAACTTCAACGCTATAATCTTATCTTGGTCTGCTCATACTACGCGGATCCACTTCGGGAGGTACGATGTAACCAAGGTGTATTCGAAATCTCTGGGAACACTGTCTTGATTTATTGAGCCACTCAGAGGTGGTATATAGGCGGGTAATATGGTAAGGATCAATTTGGCATTCGCTAGATCATACCTGTGCTTGGTTCACTTTTCATTTGACGACCGGGATGGTCTGGCTCCATGAGCAGTGGAAGTAGAAGCTGGCAGTCCTCTCGTTGATGATGCTTATACACCTATAGACATCGACATGACTCTTTCAGTCATGAGGTTGATCAAAACCTCTTCAACAAATTTCTTTACAGCGCTCAACTCGTCGGACATACACACTTGGGGTTAACAATCTCGGGTTCAGGGAGTAACTTAGATACTGCAATAGAATAGAAAGAAAGAGTGCGATGATCACTGTATAAAATCAACTTAGTCTGCAGGCTCAAACTCTCGGTTGGAAATTTTTTTTCTCGGTGCATGGCGCGATGGGATAAATAGGTAACTCGACAATGGGTCGCTTGCAACGGGTATGAAGCCTTCATTAACTTTGTTCTGTCCGTTATGGCGTGGTCACAATGGTCGAATGGAGAGTTGTCTTTCCATAAATGTCTTTCTACCTGTTCAGAGCATTGGTCTAATGATTATATTGTCCTCAACGACTATATTGCTTCGTCATGGAGAAGTGCCATGTGTCATTGTTATGATATCCCAATGAATCTCCAATTTTGCAAATTTCTCTTTTGCGAGGTTCCCTCTGGAACCTTCTGCAACTTGTCGATCTTAGCTCTCTTCTTACTTAGCTTTCTATCCTTCTTCCCAGTGAGCTTTGTCTCGGTAGGCATTTTCCCATTCTGATTCTTATCTTGTTTTGGCATAGTTACTTCACGCTGTTCAGATTCTTCCCTAATATTTGAGGGTGATCCTTCTTCTTTATATGGAATAGGTACTTCAATCTTCTATGGGTCTTCTAGTGTTCTTGCAACTTTGACATCCGAGTCTCTAGTGTCAAATAGCTTTGATTTGTTCTTCAATCAAGTGTGTGATCCTTCTAGTCATGAATTCTTTTAACTCTTGCTTCCTTTTCTCTAAAACTTCTTCTTCTTCTTTCCTTCTGGCCTGATCTCTTTTAATCCAAGGTTTTCCTAGTAGCATGGTAAATGGGGCATTGTTCTCAATAAATTTAATAATCTCAAAATCTTCCTCTGTCAAATTTTCATTGGCATTCATAGGTATCCGAGTGATCTTCCCACATAGGTTTATCATTTTTCCTTTGAATAGTCCTATTCCTCTTAATGAAGGAATCATAGAAGGCCTCCCTATAGCTTCCCCAAGTTTTCTTTGTCATGATATTCACTTGTGTTTCCTCATCTAGAACACAGTCAATCTCGAAGTCTCCTATTCTTGCTTCGAGGCATTATTTTTCTTTGAATATCTCTGATAATCTGACATGTCGGTGGTCATTCAGGGTTTCTTTCATCTGTAGAAATACTTTCTTTGATTCTTTCTGGGATTCTGTCATAATCTTAGTTGCTGGATCTACCTTAGGGTTTTCTTGTCTCATGTTCATTTCTTCAAGCTTAACAATCATTCTAGCACAATCCAATACTTCATGGTCCATAGCTTTGCAACAAAGACAACTAGGTCTTCTCCGAGGGCATTCCTTAGCAAGATGTCTCAGTCTTCTGCAACTGTAACAGAGGGTTAATCCTCTCTTTCTTTTAAATGATCCCCAGTCTTTCCTGCACTGCACGCTAAGATCATGGTAGCTAACCTACAAACATTTGTTTCTAGGGTCCTGCATAGACTTATTAGTCCAAACATTCTTTCTATGCATAGGTATAACATATTTTTCACTATTCTTATCAGATCTACTCATATCAAATCTTCTTTCATCTATTAATACCCTAGTTTTCAAGCTAGGATAGAATCTATCAAACATACCTAGATCCATACTGTTGAAACAAAATTTTCCACTTATCTTACTTCTACAAAGCACAAAGCTTTGAGATCTAGAAATTTTCAATATTCTTACCTTTATCAGAGCACAAAGCTTTTAGATATTACCTCTTTTAATAAAAAAGTAATGCTTTTTCCTTTCTCAGAGCACAAAGATTTCAGATCTTACCTCTTTTCTTTAGATCATACTTCTTTTCCTTAGCACAGAGCTTGTCAAACTAAGTAGAGTGTTGCGCACTAGAGAAACAGATCTACGCACAGAGCTTTCACAACTTCAGGTCAGATCTTTTCACAAAGCTTCTTCTTCCTTAGTTCCCAGCAATCAAAACTTCATGTCCTGGAAACAGAACCATTTGTTGGCACAAGGGCAGACCTAGGTTTCAACGCTACAACAATGCATCAACAAAACCCTAACTACTAACCCTTTTGGCAACACCTACTAAGGAGATGAAGTCTCACCCAAGGTAGAGGCAGGGGTGGTTGTAGGACTCAGGTGTCTGCAACCTTGGATGGGACATAGATATGTGATTACAATACTTCATAAAGAACTTAGCACTGTTAGTTCATTATTATTTAACCAATATCTACTCCGCAGAGAAAACAGAGCATCACAACATTCACCCAGATCTAATGTATATAAGCACTTAGCATAAATAAATGGATCGGATCTGGCAGATTCAAGCACTAAGAACATTCACCTATATTATATTTAACATCTAGATTCATCATAAGAACAGAGCATAAACATATCTATCTATCTATCTATCTATCTATATCAAGCACTTAGCAAATAACACATAAATACATTAGAACATCACACAGAGCAGAATAACAAAGTATTTACGTGGTTCACCCCCACCTTGGGAATACATCCACCAACTCTTCTTCTTTATTATCTTCAATAAGTCATCTACATGCACAGAGCCACAAAAATGATACTCTGCATAGGATAGGAGATCTGCGTGCACCTTGCCAGATCCTCCTTCCCTGAGCTAGGTCTAGCACAAAGCCTTTCATAGTCTGTTACAACCACTTTCACTTAGCTCTACAAGTTTCTCACAATATGCAGAGAGCATCTACAAACCATACTTGCACTTAGCACTTATCTTATCGGCCTCACATCACATAGATTCCCCTTATTACATTTCTTAGAAATCTATTTATACTTTAAAAAATAGGACTAAACATGGGTAAATCCATGGCCCGACATCCCATACCCATTACATATTCCCAAATCCCAAAAAGGACCCAAAAAGGGGCTGAGATCTTGCGATCTCTGCTTGATCTTGTTCTTCATCTTCGACAAGCTGTCGAGGTCCCAAAATAGGTCAACTTGACCAAGGATCTCCAAAAACTTGGTCAAGGGCTAACACTAGGTCACTCTAGGTAGGTGATCTCAGTGACCCTAGGGAGATTAAGATGGAGATGGAGGGAAATGGAAGTGAAGACCTTAGAGGTTAATTCTAAGTGGAACAAAAGGTAGGGAGATATTCCTTGCAAGTCAAGTAATTGTTTCCCCACATGTATAGTACCTCTTCGGATGATTGTACATGCCCGAGACACAAGAAAACACACTTTGCAATGATATATATGAGTTGGATCAACAAGTTAATATTGGTGTCCCTAATTTTCAGAAACATATAACAATATATATCATCAAGTAAATGGTACTATAAGCTTCTCAATAAGTGCTAGATATCATGTAGAAATCACAAGAGAAAGACTAGCTAAACTCAAGATGAAAAGCCAATATTCTAGCACAAAAGTTAAATACTTGTCTGCAACAAATTATATCATCCTTTTGGCTGTAACATTCAATCTATTACAGAAATAAAATCAGCCACTGAAATCCCCTCAAACTTTTCCAAAAAGTGCGCTAGGCCAAGGAGGGTAAGTGTATAAACTTTGAGCAAACTCCAATGGTTGATAAGAGAGTTATTCAAGCAAATGAGTTAGGGTTTATGCAACCCTAATGGATGAAGATGAAATTTTGTAACAACAACAAGAAGTATCCCCTTGATGGGTGTTCGCGGACAAAAGATCACCAGGTGGGAAAAATGGAGGCCGCTTTGCATGCCCTATTGGGTTCATCAAGGCAGAACATCTGTGGCAGCATGGGGTTAACAGAAAACAGAAAACAAAACAGAATACAATCTAACTAACAACTGAAAGCAAATAACAATTCAAAAACAAACAAAAATATCAAACATGAGACAAGGGAGTCGTCAATGGTTCCAGGCTTGATCTATTAGCGAAACCAGAGCACACGCTGAAGGCAGAGATAGGGGTTCCCTCTCCCTCCAGCGGAAGGTCCTTCGGGGCCCTCAAGACTATGCTTTACTTACAAAACGAGTAGAACTGAAATGAGTGGTGAAAGAACTATGAGTTAGGCCGCTGATGGATGGCTTGTCAAAGACTGAGCTATGAATCTGGACAACATAACTTTGCTTGGAATTCTCTGCTAAAACAGTGAGTCTTCACGGCTATTTATAGCATTTTTCTAGGCGGTCACGTAACCAACTTCCGGTGTGAACACGGACCTGTTTAGGGTTCAGTTAGGCCATTAATTCACCGAATTTGTAGAGCTGACCCTGATTTGAGGGTCAAATCATCTTGGGGGCCGGTCCATGGGCGATCGGGAGGTCGACTTATGCAATTAATGCGTCGTATTAGCAGATGCACGGATTTTTATGTGGACAGTCGCGCGTCGGGCGTGCATGCGCGCATAACATGTTTTTGTCCCGCGCATATGCACGCGCATCAAGCTGCTGTAAAGCGCCCTTCAATTTCTGGTTACTTTGTATAGTTTTTGACCCTTCTGGAATGCTGTGAACTTAATTCAGTGCCATGAATGACTTCATTGCTGTTTTGATGATGTGGAGTTCTTGTCGCCATGTGCAGACAAAATTTCAGTGATAACAGATGCCCCCTAATGGATGAGGTTAGGAGCATAGGTATAGCCGAAATCCATCAATGTTTCTTCTATTGAGAATGTTGTTGTAAGGGAAAGCAATAGTGGGACCCTTCGGAGCGATCCGTTGGAGGAAAAAGGAACCAGTATCTCGACCTTCTGAGAGACGTGTATGAAAAAATATACAACT
>JZKD02S1686403.1:81833-92289 GCA_000966675.3 Picea glauca
TTATAAGTTGAGGGGTCTAAGTGGTGCAGTATTTAGAGCATGCATGACATCATTCTTGAGAAGGAAACTGACTTTCCCCACATCAAAACCTTACAATGAAAAATTTAGGTCAAATACGCGGCTGTGAGTATGGACAGGGGCACGTGCACGTGGGCAGTATCAACAACCAGAGCACATGTGCACGTGTGTGGGGTGGAATACCCGCGCGTTTGTGCTCGTGACTGAAAAAAGAAATTTCGGATGAATTTCTCTCGATTCTCTTGTGAATCGACTGTCTCGCAGGTTGGCGGAGACCGATTTGAGTCCCTGCAAGTTAAAAATGAAAAAAGGAAAGCGAATTGAACCCGATTGAGAGAGGATTTGATACCTTAAATCCCTAGCAGAGTCGCCAGCCTGTTCGCGGACAAAAGATCACCAGGTGGGAAAAATGGAGGCCGCTCTGCATGCCCTGTTGGGTTCATCAAGGCAGAACATCTGTGGCAGCATGGGGTTAACAGAAAACAGAAAACAAAACAGAATACAATCTAACTAACAGCTGAAAGCAAATAACAATTCGAAAACAAACAAAAATATCAAACATGAGACAAGGGAGTCGTCAATGGTTCCAGGCTTGATCTATTAGCAAAACCAAAGCACACGCTGAAGACAGAGATAGGGGTTCCCTCTCCCTCCAGCGGAAGGTCCTTCGGGGCCCTCAAGACTATGCTTTCCTTACAAAACGAGTAGAATTGAAATGAGTGGTGAAAGAACTCTGAGTTAGGCCGTTGATGGATGGCTTGTCAAAGATTGAGCTATGAATCTAGACAGCGTAACTTTGCTTGGAATTCTCTGCTGAAACAGTGAGCCTTCACGGCTATTTATAGCATTTTTCTAGGCGGTCACGTAACCAACTTCCGGTGTGAACACGGACCTGTTTAGGGTTCAGTTAGGCCATTAATTCACCGAATTTGCAGAGCCGACCCTGATTTGAGGGTCAAATCATCTTGGGGGCCGGTCCATGGGTGGTCGGGAGGTCGACTTATGCAATTAATGCGCCGTATTAGCAGATGCGCGGCTTTTTATGTGGACAGTCGCGCGTCGGGCGCTCATGCGTGCATAACACATTTTTGTCCTGCGCATATGCGCGCGCATCAAGCTGTTGTAAAGCGCCCTTCAATTTCTGGTTACTTTGTATAGTTTTTGACCCTTCTGGAATGCTGTGAACTTAATTCAGTGCCATGAATGACTTCATTGCTGTTTTGATGATTTGGAGTTCTTGTCGCCATGTGCAGATGAAATTTCAATGATAACAATGGGGATTCCCTAGTGGTTGCGAGGTGCCCAAGGTACAAGGAGTACAATCCACTTTGCAAGAAGTAAAAATGACTAAAATTCACGTTTCCCGATGCAATATTTTGTTTATCCAATGCAAAGAATAGTATGACTATTGCCTTTATTATTGGGTTAATGGAGTCAAATAAACAAGAACTAGAGAAACTACCTCCTTGGGGGTGTAAGCCCTTTTACTTCCCAAGGAAAGTTTCTCTACCCAGGTTTTAAGCTAAGAGGGTGTATGCCCTTATACTTCTCTTAGCAAACCCTTGTTAAAGAAATAATATAAAGCATAAAGTGACAAAGACTATGGTGGGGGTGTATGCCCTTATACTTCCCACCTAGTTTCTAGAACAATAACCTTGAATTGAAACATTGATAACATAATAGTAAAATACCATACCAAGATCAAGAGAAATGCCAAGATAATCCACCACAAGAGCTAGAAAGCATCATCCAAATCTAGCACTAGACCTCCTCCATCAACCATTCATAAACATAGCGATAAACAAGTCCACAAGAGATAAAAGAGACAAGTGTAGTGCAAATTTCACACCATGTCCTCTCACAAGAGGGAGAGTTATGTTTAAAATGATATCTTATGATCTCTATTTATATAAAATGTAGATAACATAGTTTGTCCATGAATTAAGGAGTAAATCAAAATATTAGGGGTCAACAACCCTAATCTTTCCCAGTAAACAAAGTAATATTAAACAATTCACTTAAAATTTCACTTTTTGCACAAATAAAACCCTAATTTAGGAGGATGTCACACCTTTAGGGGGTGTTTTTCCACTTAAGTTTGAGGAAGTCGTAGGTGTTGGAGGAGAATGGGTAGGCCTCCAAAGGCCACATATCAAGAATCTAAGCACTCTGATCATGGTGAAGACCTTTCTCCTCCTCAAACGTCCATGTGTCAAAAGAGTGGCATCTCACCACCATGCCCTAGCCCCCAAATAATGACGTCAAGCTCAAAATAGGACGTTTTTACCCTCCTAAGAAAATAGTTTAGCAATATAGGGATGGACTAGGTTGTCCAAGTCATGATCAAGGCCTTCCAAGTCTGATATCTCTCATCTGACATGCGGGCCCTTGGCATCCAACCTGTGGGATTGTACCCCCATGGGAGCCCAAGCTAGTCTTATTATCCCACAACTGTCCACCAACTAGGTCCTGCAAAGACAAATGAGCACGAACTCCAAGGATATCAAGTCATAGCATCATGATAAGTGAATCCAATCAATAAATAATCCATCTAAGAACGTGCATAAAATATCACTATATCAAACAATTGACTTCTCAAAGACACTATGCGACTTGTCAAGCTTGAATATGGGAGGGTTGACGAGGTGTCCTATTGGGTATATATTTCCCTAGGTCAAGGAGAGTTTCCAAGGGATCCCTCTCTAAGCCATGTAAAGTGGATGAAGTGGTAGGGGTCAAGAATCAATGGGCATAGGGCTTATGACATACAAGGGGTCGTAGTGTCTCATTGATGGGTGCCTTTGTAGAGGGTGTGTGGTATCTTCATCCACAATGCACTTTTTCCAAGCCTATCAATTTCCTTTTATCTTTCTTTCTTTGTTTTCTTTGAATATAGCATAAAGAGAGGTTGAAAGTCACTGCCCTAGTGTGGTGACCAGGTGATGGCAATGTCACCCACAAACACCTAATGGAAATGAGAAGGTTGTCTCATGACGAGACCCCCTTTCTCTCAACCATGCAACTGAGAGCCATTTCTCCGGCGTGGTGACTAGATGATGACAATTCCATACCACTAGATATCCATGGACGTGATAGGTCGGCTCATGATGAAACCTCCTATCCTTCAACTAACCTTTCAAACATTCTTTATTATATTGTGGGTCCCCTTTATTCAAAGATAAATGTTTCATTTATTTCTTGGGTGATCCCTGGGTGAAGCATCTGGAAGGTTTATATAAGGCTTTTATCTTTTACCCAACATCAACCCCTCTGGGCCTTTATACCCTTCTTTCCATAGAAGGAGGGACAACCCCTTCTTGGGTCAATACACCCTAAAATCCCAAGAGATAAGGAAATGGAGGGGAACAATGATGTAAAGTGGTAAGTATGGTCAGGAACAATACAATGGATCATTAAGGAAGTTCCCAGTAGCATACCCATCCCCAAGGAAAACCACTTACTAGGGCACAATGTCAACCACCAAGGTGAAGCAGGGAAAAATACATAATGTCCAAGCACATATCATGAAATATGGAGCAGTCTAAGATACAACATAATCAAATGGCTTAAATATTTAAATGATTCTCACCATAATATTGACTTGTACCTCATGGATAAAGACCCACAGCCTTCCGGAAGCCAACTAGTGTGGTGGATGCCATCTGCAAAAATGTGACCATTGGTGCTGGTGAGTGGGTTTTCCATCTATGCAAAAGGGTATTGTTGGTCAGGTAGTCTCTCGACACTCCATATATGCAACCTAAGGGAATCGAGAGATGACATCCTTATTTATCCACAAAATGGGGATAACAATCGCAAAGAGAAACTCACCCTCCCTCTCACCTACCATCTACACTTGGGGATTTTCTCTTGAGCACATGTCATTTGAACCTAAGAAGAACTCACCTCACTTGGAATGGTGTTCTTCTTCCACTCCACTCATCCCCAAATTACTCATGCACACTCTCTCTTAGAGCTCACACACTTGTCTTGGGATCTTCACCAAAGAAGATATAAAGTAAAGTCGACCCCTCCCTTTGTTGGTTAATGGCAGTTGGGACTTGGCTTGATTTTTATCTATTGTAATTTAGTATTTTCTATTGGAATAAAATAAAAAGGCTTTGGAGGTCTACTCATTGGTATGGTGTCTCTTTTGTGAATTGTCAATTTGCTATGTGCTTGAGGGGATGTAGTTTCACTTGGTTCTTTCTTTATATTGTTGAATATTGGCCATCAGAAATTCATTGTTGCTTCTTTGGATAGAATCATTAAGCTTGGTTGCTTTCTTATTCTATTTCCTTACTTATATTTGAATATTATATGTGCATGATGTGTTTGCTATAACTAATTTTGCCATGAAGTTTCCTTTGTAGGTATAACCACTTATTTGATAGTGTTGTATAAGTGTTGTGAAGATTTTCAAGATCTCAACAACTTTGAAGATTGGTGGAGCTCATTGCATCTACCCTTTCTTCAATAAATCTAAAAGACAATTCTCTAGTTACTCCACCAAAGTGACCCCATTGCCCAAGAGGAATTCCAAGCTCAAGCGAAGTGTATTACATTCATAAATTGCATTTATTTACTCTCTTTATTCTTTGATACACTTGCATGTAACTAGATCTGATATTGAATTTAAAAGTTGAATTTAATTGATTTAATTGCAAGGCATCTAGATCTAGTGAAAGTATCATTTTCTTAGTAATTTCTCTTATCTAAAGATAGTAAAGGGGTGCTTTCTGTAAGGTTCTTCATTGTGAAATTTTACAAAGTTAAAAGTGTCTTACTTTTTGTCCTAAAAAAACATTATAAACTCAAAAATTCCAAAATTTTATAGTTGTTTTGTTTTCTAGTTAGTTTGAGTTTCTTGTCTAAAATTTTGAAGCAGATTTGATCTAATCCCTAATATGTTCCAAATTCATTTTGGGCATCTTTTGGGGTATTTTTCTTGCTATTTTTTGTAGGTTGTTGAAAACCAAGATGAAAATATGTCCAATTTGGACAATTTTGAAGCATTCAAGCAATCAATACCCCTTCAACCTCTTCAAAAAACCATAAAATTCGTCATAAAACACCTTCTTTTACTTAATAAAATTTGCAAGACCTTTTAAAAGTTTGGAATTATTTAAATTTTGCATTTGTTTAGATTGTTTTTCCGTCCTAATACACACCTACAAAAGTGGAGAACTCTCCAACCCACTTGGTGTGTCCTTGGAGGCACAAAGCTGAATCCAGATCCACTGTCACCTCAATCTGGACACCTTTCGTCTAGGCTCACTCCTAAGGAAACCAAGGGGGTTAGACTCTATTAAACTATGTGAAGGTTTTCTAGTTCTAGGAGTTAATTAACTTGTTGATTAGGAAGACCCAACCCAATGACAAACAACAATGAAAAATGCAGTCTTTCAATGACAAGCAAACCTTTATTTTATAAAAAAACAATTAGACCAGTGCCTAAAGATTATCAAATTCCACCTATTTAAATATACACAAAAGAAATATAAATCTACAATAATGAAATAAACTTGTGAAATATTTACACAATGAATTGAAAAACAACTTTATACTTAAAATAATTATTTCACAAAAATAGAGAATGCTTGTAATAACAAATAAATAATACTTTGGCAATGTACATAATCACATATAAATAACTTGTAGAAAATAAAAGAATGAAAATGATGGAAAATAAATTGCTGAAATGGAAATTGCAAGGAGATGTAGCTGTTGTGCAAGTGTATGGGTTGTTTTAGTATATTTTTAGGTCTCTCTTGAATTTAGGGGGTTTAGATGTGAAATGTTGTAAACCTAAGCTATGTGACTACTGTTAGCACATAGGATGTGCAAGGCTCAAAATACTTTGGTTTTGTTTTGTTTTGAGTCATAGGGTTTTCAAGTCTTAGGTTTTGGGTTATATTTCATGTCATAACTAAATTGTTTGGTTTTATTTTATAAGCATAATCTTTTTTTAAGTTTTGGTTTAGAGCCTCAGTGTCATGGTATTATTGATCATGAATAAGGGTCCACATGGGTCACACTCTTGGTCTAGGAAATCATCATCATGATATATCTTGTTTCAAAGGTGGACACAAGTTTCCATTATGTCATTTTCCAACCATTTAGAGGTCAATTCAGAGGTCATATTTATTTGTTGCCAACTCACCTAAAAGTTCGCAGCGTACTAAAAGTACCTCATCTACTTATCTTTCATCATTGCAAATTGGAAACGTGTCAGGGGATATTTCATTGTCTTCAATGCTTTCATTCAGCATGATTTTCAAAGATTATGTCAAGGGAAAAAATCTAACAGTTTCCTTGAAGTGCGCTACTAGAATTTGAAAATCGGTGTCGTAGACTGGTGCTACAAATTGACATTGCAAATTGGCACTGCGAACTGGCTAAAGAAGATTGTTCAAGATTGGATGCCTCCCTCTAAGTCTAACTTGGGTTCACCAAGCACCAGCCTAAATTCAAACATTATTACGTACCCCTTCACGATTTCAATGCTCCTTAAAGGTTGATTGAGGAAGTAGAGTTGTTACGTATTGTTGGCACTGCGAATTGTTAAATGTTCATGTGATTCTAACTCTAAAACCCACTATTTTGGTTCTCTAAAACCTGCTCATTGTCTAAATCTATTATCTCATGGTCCTCCCACAGTTCCCTTTTGCAAACAAGTCATTTTTCCCACTGATATATTTGCGCTGCAAACTCTTTGTTTAACCCTGCACACAAATTGAGCACTAAAAACTGGCGCTGCAAATCCTCTGTCTTTGAATTGTTAAAACCCTTTTCATTTTTAAATTAGTCTAAGGCCCAGGTTTTAACTAGTTGTTATAGGATCCCTCTCATACATGAAAATTATGGTCAATCCTTCATAAAATCGAGCTCAATTACATTATCAGGCTAGCACTGTGAACTGGTACTGGCGCTGTGAATCTTCTATTTTACATAATTACATCTTTTACCTGTCTTCACTTTTAATCAATGCTCAATTGTTGTTCCTATTATCATTCCCATTTGAAATTTGGTCCACTTCATACCATTTCTTTGTATAATATTTCAGACAAGTGAACTCCAAGCATACCATCTCTGTTATCAAACCCTAAAATCCCTGTTTACTCTATATTTCATACAACAACTGTCATAGGAAGTTACAAAAAGTGTTTTTCAAACAATACTTATGGATAATCAACAAAATAGGAAGACTCACAAGGGGGGACAGATTGTGAGAAATGAACCATATGACATGCAACTCATCAACTCTAAACCATTGTTCAAGGAAGCTTTCTGGAGGGTGGGTTGTCTCAATTTCTGTCAAAAGATGCAGAGAGGACATCCAGAAGTGGCCAAGGAGTTTTCACTTAATTTTGATGGGACACATACTAAGGTGGGGATGCTAGAGTTTGAAGTCTCTGAGAATTCTATCTCTATAGCTACATATATACCTGATTGTGGTGAGAAGTGGTTTAAATCTATGCCATTAAACTATTATTTCTCCAAATAATTCCTTAAGCCCAAATATCAATGAGACAACTTATCTAAAGGAGTGCCCAGAAGTCACATGATGGAATGTTTTGACAATATGCTCAAGGTCATCCAAAGGTACTTCACATGTGAAGGGAGGTTTAATATGGTATACCAATAACACATCATATTACTATTACACTTCACTAGAAAATAATCCATGAACCTTCCATTCTATATTTTCATGAGTATTGGCAAGATGTTAGACAGAGTCCAGGATAAGTCAAAGAAGGTAGACACCAGTGTTTTTCACTCTGGTCCAATAAAGATGTTAGTAATGGAAGAGTTAAAGAAACTAACATTGACTGAGAAACTTTCCTAACTAAATCACATTTTCAGTTAGATATTGCTCCTACACCATAGTCCAAAAGACAAACTCCTACCCCTGTTGAAAGGACTGTGCATTCATATTCAAGCAAGAAGAAGAGGGTGACTAAGAGTGATAAAAATTTCCAGGCTACTGATGAAGCAGAAGAATGTGGTCCTTTACAACCTCCTAACAAAGAGGTTTCACCTGTGGTAGAACCTACCCCCATGGAGATTCCTTCAAGAAAATCAATAATCTTAAAAGTAAAAAATCTTCTCTTTTCCCCACCAGTTGTTTCAAACAAAGTCAAACCTAGAAGACCCTTTACTAGATCAACAACCAGACAACATGTTCCCATGAAGGATGATACAACATAGACTTCAACTCAGGAAAAAGACAAATCTCAATATTCTAAGAACCCACATAGGTTACTGACATCAAAACTCCTCAACATGAAAGTAACCCTACCTTCAGAAGGCTCAGAAGGAAACTCAAGGAAGCAAGAGCTGAAGTTGATAAGTTGAAGAAGGAAGATTTGGGTTCCAGGATAAATCTAAAGGAGATGTTGGATATATATGAGGATACAATTGATAATATAAGGTAAGTTTCATGGCTAAGAGGTTTTTTCCCATTCACAGGCAACTCAAGAATGTATATAGGAAGAATAGAGCCTGCTAAACTGAAATAAAAAAATTAAATGCAGAGTTACAACCTTTTAGAGAAGAAGTGGCAAAGAGGAACTTAAATATGCTGGCCAAGGTGGCTACCATAAGGAGTGCCAAAAAAAAATATAAATACAAGATGATCTTCTAAATCAACATCATTTTTTTCAAGGTTTTCTGTTGCATGCATTTACAACACTAAATGATGGTTTTGAATTTTGAGTTTTGAGCTAAACTTAACATCTTTTTGTGTTTTATTCAAGGCTATATCAGGAGGTGATAAGTTTGTAGAGTATCTAGAAGAATTACACTAACCATGGTACAAGTTTTGAGGATTTGAAACTTTTTGCAAAGAAAATAGGCTACTACATGAAAGTTCACAATGCCTGGACTCATTGGCACTGTGAACTGGCTGTTTTAGGACAGTTTGCAGTGCTGCACTGCAAACTCAACTTTTTGAAGATTTTGGAGGGAAGGGAGGTTTCCAGGTGTCAAGGGGAGCTCATAGAAACACTCAGGGTATCGGTTTAACTTTGGAAGGTCACCTGACTCAAGGAGCTGCAATAATAAACACACATCATCAGTTGTTGATGACTTGTTGTATACATTGCCAACATCTTCCTTCAAAATAGGAGTTTGTTATTTTCTGGTTGTACAGCTGTTTCCACGCTTCCCTTAGGCATGGAATCCTATGAGGAAGTTAAGGGACGAATTGTAAGGCTCTCTTTTGATAATTTTGGTTATTTAAGAGGCATTGTAATAAGAGAAGAGGTCCAAATGGTTGAGGAGAAAAAATATTATTTTTAGTCTTCATTGGTAGCAAAGTTTTCCTGATGTATGGAGCAGATCCAAGAAACTTTTAATGGTGGAAATCAATATTTATCTTACTATCATCTCTTTTCTGTCTCACTTTGATATTAGTCTCTATTGAAGGATTCATCATGTTGTTGTTTCTTTATTGCAATAAATGATTTATTGTGATATTGCATGCAATTGATCAAAGTGATTTCCTCTTTGGATTAATAAGTTCTTATTCAAATGAGTTTTCTTTCATATGTGTTCCAGAAATACCTGATATAAAACTGATACACATATTTCACTTCTCTTACTAAGTCTTCCAACTCTCATTTATATCTCTTAAACCCTGATTTGAAGCTATTCAAGGCTTGTTTGTTGGTGTGTATTTCTTGGAAGGATTTGTGATTGACATATTAAAATGAGTTTTACATCCATTTGTCACACTCTTTAAAACATTATCTTTACATTCCAATGGGTATTAGGTTTACATATACAAAAATCTAAGTGTGACTTCTAGTGCTAACAACTACCTCAAGTCCTTATTGTTGGCATGTGATTGTTGGCATGTTTACAGATAGAAGGAAGAGTATGTAAGTTGTCATTGATGACAAGATAAAAAATCATCACCAAACATAGTCACACATAAATACAGTAATAACCTTGTCAACGATAGAGGGAAGGAGTAGATTTTTCCAAGCAGCAACACCTTGACTTCTTGGATAAACTCCCTAAAAAAAAAAAAATTGGTAGAAAAAGACAAGGGTCTTTGTTTCAGGTGCCCTTACAAATGGTCATAGGGGCACATGAGTTTAGAAGGATTAGTCATCTTAGAAGACAATGATGGAAAAGATGAAGAATAACATACGAAATAAGTTTCAAATGACCCAAATTTGAAAGAATAAGTTGTTATAGTGTTTGTGGGAGTCACCACTCCCCAGGGGTGAGAAGTGGAAGGATACATAGTAAAGAAAAAGGTTTTTGTCCTCATTGACCCTAGGAGCATTTACTACTTCATTTGGTTGAAAGTTTGATTGCCCCTGACGGCAAGGAGACACGACTCGATTTTTGTGGTGGGTAGACACTCTGACGAAGAGTGCTCACTTTATTCCTGTGCGAACGACGTATCAGGCACCTGACATAGCGA
>JZKD02S1686403.1:94784-134965 GCA_000966675.3 Picea glauca
GATTCACCCCCCCTCTCAGTTGTCTTAGTAATTTCAACAATTGGTATCAGAGCGGGTTCCTTTTATTTAAAGGTAGATCTGTAAGCTTAAACATGAAAATTCATGAAGGGACTTCAACCAATAAGCCTCCTCTATTTGATGGAACAAAATTTTCCTTTTGGAAGGTTAGAATGAGAACATACATAATGGCCTTAGGTGTTGATGTTTGCGATGTAGTAGAAATTGGATATATAAATCCTGTTGTGCTAGCTTCTAAAGATGATATGTTAGAATTTAGTTTCAATGCAAAGGCAATGAATGTTATCTTGAATGGACTTGCTGAAGCTGAGTTTGTAAAGGTGATGCATCTTGAATCTGCCAAAGCAATGTGGGATAAACTTATTAGCAGTTATGAAGGAAATGAGAAAGTAAAAGATGCCAAACTTCAAACATATAGATTTAAATTTGAAAAACTAAAGATGAATGAAGATGAAACAGTTAGCAAGTATTTTTTAAGAGTTGAAGAAATTGTGAATTCCATGAAGGGTCTTGGTGAGAAGATTGAAGAATCATTTTTAGTTCAGAAGATTTTAAGATCTCTGCTTAATAAATTTAATCCAAAATTCTCTACAATAGAAGAACTAAATGATCTTAAAACTCTGTCCATTGATCAACTCCTAGGAACTCTAACTACAAATGAAATGAGAATTAGCAAAGATAAATCCATTACTAGAGAAGCATCTTTTCAAGTAGACAATAATACTGATTCAGAACTAGATGATATTGAGGAAAAAGTTGTGAGAAGGTTAAAGAAAGGATCGGGAAAATACCAAGGGAAGCTTCCCTTCAAATGCTTTAACTTTGGTAAAATAGGTCATTTTTCATCTAAGTGTCCTCACAAGAAAAAGGACCAAAATGACCAGAACTCTGATGATGAAAATAAATACAAATTTAAGAAATATAGTAAAAATAAAAGTTTGTGTGCAAACAATGATGACTCCTCAGAAGACATATATAACGATTCATCCTGTGAAGACAAAGTGAATGATTTTATGCTTATGGATATGGGATATATTGATGATAAAAACACAGGAGGTGACATGGATGATGAAAAATATGTGGTGGATATGGAAGGTGAATTAATTAGTGCTTTGGAAGAAATTGATAGACTCAGATTTAAGAAGAGAAAACAAAAACAATTGTTGATGCAGTTTGAAATGATTGGTAAAAAACCTAATGAAGACTTTTCCTTACTAAAACTGGAGTTAGAAGAGGCAAAGAAAATAGAGGACATTCTAAAACAACAGTTATAAGAGAATAAAGTGAGATGTGAAGCCTTGGAAGAAGAGATAGTAAAAACCCAAAAAGAGATGGAGAAGTTTAAGGCATTATATCACCAAAATCAGTCAAGTATTAAAGCATTAGAAGGATTAATCTCCATTCTAAATCAATAAAGGAATCCAAAGTTGAAAGCTGTCTTGGGCTATGAAGAAGGATCAAGTAGTGATCATCCAAGTAATACAAAATCCATCAAGTTTGTCAAATCTACAATCAATGATAACAACCACTCTGCAGAAATAAAGAAAGAAAATCAGCCACCAAGAAGAAATGAAAGAAAAAGTACTAGAACCAAATATGTAGATCAAATAAATTATCAACATGGAAGAAATAGATCCACTCAAAGAAGACAATCTTTTTCCAGGTACAAAGGATGTTTCTATGGATATTGTTTTTTCTGTTATAACTTTGGTCACAAATCTATAACTTGTTCTTTAAGATTTAGATATGAGTAATAAAGATACTCAAGGAATAATTATCTGCCACAACAAAGATCGAGACATCCAAGCAACAAACAACCACAGACTATAAATCATGTGATGGATGGGAAAATGACGTAGGTGAAACATAACAACAGTTATGAGCATAACAATCATTATGATATGTTATTTAGTGAACCAGAATGTTACGTATGCCATAACTATGGACACAAAGCTGCAGATTGTCACTTAAGGAATTATAAGCCAGATTTGAATCCCACTGCTGAAAATTTCAAGGTTTGGAAGAAGAAAGAAGATGACAAGTGTGGATTAGTGTTATCAGACCAAACACAAAAGAACACCTGGTATATTGACAGTGGATGTTCCAAACATATGATTGGAGACAAAAGTAAGTTTCTAACTCTAAGTTAAAACAAACTAGGGAATGTAACTTTTGGAAACGATGCACCAGGAAAAATAAAAGGTAAAGGCATGGTAAGTCTGAGTAATGGCAAAGGAAAATCTCAATATGTGTTGTTTGTAGATGGTCTGAAACATAATATTCTTAGTGTCAGTCAAGTTTGTGATCAAGGATGTGAAGTTGTTTTTACTTCTAAATATTGTAGAATAAAATATATGAATTCAGGACAACTGATTGCAAAAAACATAAGAACAAAAAACAATGTCTATGTGTTAAAAGAAGAAAAAGAAGAATGCCACTTAAGCAAGTATGATGAAATTTGGCTATGGAATAGGAGACTTGGACACCTAAATTTTGATCATATAATCAAGATTAGAAATAGTGGGGAAGTAAAAGATCTTCCAAAGATATCAAAGCCATATGATTTTGTTTGTAAACCTTGTCAAACAGGAAAGCTTACTCAGACACAGTTCAAATCTAAAAACTTTCCTTCAACAAAAAAAACTCTCTAGTTAGTACATATGGATTTATGTGGACCATCAAGAAAAGAAGGTACAGAAAAATAAAATTGTTTTATGTTGATTATTGATGATTATTCTAGATTAACATGGGTTTCCTTTTTGAAGGAAAAATCTGAAGCGTTTGAAAAATTCAAAGTGTTTAAGGCTATGAATGAGAATCAAATAGGAAAAATATTGAAGGTAGTAAGGTCTGATAGAGGAGGAGAGTTTAGTTCATGGAAATTCAAAGAGTTCGGTGATAAACATGGAATCAAATGAGAATACACTATTCCAAGGACTCCACAACAAAATGGAGTAGTTGAGAGGCAAAATAGATGAATTCAGCAGATGGAAAGATCAATGATGAATTAAAGGAATATTGCTCAAACATATTGGGTGGAAGCAATCCATACAACTGTTCATATCCTTAACAAATCTCATCTCAGGCCACACAGTGACAAGACTCCTTATGAACTATGGTTTGAAGACCTGCTTCAATCAAGCATTTTAAAGTCTTTGGGAGTAAATGTTACATCAAGAATAATGATGAAAATATTGGCAAATATGATGGCAGGGCTGATGAAGGTATCTTCTTAGGTTATGCTACAAACAATAAAGGATACAAATGCTACAATAAGAGGCTGCATAAATTGGTCGACTGTATCGACATTAAAGTTGATGAAGAAATCTCAGTACGTAATGTAAGCAATATTGAATCAAGAACAAAAGATATAGTTGAAGTTGAAGATGAACAGGTACAAGGATTAGAAAGAGAATAATTTGAATCAAATGAAGACACAAATACTCAGGCTGACACAAATTAGCAGAAAGAAACAAAACCACCTCTTAGAAGTGTTAAAAAAAATCATCCGAAAAATCAGATAATTGGAGATATAAATAAATGAGTTCAGACAAGAAGGAAATTGATTAAAGACTCATAACCATCTTAGGTTTCTTTTCTGTCTATGATTGAACCTAAATATTTTTATGAAGCTAGAAAGCATGATGATTGGATTAGAGCTATGAATGAAGAGCTTGATCGGATTGAGAAGAAAAATACCTGGGAGCTTGTTCCTAGACCTGAAGATAAGAATGTATTAGGATCCAAATGGGTGTTCAAGAATAAAATGAGTGAAATAGGACAAGTTGTTAGGAATAAAGCCAGATTAGTCTGTAAAGGGTATGCACAAGTTGGAGGACAATACTTTGATGAAACCTTTGCACCAGTGGCAAGATTGGAAGCCATCAAAATGTTTCTTACATATTCATGTCATAAAAACTTTAAAGTATATCAGATGGATGTAAAGTCAACATTTCTTAATGGAGATCTAGAGGAAGAAGTATAAATGGAGCAACTTGAAGGATTCTCATTGATAGATAATCCTGACTATGTCTGTAAGCTGAAGAAGGCTTTATATGGACTGAAACAAGCACTACGAGCTTGGTATTATAGATTGGACAAATTTTTACAAGACAAAGGGTTCAAGGAAGGTACTGTTGACAACAATCTCTACATTAAGTCTGAAGATGATGATTTACTAGTTGTTTTGGTTTATGTAGATGACATTATTTTTGGATGTACTAATGATTCTTCTGTCTAGTGGTTTTCTAACTCTATCCAAACAGAATTTGAAATGTCCATGATAGGAGAACTTTCATGTTTTCTTGGTTTACAAGTATATCATAATTCTATAGGAATATTTATCTCTCAAGAAAAATATTTGAAAGAAATGTTAAAGAAGTTTCAGATGGAAGATTCTTCCCCTGTTAGTACACCTATGGTGTTCGGTTGCAAGATCAATAAAGATGATATTTCACCTGATGTTGATCAAAGGACATATCGATCAATGATAGGCAATCTTCTGTACATCACAACATATCATCTCGAAATAATGCAAGCTGTTGGAATGGTAGGCTGTTATTAGTATGCTCCTAAACAAATTCATTTAGTAGTTGTAACACATATATTCAAATACTTGAAGGGCACAATGACTTATGGTCTTTGGTATCCTAGAAATCAGAATATTCAGTTAACTGCTTATTTAGATGTTGATTGGGAAAATTGTGTGGATGAGAGAAATAGCACCAGTGGAGGTGCAATCTTCCTGGGTGACTCGTTAGTATCACAGATTAGTAAGAAGCAGGGATCTATTTACTTATCAACTACAGAGGCAGAGTACATTGCTGCTGCTACTTGTTGCACTTAGATTTTATGGATGATCCAAACTCTTGTAGATTTGAAGGTAAATTATATTGATTCGATTTCAATTCACTGTGATAACACATGTGCCATTAGTGTCTCCAAAAATCATGTTCTTCATTGCAAGACTAATCATATACCAATCAAATACCATTTTCTCGAAGAGCGGGTTACAAACATAGTTGTTCAACTGAATTATATTCCTTCCACAGAACAAATAGCTGACATCTTTACTAAAACGTTAGCAACAACCCCTTTTGGATATCTTCATAAGAAGTTGGAGGTTATATCTTCTTTCGTCTAATCTGTTCACCTTGTCAGGGGGAGTACTTATTGAATATCTGTTATATTTCTGGTGAATATTGCTAAGGTCCTTCTGTTCATAGTTTCCAGGGGGAGTATGTGCCTATCGCATATCTGATACCTTTGAAACTTACTGCAACAACTAAGGGGGAGCGTGTTTCTTCTTTGACATTGATTTCAAAGGGGGAGAAAGTGTGGTAATGGTAAGGAAACTACAGTGGTATAGTTGGATGTTCAGGGGATAGTCCAGCTCTTTGGGATCTTCAAGGGGTTTCCATCAATGCCAAAGGGGGAGATTGTTGGCATGTTTACAGACAGAAGGAAGAGTATGCATGTTGTCATTGATGGAAATATCAGAAATCAACACAGTGATGATGAAAACGAGAAAGTGGCAAGATCATAAGCATAATCTCAACAATGAAGAGCAACAATGATCGTTGGATCACCCATCCCAAATTCCCAATGGCTGTCAAATATGAATTTAAACAAGAGGAGCGTGCAGAAGAGGAGAACATATCTCAGGTTTCAGATCTAAGCACGAGGACCAAACTTCATTGGATCCAGAAGAATGTGAATGATATTTAAGTGCAAGGTGAAGCGAGCTTACAAAGTCCTGGAAGCAGGGGACCATTCGATCTGAAGGACATGTGGTAGAAGATGATAACTTTCGCAAATTCATGAATCAGGTTAATAGAGGTGAGCTAACCTCCAACTCCATGAAATGTGAAATCATGATGACAATCCTGGCCATTGAATCCAGAGGACACATGGTGAGCAATTGGCATTTCGTTGACTTTCACATTGGAGGAGTCAAAGGAATATGACACAGGAACTCGCAACATGGGAAGTCATGAAATGATCTAGATCGTTGGATCACCAAAGTTTTGGACCACTGATTTGACAAGAAAAGAGATTGAATGTTTCGCCTATGGTTATAGCCAAGGTCATGTCATCGAAGGATGAAGGGAGGAGCTAGTAGGTTTCTAAGCCCCATTTTGGATATCACGACTTGGGAGAGTCGAGAAACCGTCAAGATCCCCGAAATCGCGAATAGTGAAGCAGTTTTTGAATAAGAACTTGCTCACAGCCAGTGGTCACGAGAAGGGAAGGATCTAGAAGCTAAGCTCCATTTCGTAGATTATGACATGGGAGAGTCGAGATGTCTCATTACAAGAATTACAAAATGCGAAATTATGAAATCGCTTTCTGTTTAGTGCTCGGTTAAAGCCAGTGGGCATATGGGATAAATGCGAGACCCTATGGGTGTAATCCAACGATGCTAATTAATTGGGATTTTGATCGAAGGGCTACTGTTTCACACCATGGTTAATTGTTCAGTTACGATTCAATTAGCAGAACTGAATCATAGTTCTTTGGTGTTTGGTGACTCAGTTGCCGATGCATTTGTTTGGAGATTCAAGGTGTAACTGAACTGGTGGAGAGCATAAAAGAGAAATGTCATGACTGTGTGAGGTTGTTTGTTCTCACTAAAAATGATTTGAACTAGGAGAAAGAAAAATCATAGTATGCACAGTGTGAGATAAAACTCAGAGATGAGAAACAAAATATAAACAGAACAGAAAAAAGTGAATAGAGGAGAATGAAAACATACCAAAGAGCTTGAGAGGAATAGAGAAAGAACAGATAGAAAGAGACAACAAGTTAAGTCAAGTATGAACATAGTAGAAGAATAGTGAAGTAGAGAATAAGTGAAGAACAAAGAATAAGTGGTAATAATTGATATATATGTATTGTTTTTTATTCAATCATTTATTTATAACCAGGGAGGTAGGGTGGTTCTAGGGAGGACTATAGTCCTCTATTATTCAAGTTGGTGCTTGAATACTGGAAGTTGAAACTTTCATCTAATTGTGGCTAGAAAACATGGTGGCAGGGTGGTGCTTGGGAAAACACAAAGTTTTTTGTATGCTTGTTGGTGCTTGTATAAGTGGAAGTAGGTGCTTCCATCCAGTTGGTGCTGGAAAACTCAGGGAGTTGGTGCTTCCTTCTAGTGGGTGCTAGAGAAACCAGAGAGTTGGTGCTCTCAACAAGTTTTAGCTTGTAAAACTAAGGAGGTAGCCTCATTTTGAGTTGGTGCTCAAAGTTAGATGAGCTACAGAACTTAAAAGACTGCCTATCATTTGAAGAAAAAGAGGTTTTCTCCCTTTATGGTTTTCCTCGTGAAAATCTGTCTCTATGTATATCTTATGTGTGACTGATTTTCATTATTTATGTTGTTCATATCTTGTATAATATTGATGGTCACTTGGAAGAGATTAAAAAATGTTTGAATATTCATAAATTGTTTAAGCACAGTAACAACTGATTCACCCCCCCTCCCTCCTCTCAGTTGTCTTAGTAATTTCAACACTTATCCCTTAACCAAGAGTAAATTTTGGGTGCTCAACAAGAGAACAACAAGGTTCTCCCCTAGCTCCATAGGTCAGATCCAAAGTGCTTGGGTGCTCAACAAGAAGGACACTTAGTGTCGTGAAACCCTCCGCGAATTCAACCCCTTCTAGCTTCCACAAGTCACCCTTTTTTAATGGCTTAAGAAATAATAGAGTTGAGTTCCTAGTTAAACTAGCCACACAATCCTTTGCCCTTTCTTATACCCAAGTTCCACAAGTGGCGAGGGGAGGGAATGTGGGGAAAATGGCGAGGCAATTTTTGTTTACTTTGCAAAAATTAAACTTCTAACTACCCGACAAGATATTGTAGGGGTGGAAAAACCACTCACATGAAAGGTGTGGGAAGAAATAGAAAAATAAGATAAATTAAAATAAATGGAATAAACAAACTAGCCACACAACTTTTCCTTAAGGACAAAGGTGGGAAAAATCAAATATCTTTACAAACCTCACAACTATGGCACAATGTGGAGGACAAGCCTATTGATTTTGTGCTAAGGTGCGAAAAAGAATTTAAAGTAAAACAAGTTAATACTAGCCACTCAACCTTCTCTTTATGGGAGAAGTGGGGCAAACAAATTAAGCAAAAATTAGAAAATTAAGTTCTAAACTAGCCGACACGATTTTTCAAGGGTGGCAAATCCACTCGCATGCAAGGTGTGGGTAAAACTATTACAACTAATTTAAAAATTACAAATTGGAAGAAATAATAAAGAATTCAAGCCCAAGAGACTCTCTTGGGATGCTTACAATACCTTATAAAGAGAGAAAGGTGAAGGGATCTTGCACCACCACTCTTGGATGATTCCTTGAGATTTTTGTTGTCAAATTTGGGCAACACCTCCCCTTATATTGGCAAAAACCTGCATAAAAACAACAAGCTATGTTTGCTGGAAAATGCTAAAAATCACTTAAAACAAGTTAGTTTTGGGTTAGTATATGAAAAAAATATTTTATGTACAAAATATGAACTTGGAAATTTATTGGAAAGCAATATTTAGATGATTATACGTGTAGAAAAAAAGTCTATAAGAGCTGAAAACTATATCAAAAATTTAGGTGAAGTGAAGTGAAGCTTTTGGAGTCCACTCCTCCAAGCTTTGGGTAACCTGTAAACCTATAAATGCTTGCTACACAATGAGGCAAGAAGGTGAGATCTTATAAAATGTCTACAAAATACTTTTCAAACACTAGTAAAAGAAAACCACATAAACCTATAACAATACTACTACAGATTTATCTCCAACAAAATACCTTGCTTGGGGTTCGTTAAGTAAAACAATGTGAGCAAAAATAAACAAAAAATCACAATATTACATCAACTAAAGGAAAACACCAAACAATATTAGCCAATGGAAAAAAATAGTACACCAAGAGAACACCAAGAGTCCCTCCAAAGCTTCACCTTTATTTCATAAGAAGTGGCTATAAATTGCAACAAGATTACATGAGAAATATGAGAGAGAGAGAGAGAGAGAGAGAGAGAGAGAGAGAGAGAGAGAGAGATTGGGGTAGAATAGGTTTGCAATGAAAATTGATGATAAAATTAGGAGAGTGGGTTTCCTTTTAAAGGAGTGAATGAGGAGAGCCCCCCTCTAGATTCTTTACAAGTGTGATCCATCCAAAAGAGGGAGATCTAGTCAAAGCGGGCACACTTAGGGTTTAAGAGATGATCTTAGGGTTTCATGGATGAATTTTGAGGGGTGGTAAACTCTTTTCCTAATGTTTTAAACTTTGACCAAGAACATGAGTGTCGCACTAAGGGTTTGAGGACTATTCTCCTTTTTAATTTTTACTAAACCCTAAGTTCATGAGGAAGGGGGCACCCCTCTCACTAGGGAAAACAATTTTAAGTTGTTAAATTGCATTGGAGGATTTATCTGAGTGGATTTTCACTTTCCAACTTAGGAATTACATTCTAAAACATTTCCCCCTTTATTTTCTTGTATTTAGACTCAATTACAATTTTTGGTTTTTTTACCTTAGCCAATTATTTACTGATTTCTAACTGACTTGGATTCCTCATGGACATTGACCTAACAAAACTTGTCAAATTGAGATGAAACTTGGTCCAAGGGTGTAGGGGGTCATAATACATTTTTTTTTAGTACTCACACCCCTATAAAAAATCCCCAAGGAACAAATATTTACATTTAACATAAAAAATAATTAAAAATTTCCAATATACGAGAAATTTTAATTATTAAAAAATCCTATCAAAACCTACCAGAATTCCGCAAGACTCTAGAAGATGTATAGAATGGTCATTTAAAACACTTATATACCTTATTCACCCACTGGGCTCTATAATTATAATTACTTTCACCACTTTGGAGGACTATTGAGTGAAAAACTCAAGTAATTAAAATCGCTGAAAAAAAAAATTAATTACTTGAGGAAAAAAACACTCGATGAAATGACTTCCCTAATTATAAAGTCATAGGAAAATAAATTATCAAAACTTGAACCATGCTAACATGATACATTACAAAATTATCCCACGCAGGGGAGTGGACATTCCGTGGAAATAGAAGGAAGTGTTGGGGAAGAATTGCCTCGCTGAGCCATAAGTATTCAAACTTTTCGTACCACAAGGTGCATATCTTCGTGATACATGACGTTGAAACCTATTTGAAATATTTGGTCAACATATGGATCCACATGGGGATGTGTGATTGATATTTGGGAAGGAGAGAATGCGAAAACCTTAGAATAAAAACAAAGTTCTGACCCATAACCAACATAAGTACATGTGAAAGGAATAAACAATAATCAATAAATAAAATGACTATACAATGAATTATATACATAAATGAACTAATGAAACAAATGAAAGAATCAAAGGATAAGGGTTAGAGATATGTTACAAAGGATGCCCTCATGGGCATCAGATGACTACGTTGAAGACCATTTCAAGATGGAGCCTTTTCACTGACATATCTAGCTTTATGTCATCCAACTGGATGTGATGAGTTGTCATAAGAATTGTACATTTTACCTTGCTTTATGATATTCTAATGTGAACCTTTTTTCTTAGTTCTCAACCACTTGATAAAATTTTCTTTGAATCCTTTATGATGAATTTGCTTCTATGCCAAGCGAAAAGATTGAAAGTTCATCGATTTTAATTCTTATTTGAAAGGCTTGGCATACTCTTCCATAGGGATGATATGTTGACTATTATTATCAATAATATCTTCCTTATTATCCTTACGATCTTCTACCAGATTTATTCCACTTGTGCTTCTTTTATTTTCATTCTTTTTATGCTTGTCCTATTTGTTGAAGACATCCTCTTTCCCAACATGAATTTCCCCAATTTCTAAGATATCTAGAATAGATGGCCCAAAAATCCTATCCAACGTTTCCTGACATCTAACTGATTCATCTGCAAGCTGGTGAACTGATATTGATGATGTAGTCACATCAATATCACTTTCACTTGGAGCTTCTTCAAGAAAAATCCCATCAAAAGAATCCATGGTATCCCAAACATTACAAACACTTGGGAGTTCATCCTTAAGTTTTTCCTTGATAGGTGCCAGAAAATTTGATGGTACCTTATAACATCCCATGTCTAGTACATGATACACAAACTCATTTATGGGTTTTTGGGATCTTCAACATAATATGTCCTTTCCAGTTCTCCGTTTAATGTAAAAATGGCCCCATCTGGAGTGGGAATGGTCACATAAGTTGAATCCATTTGTATACTACCCCCCAAATCTGCAATTGTTTTCCTTGAGAGTAACATACCCCAAGCATCGAGCACATCAATCACCACTATGTCCAATTCTATTTGAATATCAGGGAAGGAAACCAAATGCACTTGTAATCCTTTTATCAAACCATGCACCTAAATCATTCTACTATCCATGGCACAGGTGTTACGGTAAGGCCTTTAAATCCTTAGATTTAACTATTTCATTACTTTCCTAGTCATAAAATTTGAACTTTCTCTAGAATCAAGCATGCAATTGTGAAGGAGATGGTTGTTCAAAAGTAGATAAATAAAAAATGATTGATTCTTTTAGTTTCCCCTATCCTAATTTTTCAAAATCATAGGTGCATCTTGATAAGCTACAATTTGTGTCTTGTCACCATTACCTTGAGGAGGATTTTCTATAGCTTTGAGCAATTTCCTCTTTTGAGATGGAATCTTCTTAATTGCTGCTACAGGGACCAACATTCTTGCATTATTCAACCTCACTCCTAAGTCAATATTTAACTCTGTATTTGTAGGAACAATGGATTTAGGAAGGGGAGGAGGTGTCTTAGGAACACTTTCTTGTGTCCTATATTGATTTTTGGTCCATTTTCTTTGATAAGTGCAACCTCTATATCTAGCCATTTCTGATACTTGCTTGGGAGTAGGCTTAGGACCAAAATTTTATGTTACTTTGTCCACAACTTCATTCATGCAATTTACATCCCTACTATGCTCCATCAATTCCATCCATTTATTCATGCCCACATTATATTCACAACCACACATATTAACTTGTTCATTTTATGATCTAGAGGATTGTCCTTCATAAACAATTTGAAGAAATATTTGGCAAGTTGATTCTTCATGAAATTCCCCACAAGGCCTACAATAATGAATACCGTGTTGGTCAACCAAGTTAGTAGACTCAAAAGGATTTGGGGGCCTATGCTCTTGAGACAGAGGTATATTTTTCCACTTATCATTTGGATTATGATGGGGTTTATTAGCTTGAGCCCTTTCCATGGCTATCAACCTATTTTGCATGGCTATCATCTGATTACATGGTTAATATCCATTTGATTAATTAATTGGGTGATCTCCTTTATGCCATCATTAGAATACTCTTGATTTTCCACTTTCTTCTTCTTCTCCTCATTGGGTTTGTAAGAAGTTCCCCTTGAGAAACCAAGCATATTTGACTTCCTAGCATCTTGCATATTTTTATCTATTTTGATGGCATACTTCTATGCATCCTTTATATTTAGTAGCTCTATATCCCTTAACTGATATTTGATTTCACCCTTAAAGGATTCCATATAATGAATTAAGATTGAGGCATTAGGAGGCTTAATAGTTTGAGGGAGGCTTTTAACCAAGTCATTAAATCTCTTATTTAATTCTTCCATTGTTTTATTTTTCTTCTTTTGACTAGAGTTAAGGGAAGCCAATAAATGACGGTCTTTCTTCTTATCACCCCATATTTCATTGAAGGATTTTTTGATTTCCGCTAAGGTGCTAAATTTGTAAGCATCATGTTCCAAGAACCATTCTATTGCATCCCATTTTAGGGAATACACAAAAATCATCATCTTGACATATTCATAATTGTGACCATTACACCGCTTCATGACACACAAGTTGAAGTTTAGGACGTGACTCTTGGAACTAACAACATTGTTTCCATGAAAAGCATGAAATTTCTCAATAGCTTTGTCAGGAATAGGATGAGGATAACCTTGAATATTGGTAAAATTACATGGCCTAAATGGGTCACCCATAGTTGTTGTAGGATTATTAGGTACAAACAAGAGATGTATATCATAGATTTCTTCTTTTCCAAGACTTTCAAGGAGCCTACGAGGATTTAGTCTGTTTATTCTCCTCCTATACACTCTTTTAGGTTCAGGAAGGGAATCAACCAACCCTTGTGGGTTTCTCTAGGTAGGATACCTCAAATAATGAGTCAATGGAGTCACCACTTGGAGATTAAGAAATGTATAATAACAAAACTCAAGATATGACAAATCACGGGAAAAAATTATTACTTAGTTTTTTAAAGAATTAATTTAATTTTGTCAATTAACCAAGGATAAGAGACTTATCCCCGACAATGATGCCAAAAATGTTGTCGTTCTAATACACACCTGCAAACATGGAGAAATATCCAACCCACTTGGTTTGTCCTTGGAGGCACAAACTTGAATCCAGACCCACTGTCACCTCAATCTGGAATCGTTCCATCTAGGCTCACTCCTAGGGAAGCCAAGGGGGGTAGACCCTATTAATCTATGTGAAGGTTTTCTAGTTCTAGGAGTTAATTAATTTATTGATTAGGGAGACCCAACCCAATGACAAGCAACAATGAAAAATACAGTTTTTCAATGACATGCAAACCTTTATTTTATAAAACAACAATTAAACTAGTGCCTAAAGATGATCAAATTCCACCTATTCCAATATACACAAAATAAATATAAATCTACAATAATGAAACAAACTTATGAAACATTTATACAATGAATTGAAAAACACCTTTATACTTAAAATAATTATTTCACAAAAATAGAGAATGCTTGCAATAAATAATACTTTGGCAATGCAAATAATCACATATAAATAACCTGCAAAAAATAAAAGAATGACAATGCTCGAAAATAAATTGCTGAAATGGAAATTGCAAGGAAATGTAAATGTTGTGCAAGTGTATAGGTTTCTTTTAGTAGATTTTTAGGTCTCTCTTGAATTTAGGGGGTTTATATTTGAAATGTTGCAAACCTAAGCTATGTGACTACCTCAGGTCCTTATCCCTTAACCGAGAAGAAATGTTGGGTTCTCAACAAGAGAACAACATGATTCTCCGCTAGCTCCATAGATTAGATCCAAAGTGCTTGGGTGCTCAACAAGGAGGACAATTAGTGTCATGAAACTGTCCCCGGTTTCAACCCCTTCTAGCCTCCACAAGTCACCCTTTTTAATGGTTTAAGAAATAATAGAGTTGAGTGCCTAGTTAAACTAGCCATACAATCCTTTGCCCTTTCTTATCCCCAAGTTCCACAAGTGGTGAGGGGAGGGAATACCGAGAAAATGGCGAGGATATTTTTGTTTACTTTGAAAAAGTGAAACTTTTGACTAGCTGACACGATATTGCAAGTGTGGAAAATCCACTCACATGCAAGGGGTGGGCACAAACAAAAAACTAAGATAAGTTAAAATAAATGGAATAAACAAACTAGCCACTCAAATTTTCCTTAAGGACAAAGGTGGGAAAAATTAAATAACTTTACAAACCTCACAACTTTGGCACAATGTGGAGGACAAGCCTACTATTTTGTGCCAAGGTGGGAAAAAGAATTTAAAGTAAAACAAGTTAATGCTATCCACTCAACCTTCTCTTTATGGGAGAAGTGGGGTGAAAAAATTAAGCAAAAATCAGAAAATTAAGTTCTAAACTAGCCGACACGATTTTTCAAGGGTGGCAAATCCACTCACATGCAAGGCGTGTGAAAAAATATTACAACTAATTTACAAATTACAAATTGTAATAAAAAATTAAGAATGCAAGCCCAATAGAGTCTCTTGGGATGCTTACAATGCCTTGGAAAGGGAGAAAGGTGAAGGGATCTTGCATCACCACTCTTGGATGATTCCTCGAGCTTTTTTTGGCTAAAATTGGGTAGCACATCCTCTTAGACTAGTGAAACCTGCGTAAAACAACAAGCTTTGTTTGTTGGAAAATGCTAAAAATCACTTAAAGAAAGTTAGTTTTGGGGTATATGAACATAAAATTTTATGTACAAAATCTGAACTTGGAAATTGATTAGAAAGAAACATTTAGATGATTATATGTGAAGAAAATAAGTATATAAGAGATGAAAACTATATCATAAATTTGGGTGAAGTGAAGTGAAGCTTTTAGAGTCCACTCCTCCAAGATTTGGGTAACCTGTAAACCTGTAAACCCTTGCTACACAATGAGGCAAGAAGGTGAGATCTTCTAAAAGGTCTCCAAAATACTTTGCAAACACTAGTAAAAAAAATTCACATAAACCTATAGAAATACTACTATAGATTTATCCCCAACAAAATACTTTGCTTGGGGTTCTTCAAGTAAAACAATGTGAGAAAAAATAAACAAAAAATCACAATATTACCTCAACTAAAGGAAAACACCATACAAGAGTAGCCAAAGAGTACCAAGAGTACACCAAAATAACACCAAGAGTTCCTCCAAAGCTACACTTTTATTGCATAAGAAGTGGCTGCAAATTGCAGCAAGATTACATGAGAAAAATGAGAGAGAGAGAGAGAGAGAGAGAGAGAGAGAGAGAGAGAGAGAGATTTTGGCAGCATAGGTTTGCAATGAAACTTGATTCCAAAATGAGGAGAGCGGGGTTCCTTTCAAAGGAGGGAATGAGGAGAGACCCCCCTTATATGCTTGTAATGTTCCCAAGCTGGTTTTGGCCAAGGAAAAAGGGGTTTTAGACTATTTGTTTTATTGTTTCTATGTGTTATGCAGGTTTTCTTCATCAAGGTTGCATATGAGAGATTTTTTCATGAATATTATAGCATAGAGATGTAGAAAAGAACATACAATTGAAGGAAATGTCTAGATACAAACAATGAACACCAAATAAGAACCAACAACTTCAGATCCGACCTTTATTTAGATAATAAGATGATCATGAGTACAACAGATCTACATATATGGATATATAATGAAAGAATATCAAAGCTGGAATGAATGCTACTCCAATAAGCTCTAATACTAAAGAGAATATCCTCCAAAGGCCCCACACATGTCAAATATTGGAACAAGATCAATTTCTTTCCCTTCCAAAGCTAGAACCCCTCCTCCTGGCTGAGTTGCACACTATCCTAATGGCTATAATTGCCCAAGATTTCGGCCCTCCTCTTCCTGTACTCCAAATCACCCCAAACTTTCCAATATTGTAGATCGGGGAAATAGAAACCCCTAGCTTGAGTTTCTTGATGATTGGAGGAGTTTAGACCCCTCAAATGAGTAGATACTTCTTTTGTAGTGAAACCTCCTCCTGTTGAACTCATACCAAGCTCACAATAAACGATATGCTAGGAAGATATCCTCAAAAATGGATAAAAAAGGTGCCCTAGGCCCAATGAACAAATCTCAATAGGTTTTACCCTCCAGAACTTCTTCCTTCCTCCAAATTGAATGGATCTTCTTCCACAAGTGCGCCCTCTGACTGGAAAAACCCCAATGATGCATACTAACTCTCTCCAAACTTGTATAATCAACCTGTAGTTGAGATAGAATGGTGAGGGAGGAATATTTCACCTCCGTGACCAAGCTTGGACCAGGATGGGTTGGATATTTCACCACCAAGATGATATCTAAGGTTTGTTATTCCAAAACCCTCTAAACATCTTTGGCTCTAGAGATCAAGATGCAAAAGTGAAAATTTCAAGAATGAGGAGTGAGACACTGTCCTTTTCCTTTATACCCCTGATCTAATTATCAATTGAGTAAGTTGACCACCTTCTAAGGTTAATGCTTCAATTTTCTTCATGAGGCCTTTTCCACTTAATTTACCTTTTCCCCAAAGTCACTTTTAAATTATAACATTATTCTTAGGTGAATACTTTGGAGCCTCTTAGTCCCCATAGTCTATTGGGGACATCTAGACTACTAAGTCTTTGTAATCCTTTTATCAATAGGTGGGGGACATTACAGTCTCCCTTGCTGGGAATTGCTTTCCCACAAGAAATTTTTATCCTTCTTTCTGAAGAACCTGTTCATTCTCCCAAGTAGCATATTCTATAGGAAAATCCTTCCATTTGATCAAGTACTCCCTGATGTTCCTCTTCCTTAGCCTCTTCTCCCTTACTTCCAACACTTCTTCAGGTATCAATATCGACAGTCCCTCCTCATCCAAGGGAGGTAGTTCCTCAATAGGAGTGATTTGTTTCCCTATGTCTCTTTTCAAACATGATACATGAAAAACATTGTGTATCTTTCTTCTTGGGGGTATATCAAGCTCATATGCCGTGACCCCTACCTTTCTTTTTACCCTGTATGGAACAAATAAGAGAGGTTGAATATTTTTTGTGCCATTCCTCTTTATAGATTCTTTTTTGTAAGGTTGGACCCTTAAGTATACAATATCACCAATCTCAAATGTACGCTCCACTCTATGCTTGTTTGCCTGTATCTTTTGCTGATTTTTCACCTTGTACAAGTGATCCTTTATCTCTCTAAGTATATATTGTCTTTTTTAGATCCAATCATGTACCATAGGTGCTATACTATCACCAAATACAATATCCAAAAAGGTGAGGGGATCATAACTGTATAAGGCCCTGAAAGGTGGCATACCAATAGACATGTGGTAGGTGGTGTTGTAGCAATACTCACCCAAGTGTAACCACTAAATCTATGCCTTATGTTTCCCTGAAAAATAATTTCGAAGGTACCCTTCCACCCATTTGTTGAATATCTCTTTCTGGCCATCAATTTGAAGATGATATCTAGTGTTGGGGGTCAATGCCTTACCTACCAACCTGAATAGCTCCTGCCAAAAGGTGCTCATGAACCTGCTATACCTATCACTCACTATGGTTTTTGGTAAACCATTCAACCTGAAGATCTCTCTGGAGAACAGTTCTGCAACCTGTGAAGGACTGTAATCTATGGAAATGGAAATGAAATGGTAAAATTTGGTTAATATTTACACAACCACAAAGATGCAATACTTGCCTTGAACTTGGGAAACCCTATGATCAAGTCCATAGATATACTCTCCCATTTATTCTCTGGAATAGGGAGTGGTTTCAATAAACCTACTGAATAGGTGTGCTCCTCCTTGTTCTCCTAACAAGTAGAACATTCCCTAATATGGAACATTATATCTTATTTCATTCTCCTCCATGAAAATATTTCCCTTACATGCCTGAATTTTTTGACAAATCCTTGATGCCGAACTAATGGTAATTCATGGCATGCTTGCAACACTTTCATTTTGAATTTTGATTCAGGAAAAAATAAAATTTGGCCCTTGTAGTATATGATCTCATCCATGATCCTAAATTTATAATCCAGTACCTTCCAATCCATCAACTCACAAGCAATCATGTTTTTAGAATACTCTGCCAAAATATGTGCTTTCCAATCAACTGGAATGTCTATCATGGCAAATACTGAAGGCCTTCTGGACAAAGCATCAACCACCACATTATTTTTTCCTTTGACAATTTCAATATCAAATTCATAAGCTTGGATCTTGATAACCCATTTTTGTTGTCTTTCATTAAGTTCCTTTTGATTCAAGAAGTACTTGAGGCTATTGTGATTTGTCCTGACAACAAATCTCTCCCCAACCAAGCATTTTCTGAATTTATCCAATGCATGCATAACAAATAGCATTTATTTGTCATAAATAGTGTATAGGAGCTCATGAATCCTTAGTTTTCGGCTCTCATAGGAAATGGGGTTCCTATTCTGCATAAGAACTTCTCCAATTCCCTCACCTGATGCATCAAACTCCAAGAAGTGATACGAGAAATATGGTAAAGAAAGAACCAGACAAGTGCTCATTATTTTCTTCATTTTATCAAATGTCCCTTGTGCCTCTTGACTCCACCTAAATGTGCCTTTTCTGGTAAAATCTGTCAAGGGTGCGCAAAGTTGGGAGAATCCTTTGACAAACCTTTGGTAGTAACTGTAAATACCAAGGAATCCTTTCAACTCAGTAAGAGTCTTGAGTGTTGGCCACTCAAATATAGCTTTTGTTTTTTCTTGGTGCACTTGTACTCCTTTCTCTCCAATGATATGTTCCAAGTAAGGGATTTCAATCATCCCAATTCACACTTTGACTCTTTAGCATATAAATATTGTTCCTCCATGATGCTCAATATTTGGTCTACATGCGTGAGATGATCCTCCCAAGTTTTTCTATAAATCAACAAGTCATCAAAGAAGACTAAGAGAAACTTACTCAATTGATTTTTGAAGACATGATTCATGCATGATTGAAAGTTGGCTAGCACATTGGTTAGCCCAAAGGGAATAACCAAAAATTCATAATGACCATAATGATATCTAAAATTTGTTTTTGGCACATCTTTCTCCCTCATTTTGATTTGATGATAACCAGAGCATCAGTCTATTTTGGTAAAGTAGATAGCGCCATGTAACTCATCCAATAGCTCATCTATTTGAGGGATGGGGTACCTGTTCTTAATAGTCTTCTTGTTCAAGGATCTATAGTCAATGCACATGTGCATAATCCCATCTTTCGTATTTAACAAGACCACCGAAGATGCAAAGGGACTATAACTTGGTCTAATGTGACCCATGTCCAAGAGTTCTTTAATAACTTTTTCAATTTAATCCTTATACTTTTTTGGGTGTCTAGAAGAAGTTGTGATGACAGGTTTTTCTCCTTCTTCCAACTCTATAATATGCTCAAACCCCCTATCCAGTGGTTCTCCTGGAGGAACAGGTTCAAAAACCTTGCTGTGACTGTCAATGATTTTCTGAATTTCATGCAAGTAATGAGGATAATCCTCCTTATGCACCCAAACACATATTCTACATTCTGCTACATATATAATGTCTTCCCTCCTAAAAATGGCTTCCATGCACTTTGCTATAACCACTCTAGGTCTATTACCTTCCATTCCTTGTAGTATCACCTATTTCCCATTCTCTTCAATGAATGACATCTCCATGTTTTTTTAATTGGCAGCGATAGGTCCCAAGGTACTAAGCCACTGAACTCCCAAGATGATATTGGTATCTAGTAGATCCATCATGTTGAAATATTGCACCAAGTCATGTCTCCCCAATGTAAGTTTCATTCGTGGAATATACCTGTCACATGGCATAGTACGACCCCCTACTACCTCCATACGAAAACCCTCAAACTATATTGTAGTTATATTCCTTCTTCTCAAAAAGGCCAAATCAATGAAGTTATGTGAATGTCCTCCATATATGAGTACCGAAACCTTTTTTCCTTGAAGCACTCCCCTCATCTTGAAGGTATTGAATTTAGGGACCCCACTGATGGAAGCTATTGTAACCTTCTTGTCTCCTGTAAGTTCAAAACCTTCTTCTTCACCTTCTTCATTCTCTGTAGGGTCTATTCTAGATGGATTTCCTTCCATGTTCTGAATGTGGCCGAAATATTCTTCATCCTCATCATTAGAAATCACCTCAATGTAATGTGCCTTGCCTTTTCCCATGCATTTTTTCCCTGGTTCCCAAGGCTCCTTGCATGTGAAACAAAGTTTCTTCCTCCTCAATTCCCTTCTAGTAGCCTCATCCATCCTCCCCTTTCCTCTATCCATTCCCTTTTTATCATTTTCCCCTTGATTTATTTGAGGTCTTGGAGTGAATTTGGCTTTAGCTTCCGATCCCATCAAATCCATTGTCCTCCATATGGCATATTGTAAGTTGAGGAGATTAAAATCCTTAACCCAACCTTGTAAGGGTTACATAAACCCTTCAGTGAAAAACATCAACAATCTATCTTGTGAGATATGAGGTACCATTACTGCTACCCTCTGGAAATTCTCAATATAACTCTCTGGTGACCCTGTTTGCTTGAGTTGCGTGAGTTCCCTCAAGTGTATCTCAGTATCTCCCTGATAAAAACTGTCAATGAGCCTCTGGGTGAACTCTGTATAAGATGAAATCTAGTTGTGTCCCAAGGTGTTCATGCCATGAAATCATTAATCATGCACTTTGACCTCCAAATAGATATTTGCGAATTTTATAGCATCTATCTCCCTCATGGGGTTGAGCTGCAGATAAGCATCCAATTTATATACCCAAGCCTATGTAGTAGATCTAGATGATCCATCAAAGGTAGGTATCTCCATATTCCCTACCCTGCACTCAAAATCATGATTTATCCTCTCATAGTTTCTAGGCCTACCCCTGTATTTGATGCCACAATACTGATCCAATGTAACCTATCTGCTGAAGCCTACACTCAAAGATGCATACTCCCTAGCATACTCCTCAAAGTTATCTTCTACTTCTGGAGAGAAGTTATCCTTTTGTTGAGCTTCCGAGAAAGCGGGCATGCAAGGTCTAGGAGTGGCTCTACTATGTTTTGGCACCCTAGAAGGTCCCCCTCCAAAGCTCTATCCCTATGTATGGTAGTTAGGATATTTCTCATGATGATGTCTAGTCCCCCCTTGAGAACCACTAGCTTCCCTATTCACATTATTATTTGGGCCATCCCTACCATGGGTCATTTGCATAAGGAGAAGAAAAATATTCTTCTAGATAGCATTCAATCTCTCAAGTGTCTCTCTCATCTCAACCTGTCCCCTACACATTGTCTCCTCAGTATCCTATAGATGGTGTTGAAGGGTGAACTGTGTATTGTATATGGAGCTCTTTAACTCCTTTGCTATTCCTGCTAAAACTTGTGGCTCACTGTCATCACCTGAACCTTCCATTTCTACCTTTGGGTCACCTGTTTGTCTCCTACGCCTTCCCATATAGATACCATTGAAAATCTGCATGCAATAATCCCCACAAGCTAGGAGGAATTAATGCTATGATACCACTGTAATGTTATGAAGCTGGTTTTGGCCAAGGAACAAGGGTTTCTGACTGTTTGTTTTATTGTTTCTATGTGTTATGCAAGTTTGCTTCATCAAGGTTGTGCATGAGGGAGTTTTTCATGAATATTAAAACATAGAGATGTTGAACATAGCATACAATGCAAGGAAATGTCTAGATACAAACAATCAACACCAAATAAGAATCAACAACTTCATATCTAACCTTTATTTAGATAATAAGATGATCTCGAGTACAATTGATCTACATATCTGGATATATAATGAAAAAATATCAAAGTTGGAATGAATGCTACTCCAATAATCTCCAATACTAAAGAGAATAGCCTCCAAAGGCCCCACAAATTCTAAATATTGGAACAAGATCATTTTATTTCCCTTCCAAGGCTGGAATCCCTCCTCTTGGTTGAGTTGCACACTATCCTGATGGTTGTAGCTGCCTAAGATTTTGGACCTCCTCTTCCTGTACTCCAAATCACCCCAAAATCTCCAGGATTTTAGATCAGGGCAATAGAAACCCCTAGGTTGAGTTTCTTTCTAATTGGAGGAGTTTAGACCCCTCAAATGAGTAGATCCTCCTTTTTCAATGCACCCTCCTCCTATTGAACTCATACCAAGATCACAATAAAAGATATGCTAGGAAGATATCCTCCAAAATGGATAAGAAAGGTTCCCTAGTCCCAATGAAAATATCTCAATAGGTTTTACCCTATAGAACTTCTCCTTCCTCCAAATTGAATGGATCTTCTTCCACAAGTGTGCCCTCCTGCTGGAAAAAACCCACTGATGCACACTAGCTCTCTCCAAACTTGTATAATCAACCTATATTTGAGATAGAATAGTGAGGGAGGAATCTTGCACCTCCATGACCAATATTGGACTAGGATGGCTGGGATCTTTCACCACCGAGTTGATCTCTAGGGTTTGTTATCCCAAGACCCTCAAAATGTCTTTGGCTCTAGAGCTTAAGACGCAAATGTAGAGATGTCAAGAATGAGGAGTGAGGCACCCTCCTTTTCCTTTATACCCTTGATCTAATTCTCAGTTGAGTTAGTTGACAACCTTCTAAGGTTAACTCTTCTGTCCTTTTCCACTTAATTTACCTTTTTCCTTAAAGTCACTTTTAAATTATAACATTATGATTAGGTGAATACTTTGGAGCCTCTTAGTCCCCATTTCTCACGAGACTATAGTATAGTGTGTACATATAGACTAATAAGTCTTTGTAATCCTCTTATCAATAGGTGGGGGACATTACAATGCTTTACAAGTGTCATCCATCCAAAAGAGGGAGATCTAGTTAGAGGGGGCACACTTAGGGTTTGATAGATGAGATTAGGGTTTGAGAGATGAGTTGTGAGGGGTGGGAAACCAATTTCCTAATGTTTTAAATTTTGACCAAGCACAAGGTGGGTGCACTAAGGGTTTGAGGCCTCTTCTCCTTTTCAAGTTTTACTAAACCCTAAGTTCATGAGGAAGGGGGGCACCCCTCTCACTAGGGAAAACAAATTTAAGTTGTTAAATTGACTTGGGGGGTTTTATATAAGTGGATTTTAACTTTACAACTTATTAAATACATTATAAAACATTCCCCCATTTATTTTCTTGGCTTTAGACTCAAATACAATTTTTGGCTTTTTTACCTTAGTCAATTATTTGATGATTTCTGACTGACTTGAACTCCTCATGGGCATTGACCTAGAAACACTTGTCCAATTGAGATGAAAATTGGTCCAAGGATATAGGGGTTCATAACCCATTTTTTTTAGTAATCACACCCCTATACAAAATCCACAAGGATAAGTTTTTTACATTTTACATAAAAAATAATTAAAAATTTCCAATTTACGGAAAATTTTAATTATTAAAAAATCCTATCAAAACATAACGAAATTTAGAAAGACTATAGGAGATGTATATCATGGTCATTTAAAACACTTATAAACTTAGTAACCCACTGGGATTGTTCATTATAATTCTTTTCACCACTTTGGAGGATTATTGAGTGAAAAACTCAAGTAATTAAAATCACTGAAAAGAAAAATTAATTACTTGAGGAAAAAAAACACTTGATGAAAGGAATTCCATAATGAAAAAGTCATAGGAAAATAAATTATTAAAAAATGACCCATGCTAACATGATACATTAAAAAATTATCCCACGCAGGGGAGAAGACATTCCGTGAACACAGAAAGAAGTGTTGGGGGAAGAATTGCCCTGCTGAGCCATAGGTATTCAAACTTGTCGTACCAAAAGGTACATATATTCATGATACATGACGTTGAAACCTATTTTAAATAATTGGTCAACATATGGATCCACATGGAGATGTGTGCTCGATCTTTGGGAAGGAGAGCATGCGAGAACCTCAGAATCTGCAAAACAAAGTTCTCACCCATAACCAACATAAGTACATGTAAAAAGAATAAACAATAATCGATAAATAAAATGACTATAAAATGAATTATATACATAAATGAAATAATAACAAAAATTAAATAATCAAAGGAGAAGGGTTAGAGATACATTACAAAGGATGCCCTCATGGGCATCAAATGACTGCGGTGAAGACCATTTCAATATGGAGCCTTTTCATTGGAATATCTAGCTTTATGTCGTCCAACTTGCTGAGACGAGTTGTCAGAAGAATTGTACACTTTACCGTTCTTTCTGATATTCTGATGTGAACCCTTTTTCTTAGTTCTCAACCACTTGATAAAATTTTCTTTGGATCCTTTCTGATGAAGTTGCTTCTATGCCAAGTGAAAAGATTTAAATTTCATCGATTTTAATTTTTCTTTGAAATGCTTGGCATACTCTTCCATAGGGATGATATGTTGACTATTATTATCAATACTAACTTCCTTATTATCCTTATGATATTCTACCAGATTTGATCCACTTGTGCTTCTTTTCTTTTCATTCTTTTTATGCTTTTCCTATTTGTTGAAGACATCATCTTTGCCAACATAAATTTCCCCAATTTCTAAGATATATGGAATAGATGGCACAAAATTCCTATCCAACTCTTCTTGACATCTAACCGATTCATCTGAAAGCTGGCGAACTGATGTTGATGATGAATTCACATCAATATCCCTTTCACTTGGAGCTTCTTCAAGAAAAATCCCATCAAAAGAATTCATGGTATCCCAAACATTACAAACACTTGGGAGTTCATCCTTAAGTTTTTCCTTGAGAGGTGCTATAAAATTTGATGTTACCTCATAACATCCCATGTATAGTACATGATAAACAAACTCATTTATGGTTTTTTTGGGATCTTCAACATGATATTACCTTTCAAATTATCTATTTAATCTAAACATGGCCCCATCTAGACTGGGAATGGTCGCATAAGTTAATCCATTTGTATACTACCCCCCAAATCTACATCTATTTTCCTTGAGAGTAACATACCCCAAGCATCGGGCACATCAATCACCACTATGCCCATTTCTATTTGAATATCAGGTAAGGAAACCAAATGCACTTGTAATCCGTTTATCAAACCATGCACCTGAATCATTTTACTATCCATGGCACAGATGTTATGGTAAGGCCTTGAAATCCTTAGATTTAATTGTTCCATTACTTTCTTAGTCATAACATTTGAACTTGCTCCAGAATCAAGCATGCAATTGTGAATGATATGGTTGTTCACAAATAGAGAAATAAAAACCAGTTGATTCTTTTCATTTCCCCTATCCCAATTTTGAAAAATCACAGGTGCATCTTGATAAGATACAATTTGTGTCTTGTCACCATTACCTTGAGGAGGATTTTCTATAGCTTTGAGAAATTTCCCCTTTTGAAATGGAATCTTCATAATTTCTACTACAGGGACCAACATTTTTGCATTATTCAACCACCCTCCTAAGTCAATATTTAACTCTGTATTTGTAGGAACAATTGATTTAGGAAGGGGAGGAGGTGTCTTAGGAACACTTTCTTGTGGTCTATCTTGATTTTTGGTCCCATTTCTTTGATAAGTGCAACCTCTATATCTAGCCATTTCTGATACTTGCTTGGGAGTAGGCTTAGGACCAAAATTTTACGTTACTTTGTCCACAACTTCATTCATGCAATTTACATCCCTATTATGCTCCATCAATTCCATCCATTCATTCATGCCCACATTATATTCATAACCACACATATTAACTTGTTCATTTTATGATCTAGAGGATTCTCCTTCATCACAAATTTGAAGAAAGATTTGGCAAGTTGATTCTTCATGAAATTCCCCACAAGGCCTACAATAAGGGATAACTTGGTGTTCAACCAAGTTAGTAGACTCAAAAGTATTTGGGGGGCATTTATCTATAGATGGAGGTCTTTTTTTTCCACTTATCATTTGGATTATGATGGGGTCTATTAGCTTGATCCCTTTCCGTGGCTATCAACCTATTTTGCATTGATTTCATATGATTAGCATGATTAATATCCATTTTCTTAATTAATTGGGTGAGCTCCTTTATGCCATAATTAGAAGACTCTTGATTTTCCACTTTCTTCTTCTTCTTCTCATTGGATTTGTGAGAAGTTTCCCTTGAGAAACCAGGAAGATTTGAATTCCTAGCATCTTTCATATTTTTATCTATTTTGATGGCATACTTCTGTGCATCCTTTAGATTTGGTGGTTCTTTATCCCTTAAATGATATATTATTTCACCCTCAAAGTCTTCCATATAATGAATTAATATTGAGGCATCATGAGGCTTAATAGTTTGAGGGAGGCTTTTAACCAAGTCATTAAATCTCTTATTGAATTCTTCCATTGTTTCATTTTCCTTATTTTGACTAGAGTTAAGGGTAACCAATAAATGATGATCTTCCTTCTTATCACCCCATATTTCATTGAAGGCTTTTATGATTTCCGCTAAGGTTCTAAATTTGTCAGCATCCTGTTCCAAGAACCATTTTGTTGCATCCCCTTCTAGAGAATACATAAAAACCATCATCTTGACATCTTCATAATTGTGACCATTAAACCACTTCATGACGCACAAGTTGAAGTTCAACATGTGAGTCTTGGCACTAACAACATTGTTTCCCTAAAAAACAAACAATTTCTCAATAGCTTTATCGGGAATAGGATGAGGATAACCTTGAATATTAGTAAAATTACATGGCCTCAATGGGTCACCCATAATTGTTGTAGGATTATTAGGTACACACAAGAGATGTATATCAAAGATTACTTCTTCTCCAAGAATTTCAAGGAGCCTATGAGTTAGTCTATTTTTTCTCCTCCTATACACCCTTTCATGTTCAGGAAGGGAATCAACCAATCCTTGTGGGTTTCTCCTGGTAGGATACCTCAAAGAATGAGTCAATGGAGTCCCTAATTGGAGATTAAGCAATGTATAATAAAAAAACTCAAGTTATGAAAAATTAAGGAAAAAATTTATTACTTATTTTTTTAAAGAATTAATTAAATTTTGTTAATTAACCTAGGATAAGAGACTTATCCCCGACAATGACGCCAAAAATGTTATCATCCTAATACACACCTACAAACATGGAGAAGTATCCAACCCACTTGGTGTGTCCTTGGAGGCACAAAATTGAATCTAGACCCATTATCACCTCAATTTGGAATCCTTTTGATGCAGGAGCATCATCATAAAGCCAACAATGTGACAAGTTGGTCACATGTTGTGGCTTTAGAAGGGGACATACAATCCTAAGTTTGTAGAAACTGTTAGTTAAGTGAATTATTAATTGAAATTATGCAATCAGTTAGTAGTATTGTCAAATTAGGAGTTAAAATAGGGATAAGTGGCACTTTGATGCTCCCTGCGAGGAGATCCAACCAAGTAGATAAATGGTTGAGTAATCATAGGATTTGATTTTTCTAAATTTAGTAATCCCTTTATTTTCTGAAGGAGATGGTTAGTTGTTGGATTTTGGGGGGATTTGTAATTTCGAGGGTGATAGAATAGCTGGTTAGCAAAGATAGAGGGGGGCGGTTGAGATAGATGAAAAAGAGAGAGGACTCTGTGAGAGAGACTCCGCATATAGGTTTCTTGAGTAGGAAAGGAACAAAATTGTCTTGGAGAATTCAATTCTGAATCTGGAATAAAATTAGTTTCATGTGTGTTTAAGAGTGTCATTTTATGGTTAAATTAATTCCATCAAGTCAACTGTGTGCAAGATAACCTGAGTTCTGTATGAAAATCTTTGTTATGCAACCTATGAAATTTTATGCACAGAGTAGAATATGCTGAGCACATGCAGACTTCTTATTAGACTTAGTGGATGATAGAATGGTTTGAGTTTTGTTCTATTGTGTTAGAAAATGTATTCAATTGTAGAATATGAAGAGGGAATGCACTTACAGTCGTTTCGCATAATAGACGAGTTTGGAGGGTCTAGATAGTGAGCTTGTTTGTATAACCAAAGGTTTAACAATTGATACCTCATTCTATTGTGAAAACAAAAATCGACAGTCCTAGAGATACATCACAATCATAGTTGTAAAGAAATTAATTGTGCCCGAGCAGTGCGATGGAACCATCAAGTGGTTTTATGGTATTATACTTGTTAATAGATCATTGGTATTGCACTTATAAATTTAGTTGGTAAAAACACTTTGTATCCATTCTGATAGGTTTTCGGTCATGAACTCAGAGTCTTGTGTTTTGAGAAAAGGAACCAAGGTGGAGTTGTTATAGTACTTTGGATATTTGTTTAGTGGAAAACCAATAGTAAGAAGGGAGGGTTAATTCTAGCTAGGATTCCTAGACTTAGTAAGATTAGTCGAGTACTATTTTGGAGGTTAGCTCATCATCCTGCTAATAATTTTTGGTATCAGAGCAGGAGATTTTCTCAGCATAGCCAAAGAAAGACATGGATGTACGTATTGGTAGAGCAAGAGGTCATGGAAGAGGGAGACCAACAACAAATGCATAAGTCTTAGAGGTAATGAGGGAACTATGAGCACGTATGGAATCTATGGAGTTGGGAAGATAGAGAGATCTAGAGGCAGGGGATGTGAGTGAGCCTGAAGAGGAGGAACAAGGAGAAGAAGAAGCACCCATGAAAGATACACCTAAATTAATATAGTTTCGATCAATTCTAGGAGCAACTTCGAGACCAAAACCTGAGTTGCCTACCTATGAGGGAAGCTTCACTGCTGAACATCTCATTGATTGGATTAGTGAGTTAGAAAATTACTTTGAGTAGGATGAGATCAAAGAGAACAAGAAGGTCAAATTAGCAGTGACAAGATTGAAAGGGCATGCATCCCTGTGGTGGGATAGTGTGCAAGATGAAAGGAAAAGAAAGAACAAGCCATTGACAAAGAGCTGGGATAGGATGGTGGCTAAGATGAGAGCCAATTTCTTTCCCAAAGATTACCAGTTATCTTTATATAGACAAATGCAGAACCTTAGGCAAAGGTTATTGTCTGTAAGAGAATATAATGAAGAGTTCTACAAAGTGAATATGAGAGCAGGCTATGTAGAAGGATCAACAAAGAAGACTACTAGATATGTCAATGGGTTGAGGATGGAGATTCAGGATAAGATCAACATGATGTCTCCTAAGACAATGGAAGAGGAATACCAATGTGCCTTGAGAGCAGAAAAAAATTTATTGAGAAAGAAGAACTTCAATAGGGGAAGAGGTTCAGCCAAAGGAAGAGAGAAAATAGTTGGAAGAGGAAAGTTTGCAGCCCAAAAAGGAGAGTCCAACAACTCAAATCAACATGAGCAACAATATAGAAGAGGTCACTCAAGAGGGAGAAGACCTTACCAAGGAGGTAGAGGTAGAGGAAGAGACAAAGAAACCGTCTTTAGATGCTACAAATGTAACAAATTGGGTCATAGATCCTTTGAATGTCCAGAGAAGGAAGACATAGGATAGAGAGGAGCCTATGTAGCTCATAATGAACAACATCAAGAGTAGTTACCAGTGGCTAAAAATTTGCTAGAGACGGGAGAGAATTTGATGATGAACAAATTCTTATTGAAACCTGAGAAGGCGAATGTTGAACCTACTCAAAGAAAGGCCTTATTCAGGACCATGTGTAAGGTCAAAGGGAAGTGTTGTAAGATGGTGATTGAGAGTGGGATTACTAACAATCTTGTTTCCATAGAGATGGTGGAGAAGTTGAGTTTGAAGAAGATCACACATCCAATTCCTTATAAAGTATCCTGGTTGCATAAAGGACATCAAATCCTAGTAAGTGAGCAATGTGAATTTGATTTGAAAGTAGGTACATATAAAAACAAAAAAAATTGAGATGTTATGCCCATGGATGTGTGTCATGTTCTTTTGGGGAGACCTTGTAAATTTGATAAGAAGGTAGTGCATGATGGTAGGAGAAACTGTTATAGTTTTGATAAAGATGGGATGAAACATGTTCTACTTCCTTTACAAGAAGGTAGCACAATGGAGAAGCAAACAAAAAAAGTTGTAATGTTGAATGGTAAGGAATATTTGCAATAGCTTGAAGAGGAAGGGTTGAGTTATGTTGTGGTGTACAAACCTAGAGTAGTGATGACAAAGACTACTATTTCATATCTGCTTGAAGAAGTTTAGGAAATGTTGGATGAATTTGGTGACATTGTAGTAGATGATTTACCCAATGAGTTTCCACCGAGAAGAGATATCATCCACCACATTAATTTTATTCCTGGAGAAAGTTTACCAAACAAGGCAGCATATAGACTGACACCTCAATAGAATGAAGAAGTCATAAGGAAAGTACAAGGATTGTTAGATAAGGGGCTGATTCAGAAAAGTCTGAGTCCATGTGCAGTACCAGCAGTACTTAGTCAGAAGAAAGATGGGGAGTGGATAATGTGTATGGACTCTAGGGCCATCAATAAAACAACTATCAGATATAGGTTTCCATTACCTAGAATGGATGACATGATGGATTTCTTGAGTGGGGCAACATGATTTTCGAAATTAGATATGAAAAGTGGATATCATCAGATCAGAATTAGAGAAGGGGGTGAGTGGAAGACAACCTTCAAGACGAATGATGGGTTGTATGAGCGATTGTTTATGCCAATTAGATTGTCCAATTCTCTGATCACCTTTATGAGATTAATGAATGAGGTCCTAAGATATTTCGTAGGTAAGTTTGTTATTGTTTACCTTGATGACATTCTGATTTCCAATCAAACAAAAAATGAACACTTGGAACATTTAAGATGTGTTTTGGAGAAATTGCACAGCGAAAAGTTGTTAGTGAATGTAAAGAAATGCTCATTTATGAAATAGAGTTAGTATATTTGGGTTTTGTTATCTCAAATATGGCTTGAACATGGATTCGGAAAAAGTGCAAGCAATCATTGATTGGCCTTCACCTCAGAACATATTTGAGGTAAGAAGTTTCCATGGATTGGAAGGTTTTTATAGGAAGTTTATAAATAATTTAAGTGACATTTGTTCATCTATCATTGAAAAAATTAGGAAGGATAAAAAACCATTTCAATGGACAATAGAGGCTGAAAGAAAATTTCAGTTTTTGAAGAAGATTATCGAGCAACCAGTATTGAAGTTACCGGATTTCAAGTACCCTTTCCAAGTAAAGTGTGATGCCAGTGGAGTAGAAATTGGAGCTTTACTTAGTCAAGAATACATACCTATAACATATTTCAGCGACAAGCTGAATGACTCAAAACAAAAATACTCATTCTATGAAAAGGAATTTTATGCTATTGTCCAAGCATTGAATCATTGGAGACATTATCTGATGCCTAGAGAGTTTGTTTTGTTTTTTTATAATCATGCATTGCAATACATTATGCAACAACCTAAATTGAATCAGAAGCATGTCAAATGGGTATATTTCTTGCAAAGATTTACCTTTGTGTTGAAGCACATAAGTGGACAATCAAATCGGGTAGCTGATGCCTTAAGTAGGAGACAATTGATTGTGCAAGAGAATCAAATCCAAGTCCTAGGATTTGGATACCTAAGAGATTTATATGAGACTGACATTGATTTTCATAATGCATACAGATCTTGTAGGAATCCTATGGAGGTGGACAGAGGGCCATGGATGGAGTATATGTTGCAAGATGGTTTACTCTTTAAAAATAATAAACTTTGTATTCCCAAATGTTCCATGAGGGAGAACTTGATATAGGAAAAGCATAATGGAGGAACGACAAGTCACCTTGGAAGTGATAAAACCTTTGGACAGTTAAGACATTTTCATTTTTGGCCAAAGATGAGATCTGAAGTGGATAAGTTTGTGAGAATATGCAAGGTATGCAAGCATGCCAAGGGAAGAATCCAAAGAACAGGCTTGTACACACCATTTCCTGTTCCAAATAGGCCTTGGGATTCCGTGAGTATGGATTTTGTTTTGGGTTTGCCAAAGAATAAAAAAGGATATGATTATGTCTTTGTAGTTGTTGATAGGTTTACAAAGATGGAACATTTCATTCCATGTTTTAAGACAAGTGATGCTAAACACATTGCTAATTTATTTTTCAATGAAGTTGTAAAATTACATGGTTTACCTAGAAGCATTGTCTCTGACAGAGATGTGAGGTTCACAGGTCACTTTTGGAGGAATTTGTGGAAAAATTTGGGTACTAATTTGAACTTCAGTTCAACTTATCATCCATATTCTAATGGCCATATTGAAGTAGTCAATAGAAGCCTGGTTAACATGTTAAGAAGTCTGGTTGGAGAAAATCCAAAATAGTGGGACAGGGTGTTAGCTCAAGTTGATTTTGCATATAATGACTCACCAAATAGAAGTACATGGATGTGTCCATTCCATATTTTGTATGGAATGAATCCTATAGGGGTGTATGAACTTCGTGACTTAGGACAATTGGAGAAGAGAAGTGCAGGCGGAGAAGACTTTGCAGCAAGGATTAGTGAACTACAAGAACAAGTTAAAGAAAGGTTGCAACAAAGTAATGCTGGTTACAAGACAATATTAGATTTGAGAAGAAGAGAGAAGAATTATGAAGTAGGAGATCTAGTTCTAGCCTATCTAAGAAAGAAGATATTTCCTAAAATAGAGTATACCAAATTGAAGATGAAGAAGATTGGGCCTTGTAGAATACTCAGGAAGTTCTATGTAAATGTCTATGAACTGGAAATGCCAACTGGGATTGGTATTTCACCAATTTTTAATGTTGCAGATTTATATCCTTATGTGGCTGACGATACAGGTCAATTTATAGAAGTTGAAGACCCTGCTGAAGACCTTCAATGGCTGAAGAATATGCTTGTGGCACAACCATTAGAAGTTGAAAACATTTTGGATACTAAGGTTTCAAGGAGCATGAGGAAGAAGGACTATTTGGAGTATTTGGTCAAATGGAAGGAGAATCGAGTAGAGGATCCTACTTGGATGAGTGTTACAGAGCTGGAAGCTAAAGGTTTCACTGTAGCTGATTTAATGAACAGGGGTTAATGACCTTTCAACCCTAGGAGTTTGATGTAGGAGCATCATCATAAAGCCAACAATGTGACAAGTTGGTCCCATGTTGTGGCTTTAGAAGGGGGAAAGAAATCCTAAGTTTGAAGAAACTGTTAGTTAAGTGTTTTATTAATTGCAATTCTATAATCAGTTAGTAGTGTTGTCAAATTAGGAGTTAAAATAGGGATAAGTGGCACTTTGATTCTCCTCACGAGGAGATCCAACCAAGTAGATAAATGGTTGAGTAATCATAGGATTTATCTAAATTTAGTAACCCCTTTATTTTCTGAAGGAGATGGTTAGTTGTTAGATTTTAGGGGGATTTGTAATTTTGAGGGTGATAGAATAGTTGGTTAGCAGAGATAGAGGGGGACAGTTGAGACATAGGACGAAGAGAGAGGACTCTATGAGAGAGAATCTGTATATGGGTTTCTTGAGTAGGAAAGGAACATAACTGTCTTGGAGAATTCAATTCTGAATCTGGAATAAAATTAGTTTCCTGTGTGTTTAAGAGTGTCATTTTATGGTTAAATTGATGCCACCAGGCCGACTATGTGCAATATAACTTGAGTTATGTATGAAAATATTTGTTATGAAACCTATGCAATTTTTATGCACAGAATACGCTGAACACATGAAGACTGACTATTATACTTAGTGGATGATAGAATGGTTTGAGTTATGCTCTATTGTGTTAGAAAATGCATTCAATTGCAGAACACGTAGAGGGAATGTACTTACAATAATTTTGCAGAATCAACGAGTTTAGAGGGTCGAGATAGTGAGCTTGTTTGTATAACCAAAGGTTGAATGGTTGAGACCTCATTCTATTGTGAAAACAAAAATCGATAGTCCTAGAGATACATCACAATCCGAGTTGTAATGAAATTAATCGTGCTTGAGAAGTGCGATGGAACCATAAATTGGTTTTATGGTATTATATGTGTCAATAGATCATTGGTATCACACTCAGAAATTTAGTTGGTAAAACCACTTTTTATCCATTTCGATAGGTTTCGATCATGAACTCAGAGTCTTGTTTTTTGATAAAAGGCGTCAAGGTGGAGTTGTTGTAGTACTTATGATATTTGTTTAGTGTAAAACCAACAGTAATAAGGGAGGGTTAATTTTGGCTAGGATTCCTAGGCTTAGTAAGATTAGCTGAGTGATATTTTGGAGGTTCGCTCATCATCCTGCTAACACCTTTCATCTAGGCTCACTCCTAGGGAATCCATGGGGGGTAGACCCTATTAAACTATGTGAAGGTTTTATAGTTCTAGGGGTTAATTAATTTGTTGATTAGGGAGACCCAACCTAGTGACAAGAAACAATTAAAAAAACAGTGTTTCAATGACAAGCAAACCTTTATTTTATAAAACAACAATTAGAGAAGTGCCTAAATATTATCAATTTCCACCTATTCCAATATACACAAATTAAATATAAATCTACAATAATGAAACAAAATTATAAATTATTTACACAATGAATTGAAAAACAACTTTATACTTAAAATAAATATTTCATAGATTGCTACATTGGACAATATACAATATTAAATAAAATATGTATTTAAAAAAAATTATTCAACTGACAACGACAGCTGAGACGAGGGTTTAGGGTTCTTCAGCCGCACTAAGCCGCACTGCCACAACGCCTACACCGTTGGGGTTCATGTCTCGCAGGGAGGGGGGGCGAATGGTGCCTCCTACAGCCAAGCCACAGTGAATGGAAACTCTACAAAAGGTACGAAATGACCGACCTTTGAGCCCCCACTAGATTTGTGTTCGAAACTTATGGTGGAAGGAACCTTCAAGGATCGGGAGATGGACATCGATCCAGAGAATGTGACTATCCCAACTACTGTGTCAACTCCATGGATGCTAGGCAAATGTATCCCACAAGTGCCATAGGCGCCAAAATACATTATCAGCTCACCACGCATAGAAGAGCAAAAGCAATATATGAGAGATTATGCCCTGGTAGGAAAATTCCTAGGGCTTTGGCCTTCTGAGCGCGATCTGGTCAAATGGATACAACACCGGTGGAAGCCAAAAAGACACTATGAGCTACAACTGGGCTCCAAGGGGTTCTTCACTATCATATTCCACAACCTCGAGGATTGCAATCGCATCTTTGATGGGGGGTCGTACTTCTACAACTTGACAGGACTCTTCTTAAGATTCTGGACCAAGAAGTTCAGCCCTGAAAAGGAGGACTTTGACCATGCACCTGTATGGATCAGACTATACTCTCTCCCCTAGGAATTCTGGCTGGAGGCGGTCTTGGCCGGCATAGGCAACACCATAGTCATATATGTTACGTCCTTCGAAGCCACCAAGCAGAGGCACTACACCTCTTATGCGCGCATCTGTGTGTACTTGAATATATCCAAGCCGCTCTTAGGATCCATCATACTGGAATATCATGATGAGGACTGGACCCAAACAATCAACTACGAACACATTCTGTTCCGATGCAGGAAATGCCACGAAAATGGTCATCTCTTCAGAGAGTGCCCTCTCAATACTGCTCACAAAGAAGGGAACCCAGAAAGAGGCAAAGATAAGGACGACTTTGCACAACCAGCAGGGAAAAGAAGACAAGGAGGAAGAAAGCAACCAGCCCAAGTAAGTAAGGATCCCTCAACTAGTAATAAATTTGCAATTCTACAAGATCAACCAGAGAATCGCACAACCCTTATAAACCCCAATGAACCACATTTGGATAATTTCTCCCAATATACAAGCCAAGGGGATGAAGGACCCCCATAGGGTAAGGAATTAGATCTCCCCCCCCCTAGACGCAACTCATGACCCGCAAGAATTTCTGGAGACAGAGGACGGGGATGCATAAATGGAGCTGGAGGAGCAAGAACTAGCCGAGGTGGATCTGGAGCACCTCGAGCACGCCTACAGGCATCAGAAACTATACACCATACCCAGGGATCAATTACGAAAGGTGCAAAAGGTCTTTCTCAACTCCTCAGCTGGATCCTCAGCTCAATCTAGCAAAGGTCTAGGAATACAGGGCAGTCAGTCAAAAAATCCAAGTAAAACTCAGAAAGACGAAAAGAAAAGAGGGATGAAATCTACCAATAAGATTATACAAGAAATAGGCCACTTTATGGTAAACTCAGGGAAAATCCACCTGATCTCGGATAACTTCCCTCCTCTCCCCACCCCCTCGTCATCATGAATATTATCTCATGGAATATCAGAGGCCTCAATGGACATAGCAAGCAAAAAATGCTACGAGATCTGATCTTTGCGGAAAAACATGACATAGTACTATTGCAGGAAACAAAATGTACTTTCGAAGACATCGACAGGCTACTTCCCTGCTGTTGGAAGCAAGGGGAAGTGGCTTCAACCACAGCCATAGGCACAGCTGGAGGATTGGCTATCCTCTGGAACACCAACTCAGTGCTGTTGGAAAATTTTCTCACCACTAAGTGGTCCATTACTGCAGATTATAGGCTTATTGGCTCTAACAAGCCGGGACACCTGACCAATGTCTACGGCCCAGCCAACCCAAGGGATAAGCATGCCTTCATCAGGAACCTGGATTACCTATCCAGTCTAACTTAGCATAACATATGGATTGTTGGTGGAGATTTCAATATCATCCGTAGCCTGGAGGAAAAAAAAGGGGGATCAAGATGCCTGGATCGGGACTCTAGTGACTTCAACTGCCTCATAGACAACCTCCACCTTATCGACCTGGAAGCCATCAATGGCAATCACACTTGGACAAATAGAATAACTAGAGTACACCAAATCGCTTGCAAACTATATCGATTCCTCATCTCTGACTCCCTTATGATGGAAGGAACGACTCTGGAAGCTACTATCCTAAATTTCCCTGGCTCAGATCACTGGCCTATACAACTATGGTTGGATGTGCCAGCCACACCTAGAAAGAAACCCTTTAGGTTTGAATAGTTCTAGCTCGACCATCCTGATTTCCAAGCAAAAATCCAGGACTGGTGGAGGGAGGCAGAGGTCTCTCACGGCTCTAAAATGTATAGATTTCAGCAAAAGTTAAAGAACCTCAAACAAATTCTCAAACTCTGGAATAAGAAAACCTTTGGCAATATCTTCGACTCCCAAAAGAAACTATCAGAACAAATGAGAGAGATTCAAAACCAGATTAGGATGTAGGGGCTAATGAAAGAGCTAAAAGCTCAGGAAGCAAAAGTAAATCAACAGCTAGAGGCTAGGAAAAGACAAGAAGAGATTTTATGGAAATAGAAATTGTGCATCCAATAGCTCAAGGAAGGGGAATGAAACACCAAATTCTTTCACAAAATTTTCATCCACACACGACATTCTAATAGAATCACGCACCTTACCTTTGTAGACGGGGAGCCCATTCATTCCCACGAAGATATGGAGACGACTTTGATCGACTATTACCAAGATCTCCTCACGGAACCACTCCCAGATAGATATGAGGCCATTACTAAGGTTACGCAGCATGTGCGCTCCCTCGTTACCCCAGAGAAAAACTCATCCCTGCTCCAACCCATCACAATCGAGGAGGTGGATCAAGTGCTTCAGGACACTCCCAAATGCAAGGCTCCTGGACCCGATGGCTTCACCAGCGATTTTTTCCACCATTGTTGGTCGATGATCAGGGTAGAGGTTTGGGAAATTCTTGAAGAATCTAGAGCCACCGGACAAGTTCTTCAGGCTCTTAATGCGACTTTCCTCACCCTGGTCCCCAAAGAAGGGCAGGCTCACCATCCTAATTAGTTCAACCCCATAGCTCTCTACAATGTCATCTACAAACTCCTAACAAAAGTGATTGCCCAAAGACTCAAGCCAATCTTACCAATAATCATATCCCTGCAGCAATCAGGCTATGTTGAAGGTAGAAAAATCCTGGAAAGCATCATCCTAGCCCATGAAGTGATCCACTCTTTGCAGAAGACCAAAAAACCAGGTATGCTCCTCAAACTAGATCTCTCTAAAGCCTTTGATAAGATAAGCTGGGAATACATGCGGGCAATGCTCCTAGCTTTTGGCTTTGATCATCTTTGGGTGACTTGGATTCTGAATCTAACCTCCTCGACATTTTTCTCCATTCTTATCAATGGTGTTCCCTCTCAACCCTTCTCCCCTTCAAGGGGAATTAGACAGGGAGATCCTCTCTCCCCTTTCCTCTTCATCATTATGGTCGAAGGTCTCAGTCGTTCCATCCATGCAGTTGTTGCAAACAACTTACTGATAGGCCTCCCTTTGCATGGCATCTCCCCTCCTATCTCGCATAGTCAATTTGTGGACGACACGCTTTTGATGGGAAACCCAACTGTCTGTGAAGCCAACTCTCTCCTTGTGATCCTCCAAACCTTTTCTGACGCCTCGGTTCTGGACTGCAACAAGGATAAATCTCAAATATTCTTCTTCAATACACCCCCTCCGATTCAACGCCATGTCTCTGATATCCTAGGTTTCAACAGAAGCTCCCTTCCGTCCAAATACCTTGGCATTCCTCTGATTGAAAATGCCCTCAGGAAATCCTCTTGGGAACATCTACTATCCTCCTTTACCAAGAGGCTTTCTTCCTGGACCTTCAAAGTATTAAACCGTCCCAGTCATCTTATTCTTCTCTGAGCCATTCTACAGGCCCTTCCTGTCTACACCTTCTCGGTGCTGGCTGCCCCAAAGTTCATCCTCACAACCATTAAAAGCTTACAAAGAAAATTCATCTGGGAAGGCCTCAAATCAAGGAAGAAAATAGTACTAGTCAGCTGGGACAAACTCTGTCAACCCAAAGAACAAGGCGGCCTGGGATTACGGGATCCCTTTATAATGAACAAAGTTCTAAGCGCCAAAATATGGTGGCGGTGGCTAAAAAACCCCAAGGATATCTGGGCAAGACTTTGGAGGAAGAAATATGCACCAAATGTGGTGTAAAAGAACCCAATTCTATGGAATGGGGACAACCCAGAATCCTTAATCTAGACAGCGGCTAAGCAGATCAGAAAGCTTGTGACTCGGCATGCTTTCTAGTAAATCAGAAATGGGGAAACAACTCTTTTCTGGAAAGATTCCTGGCAGCAGTGGCCAATTTTGGACAATGAGGATTGGGCTAGGGACATCAACACCCAAGCTACACTTGCGGTCCTAACAAGAGTAGTTGACTACTGGCAGGACAATTCCCCAGAAGAAACCTGGTGATGCTGGCACCTTAACATGGAACGCATAAATCTGGAAGCGCATGTGGATCTGGTACCCTGGCAAGAGGAACTGGCCAAATGAAAGATCCCCAAAATCGCAGGAGAGGATATCCTCCACTGGGGGTACTGGCCATGGGGCACCTACAACACACAAGAAGCCTATCAGATCAAAACTCAAGTAGACCCCCTTCCTACAAGGAAAGTTTGGCACAAAATCTGGAATCTTAAACACTGGCCAAAAATCACCCTCTTTCTCTGGCTTGTCTCCCACTCAAGCATTCTAACCTAGGATAACCTCTCAAAAAGGGGTTTTGTTGGGCCTTCTATTTGCATGCTTTGTGGAGAGGTAGACGAGACCATGAATCATCTCCTCAATTCTTTCCCTTACACTACTCAAATTTGGGATCAAGTGGCGCTTATCATGCGCACCTTGGATCGCAACAGAGATAGTATCATTGACACCATTACGGATTGGAGGAACCAGGCTTTCCATTATCCTCTCCTAAATCGTATTTGGAAATTACTTCCAGGCTTCATCCTTTGGCAAAATTTGAAAGAAAGAAATAGGAGGCTTTTTCATAAATGTCTCCCTCCCGTGGCAACACTGCTGGAATCAATGCCGCCGCAATATCCTGGAAACTCTCAACCTTCAGTTGCAAACTGAAAAAGACTTGCTCAGCAATCCCTCCAAACTTCCAATCCTTCAGTACTAGAATCCTCTTCCTTCTCATCAC
>JZKD02S1686403.1:165379-175450 GCA_000966675.3 Picea glauca
CTTGTTTTGAGTGGTTTTTGAGGAGTTACTCAGCATGGCTTTGGCTAGGAAGAGGCATGAGTTGGCCTGATGCCAGGTAAACCTGTATGGTGCATTTTAGGGTTATAACACCACCTTGGCACAAAATTGGTAGGCTTTCCCTCCACATTGTGCCATAGTTGTGAGGTTTGCAAATTCATTTTTATTTTTTTTCCACCTTTGTCCTAAAGGAAAAGTTGTGTGACTATATTGTTCATTTAATTTATTGCAAGTTATTTAAATTATTCATTTGTGCCCACACCATGCATGTGAGTGGACCACCCTTGCAATATCGTGATGACTAGTTAGAATTTCCTTTTTGTAAAGTAATCGAACTTTCCGCTCCGCCCTTTGTCCTGTATTCCCTCCCCTTGCCACTTTGTGGATCTTGGGTAACAAGAAAGGAAAAAGATTGTGCGGCTAGTTTAATTAAGCATCTAATTCTATTATTTCTAAAACCATTAAAAATGGGTGACTTGGGAGGCTAGAAGGGGTCGAATCCGGGGACGGTTTCACAACACTAAGTGTCCTCCTTGTTGAGCACCCAGGCATCTTGGATTTGACCTATGGAGCTAGAGGGGAACCGTGTTATTCCCTTGTTGAGCACCTAACACTTCCTCTTGGTTGAAGGGATAAGGATTTGGGGTAGTAACATAGCTTAGGCTTGCAAATTTCACGTCTAATTTCCCCTAATTAAAAGAGAGACCTAAAAATATATTAAAAGTAATCTACACACATTGAAACACTTTCAACTCACATTTTCTACATTTCAATTTTTTCCATTTCTTTATTTTCTAGCAATTTACTTTTCAAGCAGTTTCACTTTCAAGCAATTTCATTTCATGTGAATAACTATTCTTTCATTTCAAGTGCTCTTTATTCATTTTAACATAATTCTTTAAAGTATAATTTTTTCTTTCAATTCATTGTATAGATATCTCATATATTTGTTTCATTTTTGTAGAAGTATCTTGCTTTGTGATGGGTATTCTATATATACTAATTCCCTCAATTAAATTGTCAACCCGGGGTAAGTAAACTTAGAGTTGTGGCACTGTATGAGCCAAGGCATAAAAGCTAATGGAAGGATTGTCTAGCTAAGAACATGGTCTACCCTAGGGATCAATACTCTATCCAATTTACAATTCTACTTTCTAAAGAGATGACTTTTCAAATCTAGTTAAACAACAAATTTTATGTAAAACAACCTTCAATTAATGAGCTTCAGGTAAGTCTAGAACTATAAACTATTTGACATAAGTAACTTTAAATGAGCTATGGACTGTTTGACCTATCTCTAAATAAGAAAATACAAGTGATCTATTTCAAAGCTAGTTAATCTATTCAATCTCTCTTTAAATAAGCAACAACAATATCTGAGTGAACAAGTAAGTAAGAAAGTAAACAACTACTCTAGCAAAACTATTTTGACAAGTGAACTCTATTCTTAAAATAACTCATATTCTGCAAAGAATAAACATTAATCTACTTAACCAAAATACAGAGTGTTATGATTATATTCAAATTCTAATTTATCAAAACTATTTCTATCTTGCAGTAAAAAGAATGAAAGTATTCAAATGCAATGATTGTGTCTTCGGTGTCAAATAAAATCATGATGGCATATGACTATTAGTGACAGTTCAAGTGAAATGAACTCAATGCTAACTTCTACAGAAAAATGGAAAGTATGGATAAGACAATCTATAGAGAGTTTTTCTATCATAGAAGCAACACTAAGTATTCGTGGAATCCATGTGATCTCTAAACATTGTGCATCAATCATTCACTTTATCATACAATTGTTGTAAAGTACTCTATTCAAAATCGCTAACTCAAACAAAACTATAAACTCATAATTTAACACTTAATTAAAAATCTTAATTCAAATTCACACTTAAAATGACAATAAAAACACTGTGCAGACCTACAATTCTTTACTAATGCTAATTAGAACTTACAACTCAAATTCATAAATTAGACTTCATTAAAATTCATAATCTAAGTGAACTAAACTATCATTAAGAATCATATCCAAAATCAACCAAAATGCTATTAAAAATCATAATTCAAAATCCATTTCTATCCTATCATGTTGAAGCAATATTAACAAATGAAAGATACCTACAGAGAGTAATTGAAATTGCAATTAAACCTATCTAAATTAGTACTCTATCAAAACTATAAAAAACTAAAACAACTAATCTATAAAAGCTACAAATAAACCTATCTAAATTAGTACCCTGCAGAGTAACTTTTAGCTAGGAAGAAAAAGACATAACAATGAAATTAACCAGCTCCTACAACCTGCAAACAAGATATAATTATTAACACACAACCATGGACGTCCCTCTATGATATACACAATTCAACAAGTAATCTACAATTAAAGAATATGAATTAGATAAGCAATTTGTAATTAACATATACACACAACAACAATTGAGATTGAGAAATTCATACAATAAAGAGACAATTTCAAAATCTAAGTAAGGCAACAAGATAAATGTAAATATGTATTCATATGCACAATCACCCAGACCACTGGTGGGCCCCTCATCATGTCCTGGCAACACTCCAATAGGAAAACACAGGTGTTAAATTAGCGCAGCTCTGTCATTAAGCATAAAAATGGAGTATAGAACAAGATTGGTGATAATGTCTGCATCAAATAATAAAATTCATTTCTTGGTTCATGTCATGGACAATAGTATTTATAGGTGATTACACAACTTGAGAGTTCGACCACTGGAAGGGTCGACCCTCTCTAAAAACAATAATCTCATTAATTTCATTCTCACAAAAATATCTTCTTAACAATTTTGTGTACTAGTCAGCGGTCACTACAACTGCCCAATCCGAGGTGTGTTGAGCTCTGTAGCTGGAGGGAATGAGGGGGTATAAAACCCAGATCCCTGATTCGTCCATCAAAGGTTGCCAATGTACCAACCACTAGCTCCAATGCACTTCAAGTGCTAGATCGCATGCCAGATGGAGTGTCGGATCACGTGCCATATCAAGTGTTGAACAGAGTGTCAGATGAGGTACCGGATGGAGGATCAGATCATGATTCCTCCCTATTGCAAGAAAACCATACGTTGGATCTTCATAAACATCAAACTGAGATTAATGGATCACAAAATCATTGCAAAAAAGACAATTATACATACCTGGTGCAAATTTATGGTGAATTGATATATAAATCTTTGAGAAAACCTTCAAAATGGATAAATGAGATCATATCATATGTACTATCACATGCAAAAAATATTTTTCCATCGAAAAAAAATAGTCAAAACACGAGCCCAACATTGCCCCCATGCGTAAGGATTTGTAGGTCCCTCTGTAAACAAAAATGAATCACCTAACATAACTAGACTCGTGAAGGAGGGGGTGGATTGTCTTTAGAAGCTTCTCCCTCTTGCCCTGGGGATTTTTTCTTGGGCCTTTTACAATGCTTCAATTACATCCAGAGGATGCAATTGGTGGTGGTCATTTGATCAACCAATCACTGAAGAGAATTCACTTTTGCTTGCAATACAACATTGTCATGATGTAGATGCCTATCCATAGTTTTTCGCTCTTCCAATTGTTGAAGCAACTGAGCATTTTCTTGTTGCAATTTATCAATAACTAGGGTATGATCATATGGTTCAAAAGAAGAGGTCTTGGATCCCTTGATGGATGTAGAAGGTATATCAACTTTGGAAGACGATGTAGGCATCTGGGAGGAAGGAGCAATAGTGTTTTTGTGAGAGAGACTAGGTGTAATAGGTTCAGATTTAACTTCTTTATCAGGCTCAGACTCCTTTGTATAAACTTCTATGAGTCTTTTATGGGGGCTTTCATGATCGGAAGATAATTGGATAGGATCCAAAGTGCTTGGAGGTTTTACAATGGGTTTTCCACTTGTACTTTGGGTACTTCTTCGAAAATATTCCCTCTTGAATCGATTGGCTCCTCTTCTATTTGTAGGGACTGAAGGAAAATCTTGCTGAAATGCATCTTGTAGTTTCTTAGGTTGTGGATCAACATGTGTTGAAGGAAATGGGGAATTATCAACAGGCTTTTTGATTTTCTTACCTGATGAGGATGCATGGAAATCAATAATTTTCTTGGCCTTTTGATCATACAGAGAGATAGTTTGAGTTGGAGGGTTTGGATTTTTTGGAGAATGAGGCTTAGATGGAGTAACAACCCATGAATCAACTGATATTTTGTTGTACTTGACTGTGAGATGGGGGTTTGGGAATTGGTATAGGAATTCATCCCATGTCTTGCCCTATTTTTTCAATTCAATTATGACAAGCAATTTGATAAGGCCATGGTGGAATATATTGTTGTGAGGGTTGGGCAAGTTTTTATGAACTTGGGAAGACATTTTCCCAATACTTTTCAAGAAGAAAAAAGGAAAATTCAGGGGTTTATTAAATTGGAAATGGGCTAACAGATGAAAATGACAAGATTTGAAAACATAGTACCTACCTTCACAATTGATAAGCCTGGTAATTATGATCAGGGGGTTAATCAATTCTTCCTTGATCCATTCTTTTGAGTACCATTTGGCTCCAGAAACGTTTTGAAATTCAGGATTGAATACTTTGTTATAACTTGGACATGGCAATTGATGGTGTTTGAACCATAGATCCCCAACCTGTGGAAATTTTGTGGCTAAGGCAATAGACTCTTCAGAGACCCTACACGAGCTAGCCTCCCATCGAACCCAAGAGAGAATTATAGTGAGACGCCATCATCATGGCCCTACATACTAGCCAAGAATGGTCCCCACCCTACGTGAAGGAAAATCTCTCTACACTCTGCGAATTCAGGAATGGCCAGAAGCTCATCATAGGAGGATGTCTCATAACACTTGGGCATGGTTATAGTGCAGAGGATGAACAAAATAAAAGAATCAGGAATAGGGTGAGCATGACACAACAAACATGGGATGAGTGGAATGGAAATTGGGGAAGAATCCTCGATTTTCATGCAATTGAGGTGGAAACAGTTGAATTCTTGAGCGAATTCATCACACACGATCGCCATGTGTGACTATGATTGTGCAACATTAGAATTTCGAATGGTGGTGTACTTTGGAGGAAAATGAAATTATGTGAGAATTAGATCAATGTCCAAGTATTTGAATTGGACATTTGATCATAAAAATGCATTAAATTTTTTTAATTCAATTATTACTATGAATTTTAAACAACATACCATTCAATCCATCTTAACTTACCATTGCAACATGTGTATCAATTCAAACGATCATTTATGCATGCAATCATGGTCATTTACAGTATATACATACCTCATCAGATCCTCCATATGGCACTTCATCTGATCGTCTAGATGGAACTCCATATGGCACTTCATATGGTACTCCTATGCAAGTGGAAATTATCCTTATTATAATGGACGTTCACCCATAACACTTATCTTGGGAATTTTTTGAAAGTCATGGTGAACATGGGCATGGACAAGATAACTGTGAATAGGATGATCCATTGTTAATTGCCTTGTCATCGTTATTGTAACAATATAAAACAACTTGTTCCTCTATTCATATGAGTGTAACACATATTTGTAGTGAGTTTAACAATGCGTTATTGATCTGTAATTGTCACAAAGAACCAGTTAAGTAGTCTTCCATTATATAAACATAAAATAAAAAAATGCAAAACATGCTTATAACACACAATGATGTCATCAGTATAGAATTTAGCATTTTAATAAAAACAACTGCTGATATAATAACCCAAAATATCATAAAAACAATATAACATAATTTTTACAGAGATTCTACTTCCTCTTCTCATGGATTATAATATACATGGGCAATGTTTATCATTTTTTAGCTCAGGAAACCCCTCGCCCACTCCTAAGTATTGTGACACCTCACAATCAAATATATAGGGAACGAGTCAATTCTCCCAATAGCCTAATACTTATAGTTTTCCAAGTGTAGAGATAAATTTCACACATTAGTCTGACGAGATGGTTAAAATATGGACCCACCTGTAGGACAAAACATCCTACGCATAGTTAAGAAGAGGCATGCGAGAGAGTCTTAGGATGGTATTAAATTTATTTTCCAATGGAATATTTATGGAGTTTATTGACCTTCTTAACCACGCATACTTCTTTTCATCTTTGTCTACAAGTAATGCCGTACATCAGGACAAGTTTTAAGATTTAGGAATTTTATTTATAGTTTGTCAGATCATCACCCTCTCTAGGTATAATTCCCTGCTTCCATCAAGCCTGTTCGGTACTCCGATGGGTTTACCTAGTCATACCATAGGCCGATACCCTCTACCAACATACCTGTTTAGTATCCTGGCGGGTTAGCCTCTTACACCCTTTTACAACAGAGATTGGTCCACCATATTTTAATATTTTTATATAGAGATTGGTTTTTGCAAGAAGATGAGGAAGCAGCTCTGGATTTTTTTATTTAAGACTGGGATGGTATTTATGTTAGAGGATGACTCTTCTTTATGTATTCCTTATAGATTGTCTTGATGTAAGGGGCAGTTAAGTGGACGTAGCCTATCTAAAGATATGGTATAATCAAGCATTTTTAGTGTGTAGTGGATGGTACCATTGGAAAAGAACAGGAAGGTATCTTCAGGCCCTACTCACTTTCTTCTTTTTTAAGTTATAGTTATGTTTCCATAGCTAACCGCTAATCATACCTTCTTGCTACTCTTTCATAAAGATACTTTACTCACCTAATCAGGGTTCTTGGGGAAATTGTACGAGTAACCTCTAGGTTTGATAAGACAAGGTGTCACTTCCTTATATCCTCTAATGGTGGAGGTTAAGAGCAACTTCCATTAAAGATGCCTTGAGAGAAAGGAAGATATAAATATTGAAAAAATATGGCTAATTCATAGCAAGCAATATCTAAGCATAATAAAAAGTCATTATTCAATTGATGCTTAAGCATACAACAGAGTTCAAATATAGCAATATCTTTTTCCGAAGGAAAATACTTCCCTTTTTGTCTTCTTGAAGTTGTCCACTCATGTTGAAATAAATACTTGCATAGATCTCTAAAATTGTTTATCAACAAAAACATACTTTAAATGATTTACATATGTACAATCAAAATTCAAAAAAAATTTCAAGAACAGGGGGAGGGAGAAGAAAATTCCCCAATGCCTTGTCAGTTGACATGACCTGTAGAAAATCTTCTTTGGAAATGGGTTTGTGGTAAATTTTAAGTCGGTGTCCATTCAATACGAAAGAGACTTGTACATCTTCAATTGTTTTAATCTTAACAACCCCATTATCATACATGGCAACTACCTCATAAGGACCCAACCACCAAGTGGTAAGTTTGCCTTTAAAAGTTTTGAATCAGGAATCAAACAATAAAGCCCAATCAACAGGTTGGAATTGTTTCTTCTTAATAAATTTTTCATGCCACTTGCTCTTCTGGTTTTGAACTAACATTGTCTATTGGATAGCATCTTGTTTAATATCAGCCAATTCATTCAATTGTATGGATCATTGTTTTTGTGCCTCATCTAGGTCTAATCCCAATTGTGAGATAATACGGAAAGTCGTTACCTGGAATTCAATTGGTAGAAGTACTTTTTTTCTATACACTAGTTCGTAGGGGGTATGCCCAGTGGTGTTTCTCCAGGTGGTACAATATTCCCACAAAGCCTCTGGAATTCTATCATCCCAGTCTTTATGGTGTAATTGAACAATTTTGGTTAAGATAGTTTCCAAAACTTTGTTTATGGACTCTAATTGACCATTAGCTTGCGGGTGATATGGATAATATTTTCAATGCTTGATCCCATATTTCTCCATCAATTCCTTCATCAACTTAGAAGTGAATTGTGTTCCTTGGTCTATAACAATTTCATGAGGAACACCAAAGCAGGTAAAGATGTCTTCATAAATGAATTTAGCAATAGATTTTTCGGTATCCCTAAATAAGGATTTTGCCTCTACCCACTTGGTGATATAATATATACAAACCAAAATATAATTCTTCTTACGAGACATGGGTGAAATTGGTCCTACAAAATCAAGGGCCCATTTCTCAAAAGGTTCTATCTTAACTTGAGAATGTAAGGGAATTTAATCAGCTCATGTGGGTCTTCCTATCCTTTGACATCTATCACAAATCCTCACATATTCGACATCATCCTTAAAAATGCTAGGCCAATTGTAACCTGAATGTAACACCTTATACGTTGTACTTTTGTTGAAAAAATGGCCACCACATGGTCCATCATGAAAACTTCGTAGGATTTCTGGTATCTCATCTTCTTGGACACCTCTACGAATAATCAAGTCTGGTCCAGTATGAAAAAGGTCATGGCCAACCCAGGAGTATTTAACACTTTGCATGAAAATTCAACACTTTTCATGAGGTGACAAATGAGCTAGTAGCTTTCTTGTAGCCAAATAATTTTCCATGTCTGCAAACCATGGGGTATTTACAGAGAGGGAAAAGAGATGTTCATATGGAAAACTATCATTAACAGAAATATCATCACCCTCATGATTAATGCGAGAAAGAAAATCAACAACTAATTTCTCATTTCTAGGTCAGTCAAGGACGATGATATTGAAATCTTGCAATAACAGGAGCCACCTAGTCACTCGGCCATTGGTAATGGGTTTATTCATATGAAATATAATGGAAGAGTGATCTGTATGTAAAAATACCTTGTATCCTGTGATATGATGGTGAAATTTATTGATGGCATGGACAATTGCCAAGAATTCCTTTTCGGTAACTGTATAATTTAACTCAGCATGGGACAAGTTCTTACTCACAAAATAAATGTCATAGGACTGTTGGTCTTATTTCTTCCCTAATACTCCTCCTATTGCAGTATCATAGGCATCAATGGATATGTGAAATGGAAGGTCCAATTGGGTCCCCTAAGAACTGGTGCCACATATAATTTAGCTTTCATAGTTTCGAAGGTGGTTTGACACTGGTCAGTCCAAAGAAAATCAATATATTTTGTAAGTAGTCCAAACATGGGTGCAACAATCTTTGTAAAATTCTCAATGAATCTCCAGTAGTATCTGACATTTTCAAGAAATCTTCTTACCTCTTTTTGAGTCTTTGGAGGTGGAAGTTTGACGAATACCTCAATCTTACCAGGGTCCACTTTAATCCCTTCAGATGAAATGTGATGCCCTACGACTACTCCTTCAGTCAACAACATTTTACATTTTTCATGACTTAAGGACAGATTCATTTCTTTACATCTGATAAGGACTTTCTTTAGATTATCTCGGCCTTTGTGGTAAGTATTTCCATATACTGTAAATTCATCCATATACACTTCCACACAATCATGAATAAGATCAACAAATATCCCTAGTACTGCTCATTGAAATGTGGTAGGAGCATTACACAAACCAAATGGCAAGACCCTATAGGCATAGGTTCCCCAAGGATAAGTGAAAGTGGTCTTGTCCTGATCCCCAGGTGCTATGAGAATTTGATTGTATCTGCTATATCCATCCAGGAAGGAAAAGTATTTATTCCTTGACAAGGTATCCAAGACTTGGTCAATGAAGGGAAGGGGAAAATAATCCTTTAGAGTAGCCTTATTAAGTTCCCAGAAATTGACACAGATTCTCCATTTTCAGATTACTTTATTTGGAACCACTACAAGCGAGGATACCCATTTACTATTAGAGATTGGATAAATAAATTTGACATTCAACAACTTCTGTATTTCTTCTTTTACTATATCCTTGAGTGCCAAATTGTAAAGAACCAAATATCAATATAGCATAGAAAACCCTCAGAAAAAGTACTCAACACCTTGAAAAAGAGATAATTTTAGATAATAATCCTCTTCGAGGGGGCAACCTCATTTTACCCCACTTAAATGTTCAAGTACAAGATGATTCAAAATGAAAATGTCTCATTGGTATATATAGGAGAATAGGAGGTATAATTACAACTAATGGCATAAAGCCGACATAAATAAAATAACATTACTAATATAATATGCCCCAATTAAGGGGTAATGAGCCAATATTAGGGATTAACATGCCCCT
>JZKD02S1686403.1:192780-218148 GCA_000966675.3 Picea glauca
GATGTCTTTATAATAGTGAGGAAGTTAGTGATTGAAATCACAACCATTGATTTATTTGGACGATTAAGAATATTCCATCAATATTTAATCTTGTCCATACAAAACTGATTAAGCACTAAAAACCTATTAAATATGCCCATTGTCCTTTCAGCGTAATAATGGTGAGGAAATACAAAAGATCAACACCTTCAATCCACCACAAGATTTAGACCATATTTATCCAAATCGATAAGTTAAATATGTTAAATATGGTTTAAATCATAGTCTGATAATATAATTTCTGGAAAAGAATTTATGCATTGAACGTGTATCTAGGTTTATCGCTCACCGAGTTTTGTGTAAATACGGACTATACTCCAACCCATTCTCTTCATTGCACCCACATACTCATCACACAGTATATTCCCATCGCCTCATCGACCATCATTGTTAAAATTCCCATGGCGTCTGCTGTTGTTGTTGGAACTGCCCTTCTCGTTGGTCCTCCAGAGCTCCGCAATTACATTCCTTTAGCAGATCGTCGGTCCCAAGATGAGGCAAAATCTCCTTATACCACCGGAGACGAATTTATTGATATGTTGAGAAATGGTATGCATGAATTACAAACAAGTGAGACTCTTCACATGGGACTCACCGAGAATCGTTCTCCGACCTTTCTGACATCTGGCAATCCCTTGCTGGATTTTTTTCTTCCATGTTGTGCTCGATACTCCCTCTGAGAGGGTCATTCAACTGCTGGAAGCTGCATGGAACTGGGATTCGCTCACCGCTTTAAATCTCATTTGTCAACTGAGAGGCGTACGAGGAACGGGAAAATCAGATCAAGTGGAATTTTACGCGGTCGCCTGCTGGATCCATTCCCGTCACGCCAACACTCTTGTTGCCGATGTGACCACCTTTGCTGAATCCAGTTATTTTAAAGACCTTCTCGAGATAATTATTTGAGTGCTACAGAGATCAGAAGCCATAGAGAAATGAAAGGCTGAAAAAACTAGTCACAAGGAAAAAATCTGGTGTGCAAAGAAAAAGGCCAAAGGGATTATTTCCAAAGGAGGTCTGTCAGGTTATTTAATTTGGAAGGGTATTGTTGTAAGAGAAGCCCATAATCTTGGCACTCTTATGCCACAAGAAGAATGAATTACAACAGATTTATTGAAAGGGAAACTCGACAGCGAGAAGGCTACACTGACTTCGAAACAAAAGCTGCTAGAAGTGGTCAGCAGAGCTCTAAAACACTACTTAGAAGATCCCCATTATAGAGCATTGCATGATCAAATTGCCCAAATTTTCACTGATTTCTTAGCTAAATACTTAGAGGCTCTAAAGTCTTGTATCAACATTTCACAGGGAAACTATGCACAATGGACAACCTAGTGGATTTACTGTGTGTGATTAAAACATTTAATAGAATGATTTATGGATGCAGAATAACACAGTGCTATGCTTAGCACAAAAACTCAAAAATACACAGGAAATTTGTCAAAACACAAAATACTTGATATTATTAACTTTGGTGCAGTGCGTGAATACAAAATACAATAACTAAGATGAGCTTTGGATCAAATGAATTATTTTGCTAACTTCATAGACAAAAAGCTTGCGCTCTCAGATTTCTTTGACTCCTTAGCTATTGTTGTTTCTCCTTCACGACTTCATTCTCTCTACCTCTTTGCATCTGCTTTCGACTAACTAAAGACTAGACTTATATGAGCTACGAAGACTTCATGTAGAAGTAAGACTAGCTCAACATTAAAGACGACCATTAATACTACTAACTCTCAACTACTTAACTGAGCTCGAGAAAGATAAAGATTGGCTCCATTTATAACTCCCCTGCTTGCTAACTGACTTAGACTAAATTTGAGTAAACGTGCGACTTTGCATTTGCATACTGATAGATAGACTGACTGACTGACAATTTGACCGATTGAAAAAACTATTGACAAATTGAATGACTGAAAAATCATCGGAGACGTGAGCTCACCAACTTGTAATTACTATTTTCAACACTCCCCCTTAATTATAAGTAAGTGGGATTACAAAAGAAAATTACATCAAAAATTGAGTTTACATTTTACTATCACTCATCTATCACTGCACAGACTCCCAGACTACTGCGTATATGTTGAAATGTATCTCTTGCTAAAGCGTTTGTGAAAATGTCTGCGACTTGTTTTTTTGACCTGCAAAACTCTAAATAGATATCTTTGTTATTCACCAATTCTCTGATAAAATGACACCTTGTATCAATGTGCTTAGTTTTCTTGTGAAACACATGATTTTTTGATAACATGATCGCTGAATTGTTGTCAAAAAATATTGTAGTTGGTTCCTGTTGTTCCTACAACAAATATTTTAACATTATTCTCATCCAAACTGCTTGACAAGTTGTACTTGTAGATGTGACGTACTTTGCTTCTGCTGAAGAAATAGTCGCTATGGTTTGCTTCCTTGATGCCCATGATACCATTCCTTTTCCAAAATGAAATGTGTACCCAGAGGTACTTTTCCTGTCATCTATGTTTCCTCCACAATCACTGTCAGTGTATCCAATAATTCTGGAATCTTCTGAAGTAGAATATCTAATGCCAAAATCATTTGTTCCATTCACATGTCTCAATATCCCTTCTCCTACCTTCCAATGTGATTCTTTTGGATTTTCCATGAACCTTGAGATTAGACTCACTCCATACATAATATCAGGTCTTGTTATTGTTAGATACATAATATCAGGTCTTGTTATTGTTAGATACACAATACTTCCTACCAATCTTTTAAACAGTGTGGGATCCACTTTGGACCCTTTATCTTCCTTGCTTAACTTTAATCCTATTATGACAAGTGTTGGAGTTTCTTTTGAATTTATTATATTGAATCTTTTCAGAATTTCATGCTCATACTTAGACTGTGAGATAAATATACCAGTTTTGGACTGGTAAACTTATATTCCTAGAAAATATCTCATTATCCTCAAATTAGTCATTTCAAATTCATCATTCATGACTGACTTAAATTATTCTATACCAAAATCACCTATGAATATCAAATCATCCACATATAAACAAACAATTAACATGTTACCTTGTTGATTTTCTTTGATGTATAGTGTTGGCTCACATTCACTTTTCTGAAATCCATTATGTGTGAGATACGAATCTATTCGACTGTACCAAGCTATGGGAGCTTGCTTTAACCCATATAGTTCTTTCTTCAATATATACACTTTGTTTTCTTTTCCTGGAACCTCATAACCTTATGGCTATTCCACATACACTTCTTCTTCTAAGTTTCCATTAAAAAAAGATGACTTTACATCCATCTGATAAACTGACCATGTGTATTGTGTGGCAATGGATAACACAGTTTTGACTGTGTCCATGTGCACAACTGGTGCAAATGCTTCATTGAAATCAATTCCAGGTTGTTGTGTAAAACCTCTTGCAATTAACCTTGCCTTGTACTTTTGTACATTTCCGTCTGCATCTTGCTTAGTTTTATAAATCCTTCTTGAAACTTATCAAATCCTTATCTTCAGGTACATCTACCAATTTTTATGTCTGATTGTTCTCTATGCATCTGGTTTCTTCATCCATGGCTTATGCCCATACATCATCTTTGACAACTTCTTCAAAAGTTAATGGATCATCTATTTGTGAAAACAAAGCAAAAATTGAAAATGAATTTGTTGCGTCTTCATTATAGATGTCACGCAGACTTCTTGTCTTTCTTGGTAACAGACTGTCTAATGTTGGATTTGGAGATGTAGAACTACTTGGACTACTTGTTGGTGTTTGTTGTGATCTAGGTGTAGACTACGCACCTAGTATTCTTACTAGAGTATTATGCGTTGTGATTTGCATCACAGTGCCAGGTGTAGAAGGGACTGCACACTGATTTGTACATGGTGTTTGAACCATTTCATCATCTGTGTTGTCATGCTCCATTGCATCAATAATTTTGATTGTCTTTTATATGCTTCCATCCCATGATTCATTCTCCACGAACTGAACATCGCGGCTAATTATGAATTTTCTTGTGACAGGGTCATACAACTTGTATGTTTTTGTGTCTTCAGAATACTCAACCAATATACATTTTTGTCCTTTGTTGTCTAGCTTATTTCTCAGCTCATCTGGAACATGTGTGTATGCGACACAATAATTTTTTTTTAAGTGCGCCACATTATGCTTTAATCTTGTCCAGGATTCTTGAGAAACTCTGTTCTTCGCGCCCTTTGTCGGACATATGTTCATGATGTATACTGCAGTTGCTACTGCCTCAACACAATACTCATTTGAAAAATGTTTGGCTACCAACATAATGGGCACCATTTCCATGATGGTTGTATTATCTCTTTATTCGACACCATTCTGCTGTGGTGTATATCAGGTAGTGAATTACTTGTAGATGCCATGATATTTACAAAAGTTCTGAAATTCTCTTGAAAAGTATTCTCCTCCTTTGCCAGTTCTTAGATATTTGATGTAATAACCACTAAGTTTCTCCACACGTGATTTAAACTGCTGAAAACAACCCAATGCATTAGATTTATGCTTTAGAAAATAAATCCATGTCTTTCTTGAGAAATCATCAATAAATGTTAATTAAATCATTTTGCTTGGTGGTAATTCTAGAATGACATGGGTATAAAATGAATCTACCGAATCTGTATATTTCATTGACATAGTTTCAAAATATCTTCTAAGAATTTTTAGTTTTGAAGTCTTGAATTTGTCCATACCTTGATAAGAGGTTTGTAATATGTCCCATGCCTCCTTGGCTTGCTTTGCTGATGCAAATTTTGGGATTCTTCTCTCATGCATGGCTTGATGTATGTAAAACATCTCCTTTCCATCCTTTTTCTTTGATATTTCAAGACATCCTTCTCAACTTGTGTGGCGACATTGTATGTTGTCTAATCTATTGGTTCCACATAACCATTTTCAACAATCTCCCATACATCTTGACCTTGTAACAATTCCTTCATGGTCAAGGACCACATCTCATAATGTAAAAGTAGGAGGTTGTAGATTTGAGGTATAGGCCATATTTCACTTTTCAATAGAGTTGCTTCTCTGATAGAACCTTCTCTTGTTCAAACTTGCTTTTAATTAACCTGCTCTGATACCATATCTTGGATCAACAATGCACAAGGAAACTGTATGCAACGCAGTGACAAAAAAATGTGCACCACAAACTTCATTGTTGAACACTCAAAGCTTATCACGCGATGAACAACCTAGTGGATTTACTGCACGTTGTGATTAAAACACTTAATAGAATGATTTATGGATGCAGAATGACACAGTGCTATGCTTAGCACATAAAATAAAAAACACACAAGAAATTTTTCAACACACAAAATACTTCATATTAATAACTTTGGTGTAGCGCGCGAATAAAAAATACAATAACTAAGATAATCTTTGGCTCAAATGACTTCTTTTGTTTACTTCATAGAAACAGAGCTTGTGCTCTCAGATTTATTTGACTCCTCAGTTGCTGTTGTTTCTCCTTCACGAATCTGTTCTCTCTACCTTCTGCATCTACTTTCGACTAACTAAAGAGTCAGACTTATATGAGCTACGACTAAGACTTCCTGTAGAAGTAAGACCGACTCAACATTAAAGACGACCATTAATACCATTGAATCTCAAATAGTTAATTGAAATAGAGAAGGATAAAGAATGGATCCATTGATAACTCCCATGCTTTCCGACTGACTTAGATTGAATTTGAGTAAACGTGTGACTTTGCATTTGTAAACTGATAGACAAACAGTCTGACTGGAAAATTCACTCACTGACAAATCGACGGAGATGTGAGCTCACCCACTTGTAATTACTATTTCCAACTTTATGTTGGGAAAAAGGACATACATAAGCCTAGCCACAAAGTGGTGCCCTTCCTTATATTCCTCATATGATCGTTCCACTCTAATCTATGAAAACATTGTGTTAGTGTCGGAAGTCACTCCTGGATTTCTTGCAGGAGCAGAGCCCGACACCCATCAGTTTAATGTCACGATTTGATAAATGGGTGATCAAATGGATAGAGACTCGAGGAGATATCACTCTAACTCGGGGATTGGATCTGGTACGTAAAGAACAAAGGAGGTCTGGAATCCAAACTTCAGCCAGTGGGTCGATTAAAAGATGAGCAGGTGGAAGACTTAGTAAGAAAGGTGAACAAACAACTTTGGGCAGTAGGATTTCAGCGATTTGCAGAAGAAAGACTCTAAATGCAAGATCCTCTTGGTTCAGGGTCTCAAGAAACTGAAAGGGGACTTGATTGGATCCTCCAATTCCAAGTCACTCAGCGCTGGGAAAAACACAAGAACTGGTCAGAGACAACGTAACTATTATAGTGATCCAACATACATCATCCTATAACAGTTACAACTCGACAGGATCCTCCAATTCCGAGTTGTTCTAACACAGTATAACAAAGGCGTAAAAGAAACTGGCATTCATAAGGCAAGAAGTCTCAAAAGTCCATGCATAACCAGAGTTATAGCGCTTCATTAAAGTTTTACAACCGGGAGCTCTGCTCAACCATCGATGCTTACAAAATACAAAAACTAAGTCTATATACTCAGGAAACTTCACCTCACAGAGGCGTGTACAGTCACTCAAAGCCGGGTGTCCCTTCAATCACATTCGTACTGATGCCTTCTTTTAAGCGTCATCTTAACTACTATGGCTCTTGTAAGGAGATTAGCTGAGCCATTAAGCGCTGGGATAGCGTGCACATAATTTTCTGTTGAGTCGAGGACTCCGGCATGGCTTCTCGGGGAAAATCGACATGCAGGACCTCCTCGGGCAGACGGCTTGCCAAAACCTCCATTCCTTCTCTTAATGAATGAGAGGAAGTCTCAACCACCCGCTCTTGTCATCATTTACTTCAGGCGAGAAACAATATGGAGATCGGATCCGGTGGCGCTTGGAGACTGCGACGATCCTCTCTGTAACTGAACTCAACGCTTCGGCCCTCTTGATCTGACGGTTCTTACTTCTCTTGGAAATGCCGTGGGATCAGGCCTGAGATTCTCTCGGCACCTCGCACCTCGAAAAATAACGGAGTTTCTTTTTGCAAGTTGGAGTCGCGATGGGCGAAGCATTGAGATGGCTCTACTCGCGCCAGGTGTCCGCTTCAGATGGACGGCTGAGATCTTCTCGGCAAGATGGTGGGCCCGAGTCCCGGATGCCCTCGGCACTTCGCGTCTCGCAGCTGGGAGGAGGCTAGTCCTCGATCTTAAAAGTTGCGAGGGGCGAGGAGGCGGGGAGCCTAATAGCGCACCACGTGTCCCTCTGGATGGATGACTGAGATCATCTCGGCAATACTTGTGGGCCCGGGTCCTTGCGACCTCACACCCTCGCCGATTGAACCATTGAGTTTTCACCCTCCTATTTCGCGAGTTCCCGAGATGCAAGAATTCAACGGAATGCTGAATTTATCTCCAGCCAAAGCGTGTCCATCCGTCGACCACGCGGTCCCACCTTACGCTCTGCCACCTATCCTCCAACGGTCGAAATCTCACAACCTCGTAACCTCGCGATCCTCGTGGCCAATTCCTTGGGTATTTTCTTACGAGACTCCGATGCACGATCCCACGTGCAGATACAATGGTCCTCCTACGATCCAGATCCAACGGCTAGTTACCTTCTCGCTTCTCGCGTCCTTGCGACTTGAGACACCCAATGTTTGGGCTCTCACCCTACGAACTCCCGAGTTCGCGAGATCATCAACCTTGGATGATGCCGACGACACTTTGCCCACTCGCTTGACCTGCTACTTGAAAAAACAAGGATTCTCCCGTGCTGCGCTTGATTACTTTGTGCAACTTGCAGACCCGAATGCTCTCGAGCCCATGACAAGAAATATCACTAACATTTGGCTCCATGGGGGATAGAGTCGTCCCTGCAATGCTCTAAGAACTCCTCCTGCAGCTTCAGTGCCTTGCTATTGGGCTATGGAGTCACTTATTAGGCCGAAAACATAAAAAAAGAAACTAAACAAAGAACTAAAAGACAATATTTACAAACAGAGGAGCCGTCTAAGGCTCAAATAAAACATCTTTTGAGAAAATGCCCATTCACTGGGCTGTTGAAAACCTCTTCACCCTCTAGATCCTGCAACCCATAGGTGTTGTTGGAGAAAATCTCAGAGATTTTAAAAGGGCCGATCCAGAGGGTGTCGAACTTGCTGTGCTTGCCTTTATCCTGTCTAGGTGTGTCCCACTTGAATACCAAATCCCCGATTTCGAACTCCTTTTTCTTGACTTTTTTGTCAAAAGCCTGCTTGATCTTCTGCTGATGACTATAAGATGCGTCCCTCACTTGTTCTCTGCTTTGCTGCACTTCCACTATCTGATGAATTCTTCTGATCATATGATCTGGTTCTCCCTTGTAGTATTGAAAGAACTTCGCCACAGGTAAGGCGAGCTGAGTAGGGAAAAATTCCTCTACTCCATAGACTATTTGAAACGGCGAAGTGCCCAGAGACTTCTTCGTTGTGACACGATCAACCCACAGAGCAAACTTCAACTTGTAATCCCAAGCTCTTTTGTTATTCTCTAACAATCTTTTGATGATCTTTATCAGGCTTTTGTTTGAGGATTCCGCTAAACCATTGCCCTGGGGATAATAGGGGGTGGAGTGAATTAGCGAGATCTAGAACTGCTCGCAGAACTTATTTAGAGGTTCAAATTTGAAAGAAGCAGCATTATCGGTGACGATTTTGCTGGGACAGCCAAACCGGGCTATGATATCCTCCAGGAAGCTGATAATTACTTTATGTGATGCGCTTCTGGTGGGGACAACTTCTATCCACTTGGTGAAATAATCTGTTGCAGTCAGGATCCATCTGTGTTGACCACTTGAGGGAGGATGAATCTCTCCGATGAAGTCCAACCCCCACTGCTGAAAAGGTGCTGAAACTACTACAGGCTTCAATGGCAGAGATTTGAGTTGCTGCTTTCTTGAGAACTTCTGGCACTTGATGCAAGCTCTGGTTTCTCTGCAGACATCAGGGAATAAAGTGGGCCAGTAATACCCAGCCTGAAGGATCTTATGGGCAGTGGTCTTCCAGAAATGGTGCCCCCCACAAAGGCCACTGTGGAAATCAAATGTAATCTGCTGAGCTTCTTGTGGGTCCAGGCACCTTAAGAATACCCCTAAAGGGTCTTTCCAGTACAAGTTTTGGTCGATGAGGCAATATCTTACCGCTTTGAGCTTTAAAGCCCTCGCTTTGCTCTTTTCCATTCCATCAGGAGGCCTCAATTCTTGCAGAAAATACAAGATGTCCTTGTACCAGGCACATGCTGCTAGTGATAAGGCACCCCGGGATCGCTTGTTGGATGGCTCAGCTTGCTCATTGATGAAGTTAATCCCCAAGGCTTTGCAGTTGGATTCAACTAGCAATTTGGCTAAACCTTGTCCCTTTATCAACTTGGTGGGCTTAATTTCTAGATCAAATTCTAGAATCTTGGCAATCCACTTACCTCTTTTCCCATCCATGTCGGGCTGTATAAGAATGTCCTTCACAGAGGCTGAAGGAACATATGCAATGATCTTTGAGTGCAAGACATAGACTCTGAAAGATTTGAGAGCTTTCACCAATGCATAGGCCTGTTTTTCCATGATCTCGTATCGGACTTCTGCATCTCGCAATGCCTTGCTAGAGAAGGCAATGGGCTACTCTCGTCCTTCCTCATTTCTCTGCAACAAGACCGCTGCTACTGTATCATAGGAAGCAAAAGAAAAAATCAGGAAATCTTTAGAATAATCATGACTGATTAGCACAGGTGCCTCAATCAACGCCCTCTTTATTTGGACAAAAGATTCCCTGGGCTCAGTGGTCCATTTTACTTCATTTTCCTTCCTGAGCATGGTTGTGATGTGTTTCACCAGCTCGACAAAATTTGAAACGAATCTCCTTAGAAAATTAATCTTCCCCAAAAATGCCTAAACCTCTTTTTTAGATCTGGGAAGTGACAGGGTCTGAATTGCTTCCACCCTGCTAGGGTCAATCCTTACTCCCTCTGCTGATACTATATGGCCTAACAACTTTCCCTCCTTCATAGCAAACAAGGATTTCTTGGGGTTTAAGGATAAGCCATACCTCCAACACTTCATGAAGACCTTTCTCAAGTGGCAGCAGTGCTCCTTGTCTGTCCTAGAGAAGACTGTGATATCATCCAGATAGATTACCACAAACTGATCCTTCTCCCCTATGAACGCTATATCCATAGCTCGTTGAAACGTTGCTCCTGCATTCATCAATCCGAAAGGCATCTTGGCATACATGAATGTACCCCAAGGAGTGGTGAAAGCTGTTTTTTCTCTATGCTCAGGCATGATTGATATCTGATTGTAACCAGAGAAACCATCAATCATGGATATTTTAGATGCACCAGTGACCTTCTGCAATATGTGTTCCATGTTGGGCAGGGGATAATTATCTTTCTTTGAGCTTCTATTCAAGTTCCTGAAATCAACACAGAGTCTGATTTCCCCACTTTTCTTTCTTACTGGAACCAAATTGGCCACCCACTCAGAATACCTCAAGGGGACAATAATTTGGGCATCTAGCAACTTCTTCACTTCTTTCTCCATGATAGGTAGCAACATGGGATTTATCTGCCTCAGTTTCTTCTTGAATGGCTTAGCCTCTTCGTTCAGTGGGATCTTGTGCTCAATGACTGATGTGTCATACGTCTTGAGGTCTTCGTAGGTCCATGCAAACACATCAGCAAACTCTCTCAGCAACTCGGTGTATTCAGCCCTTTGCTCCTTGGTCAAACTCCTTGACATCTTGAAAAACTTAGGCTCCTCTTGTGTGCCAATGTTGCACTCAGCTGTGTCAGCATCATCACCTGAAATTCTCCCCTTTATTGCCACATCATTCCCATCAAACAATCTCTCTAATGGGACCAGTCCTCTCAGAATGTGATTGCTAGGCAACTGAATAATGTCATGTTTTGCTATTTTACTCAGCAACTCACCCCCATCCAACCTTTCTTCAGAGACAGAATCTTGATCGATATGCAGCTCTGAAAACTCCTCGATAGTCTCCAAGAATTTCTTGATCTCAAGATCGTCCTCAAACACCTTCCAATGCTTAACATTTTCAGGTATGGAGGGCCTGTATTTTACTTCTACATCATACCTCAGTTTGGGCAGCAAGGGTACTTTGAAAAGGCTTGCAGATGTAGCCAAGGAATCTGCCACTGTGTTTTCTTCTCTCAGGATGAAAGAAATGTTAAATGATGAGAAGAAACTGTCAATTAGATCCCACACCTCATTTATGTAGCTTCTAAGTCAGGGATTCTTAGCCTGATAAGCATTTTTGACCTGTTGGACTACTAACTCAGCATCTCCGAACACTACTGCCTCTTGGATTCCCATTTCCCTTACGACTCTTAATCCCAGGATAAGAGCTTCATACTCTGCCACATTGTTGGTAGCTTCGAATTCTAATTTGTATGACAGAGATATGGTTTCCTGAGAAGGGGACACAAAAACCACCCCTGCTCCAGCGCCTTCTCGGGAACAGGCTCCATCAAAAAACATTTTCCAGATTGGGGTGATGGAGGGAGGAACTTCAGGGGAAATAGTGGGCTTCTTTCTGAGTTTGAGAGGAGGCTCGGAGGCATGGGTGAGTTGTAGTAAACTGGAGCCTAAATCAGTGTCCAAGGCGAAGATGGGATGATTGGTAGGGTTGGCTTCATCACTGATTATATAGGCCAGTTGGGCTTCTCTGTATAGTCTTCTATGTTCTCCTCCGAACACTGGGATAGTAGCATATGTAAGGTCCATCTACAAGGTTCCCCCCAGTCTTTTAATCCAAGATATTGATAATAGCATACCAAACTTGGGGGGGACATCAACCACTACAATATCCATGACTACACTTTTCATGGGCAGTTGAAACAGGGTTACAACCAAGTCTTTAATAACTCCAAGACACTGAACTCTACTGGAGTCAAAAGAATAGAGGTCGTGATAAGCTCAGGTGACTTCTATTCCTAACGCTTCCATGACAGTTTTGGGCATGAGGTTGTGAGAATCCCCTGAATCCATCAAGCAATTGTGCAACACTTTATCATGTATGTTTAGGGATGTGTAGAAGGGAGGGGATGAATCATCTCTATCTTCTACCATGGGACCTAGGACAACTACTGGCTTTTCGTCTTGGAGGTTTATGGAGTCTGTGGGAAGGCATGAAGCTTCAGACTATAAAAGCTCAGAGAAGCATTTTTAAAATTCTCCATGTTTAATTAGCTCAGTAAGGGGCACAGGGATTCTGATCTTTTGAATCTCATGCTCAAAATTGAAAGAAGATGTAAGCTTTGGAATCTCTCTTATTTCAGGGGCATGATTGTGGACAATGGAAGAGAGAGGTTGAGCCTTCTTACCTCTGTGGCCATCTGCTACTTCGTTAGCAGGTTGCTCTGCTCTAGTAGACTTCTCAGGAATATCAGGTGTTGTTGTCTTCTTGTCAGACCTCAGGTTGTACCTGCCTCGGCCACCAGTAGCCTTGTCTCCCTTTCTCAGTTCATTTAGCCGACTGTCCATGAGAGACTCCTCGTATGCTGATTGAGTGAGATGAGGAAAAGGAGGAGTGTCTTCTAAGCAGTGTATTTCAGGATCAAGCTCATCTATTTCCCCTTCTTCTCCCTCGGCCACAAAATTGTCTTGGAAAGGGGCCTGAATTTTCTGGTCTTCACTGTCTCTTCCCCTCTCTCTTTGCACATTCGGGGGAGTAAAATTGTTCGGCCTCCTGAAACCTCCTTTGTTTTCGGTGTTCTGATGGCCCTTGTATGCCTGCCTCCCTTCGACCTTCATTCCCTCCATCTCTGCAGACAGAGACTTCACCATTTTGGTCAGCTCATCCACTTGAGGGTGGGGCACCGATGAGACAGAAGTTGAGGCTTCGGATCTTCCCTTTCTTATGTCTGCATCGGCCTTGTTCCTTATTCTTTCAGCTGCTAATACATTGGATTCCACTTCTATGGCTGCATATTGCATCTGAGATAAGGAGGTGGCTCTTCTTTCTCTCAACAAAAGGCAGAAATCAGGGCCTAATGCGCTAGCATACGAAATCTTAGCTGAGGCTTCTGAAGGCTTTATCTTGGCAGGGATTTTGTTATACATTTTATTAAATCTTTTGGAGAAGTCAGAGACAGAATCTCCTTCCATATTCTTCAAAGACCCGAACTCTGTCATTAATACATAAAATCCTTCCTATCTCCCCATTGTCTCAAGAAACCACTATCTAGAGCTTCAATCCCAGCAATAGACCCTGGAGCCAATCCTCTAAACCACTTCCTCACCTCGCCATCCAGGCTCTGGATGAAGACTCTCATCCAGACATCTGCATTTTCAATATTAAGGTTATCTGCATAACTATAAAAAGCAACTAGGTGCTCTTCAGCAGTTATGTCTCCTTCCCCAGTGAACTTGGGCATGTATTCCAAGTAATCCCCAGCAGGAAGAGGATTCATAGGATGGGGAAGAACTAAGGGAGCATATATGGAAGCAACTATGGCATCCATTCTATTCGGAGGGGGATTCGCACCAGCCATAGGAATATTAGGTGGAGGAGAACTCGGAGGAGAAGGAGTTCGTGAAGGGGCTACTAGGAATGAGTCCCGAAGTGGAGTGGGAAACAAGAGAGGATTTAAGGAGAAGGCTAATGAGCTCAAGTCTGCAGGTGCTCCTCTTTGTGCAGGGTTGGGAAAATCTTCTGTAGTCACGGGTCTTCGCCAATAAACAACTTCAAAGGAGAGGGGAGTGGCAAGGATTTCTCCTTCTAATTCCAGACCAGGAGGGGAAAACTCAACAGGAACACTCCCAAAATTCAGGAAACGAGAAGCCTCTGAAGGAGGTCTACCAAGAAACTGAGGAGGAGAAAAAGGAGTTCCTACAGAAGGAGACAACGGATTACCTAGTTCAGTGGTGGAAGTTTCTCCTTCAGAGGCCTTTCCTTTTCTGTAAATCACTCCAGGATCAGCTACAGGCATAGATAGGGGCAGCTGTGGATGGGACCGCGTATGTCTGCCTCTGGAAGCCACAACTAAAATAGCAAGTTCAATCTAGTGGATTTGTCACAAAGTAGAAATCTCAATAGTTCTGATATCTGATGCACCTTCAGAATCAACTAATTGTTGTCGTTGAATCCTGGGGAAAATATTCAACTTCTTCCCCGACAACGGCGCCAGAAATGTTAGCGTCGGAAGTCACTCCTGGATTGCTTGCAGGAGTAGAGCTCGACACCCATCAGTTTAATGTCACGATTTGATAAATGGGTGATCAAATGGATAGAGACTCGAGGAGATATCACTCTAACTCGAGGACTGGATCTAGTATGTAAAGAACAAAGGAGGTCTAGAATCCAAACTTCAGCCAGTGGGTCGATTAAAAGATGAGCAGGTGGAAGACTTAGTAAGAAAGGTGAACAAACAACTTTGGGCAGTAGGCTTTCAGCAATTTGCAGAAGAAAGACTCTAAATGCAAGATCCTCTTGGTTCAGGGTCTTAAGAAACTGAAAGGGGACTTGATTGGATCCTCCAATTCCAAGTCACTTAGCATTGGGAAAAACACAAGAACTAGTCAGAGACAACGTAACTATTACAGTGATCCAACATACATCATCCTATAACAGCTACAACTCGACTGGATCCTCCAATTACGAGCTATTCTAACACAGTATAACAAAGGCGTAAAAGAAACTGGCATAAGGCAAGAAGTCTCAAAAGTCCATGCATAACCAGAGTTACAGTGCTTCATTAAATTTTTACAACCGGGAGCTCTGCTCAACCATCGATGCTTACAAAATACAAAAACTGAGTCTATATACTCAGGAAACTTCACCTCACAGAGGCATGTACAGTCACTCAAAGCCGGGTGTCCCTTCAGTCACATTCGTACTGATGCCTTCTTTTAAGCGCCATCTTAACTAAGCATGGCTCTTGTAAGGAGAGTAGCTGAGCCATTAAGCATTGGGATAGCGTGCGCAGACTTTTCTGTTGAGTCGAGGACTCTGGCATGGCTTCTCTGGGAAAATCAACACGCAGGACCTCCTCGGGTAGACGGCTTGCCAAAACCTCCATTCCTTCTCTTAATGAATGAGAGGAAGTCTCAACCACCCTCTCTTGTCATCATTTACTTCAGGCGAGAAACAATATGGAGATCGGATCCGGTGGCGCTTGGAGACTGCGACGATCCTCTCTGTAACTGAACTCAGCGCTTCGGCCCTCTTGATATGATTGTTCTTACTTCTCCTAGCGATGTCGTGGGCTCGGGCCTAAGATTCTCTCGGCACCTCTCACCTCGAAAAATAACAGAGTTGCTTTTTGCGAGTTGGAGTTGCTATGGGCGAAGCGTCGAGATGGATCTACTCGTGCCAGGTGTCCGCTTCAGATGGACAACTGAGATCTTATCGGCAAGATGGTGGGCCCAAGTCCCGGATGCCCTCGGTACTTCGCGTCTCACGGCTGGGAGGAGGTTGGTCCTCGATCTTAAAAGTTGCGAGGGGCAAGGAGGCGGGGAGCCTAATCGCACACCATGTGTCCCTCTGGATGGACGGTTGAGATCATCTCGGCAATACTTGTGGGCCTGGGTCCTTGCGACCTCGCACCCTCGCCGGTTGAACCATTGAGTTTTCACCCTCCTATTTCACGAGTTCCCGAGATGCAAGAATTCAACGGAATGCTGACTTTATCTCCAGCCAAAGCGTGTCCATCCGTCGACCACGCGGTCCCACCTTACGCTCTGCCACCTGTCCTCCAATGGTTGAAATCTTGCAACCTCGTAACCTCGCGATCCTCGTGGCCAATTCCTTGGGTAGTTTCTTACGAGACTCTGATGCACGATCCCACGTGCGGATACAATGGTCCTCCTACGATCCAGATCCAACGGCTAGTCACCTTCTCCCTTCTCGCATCCTCGCGACTTGAGACACCCAATGTTTGGGCTCTCACCCTGCGAACTCCCGAGTTCATGAGATCATCGACCTTGGATGATTCCGACGACACTTTGCTCGCTCGCTTGACCTGCTACTTGAAAAAAACAAGGATTCTCCCATGCTGCGCTTGATTACTTCGTGAAACTTGCAGACCCGAATGCTCTCGAGCCCATGACAAGAAATATCGCTAACACATTGCATACAGGCTCTTTCTCCGCCACGACTTCAATACTGAAGAATATGAAAATTATGTTTGCAGAGAGCACGACAAGCTCAGGAAAGAGGTCTTGATTCCACTCTGAAAGGCTCTCCAATTTCTCGAGGTGTACATAGGTTCCAATTTGTGGGGCGAATTGCCTTATGAAAGAGTGGCCTCTGTCGCCATGAAAAATTACAAGGACATGTTTATGAAGCATGATGCCTCCATATTTAAGCTCTATTTGAAGGAGGCGAAAGAGGGAAGGAAGAAAATAAAGGTCGGAACTCTGCTTCCCCATGAAATTATTAAGAAAGAGCTTCATTCAAAATATTATGAACTAGCATTAATTGCGGAATTGCAATGGAAGTGAATGGTGGAAGACATGAAGAAAGAAGGAAATGTTTCGAACACCTTGGATGTCTATGATGTTTCAAGAAACATGCAGGGAACTCCCATGGATGTCTGCATAGCGCTTAGATTGTTGCTCTCAGAGATGAGTGAGGAGCCGTGGAAAGGCCATGTTATGACCTTCAACAAAAATCTTCAACTGCAATTGGTGATTGGGGATTCTCTTGTGCAAAAGTATGCATTCACAAAAGGAATGGATTGGGGAATGAATACCAATTTCCAAAAGGTGTTTGATGTGATATTGAATATGGCAGCGAAATGCAACCTACAACCAGATAAAGTGATAAAGCAACTATTGGTGTTCAATGATATGGAATTCGATAAGGCTACGACAAATACATGGAAAACATATTACATGGTGATCAAGAAAAAGTTCAAAGATGCAGGATATGGAATGCCTCCTAGGATTTTGTCTTGGAACATGAGAGATTCGAAGAGCACACAGGCTTTGGAGGAGGAAAAGGGTGTTGCAATGGTGATTGGTTTCTCTAAGAACCAACTCAAATTGTTCTTGGAAAACGATGGAGAGATAAATCTGTTGACAATGATGAACAATGCGATTGAAGGGGAGTTGTTTCAACGACTAGTGGTTATCGATTAGCATGAGCGGGTTACTCATGAACACGAGTGTGCCTTCCTATGGGGTTTACTGATCAACATGAATGTGTATCTTCCCTTGAAATTTGAAATGTCAAAATAACCAAACCAACCTATACTTCTTATTTTATATTTTAATAACAATATTAGTTCGAATGGTTCAAATGGCCCAAGTTCGAGGACTTCCCACTTTTTATTTTAATAACCAAAATGGTTGGAATGGTTCAAATGGCCCCAGTTCAATATCAATATGCACTCTGTTGAGCTCTTATTATACCTACCGTGAGAATGGTAAATAGCAATTGATGTGTCATTGATGGGCATATTAATCAACGGTTGACCAAAAATTTATGAAGTTTTTATAAGGAAAAACATTATAAATAGATTTTTTTTATCTTTTTAAATTATTTGATTGCATTTTACAACGATGCAATTGGTTTTGGAAATGAAACCATTATTGTGGAATGGATGGTGGGTCATAAATGAAAATATTGGTTATGGAAATGAACAGGTGAATGGAGAGCAGCTTATAAAGGCAAAGATTGTAGCTGCATCATATAAAAACTTCCTTACAAATGACTAGTATGCCACATGATCAAGAAGTACATAGACAAGTGAAGGATTTTCTCGGGTGAAGAATTATTAGCAATGTCTCGAAGCTATTGAATCAAGTTTCTCTCATTTTGTCTGTATGAAAAGTAATAATAATAAATATTGCAGGAGATGGGACCGGATTTGACTTGACATAAATATTATACAAATTGAATAAGTTATCCAAAGGTTGCTTGGCACCAAAAGTAAATGGCCTCTTGTATTCTTCCCTGAAAATGAAGTCCCCATGCAGAAGAGGACTAGAGGAAAACTCTCACATAATCATGATTTGCATCGGTGTGTTGTTGCGTATGCCTCTGATCTTATTTTTCTGGAAACAAGTTTTTATCCACATCACAAAGAGGGTATATAAGATAAGTCATAGTTGAGTACTAGTAGTTATCTTGACATGTGGGTATATAAGATAAGTAATAGTTGAGTGGAAAATGAATAAGGGAATATTAATGGTTCGGGGATATGCATAAGAAGAGATAGTATATGATGAAATTTTCACATTAATATTCAAGATAAACACTATATTGATTTTCTTAGCAATTGCACCATCATTTGGATGGACAATCCATCGTATGGATTTAAAGAACATTTTATTAAATGGGTGGATCGATGTTTTTTTTTTCTATTGCACCACCATTTGGATGTACAATGCACTATATGGATTTAATTTTTTTTTATTAAATGGGTGGATTGATGGAGAAATTTATATAAAGTGACTACAAAGATTTACACAAGTTAGAAAAAATGATATAATATGTAAACTATGAAAAACATTATATGATCTAATATAGACACTAAGTGTATGATAGTTTTACATTGAGAAAGTTGGGGTTCTATTGAGAGTGTTTCTGGACAAGAATTGTGTATGGCATGCCATGTCTTGCCTTGCCAAGCCTTTCCTTCACTTTTCATTCCATTACATTGCATGCCTTGCCTTGCCATGTCATTCCATGCCATGCTTTGCATTTCCTTGAGTAGCCATGCCATGCCATGTCGTGCCTTGCCTTTCCAAGCCATGTCATGCCTTTCCATGCCATGACATTGCATGCCTTTCCTTGCCATTTCTTCACATGTCATGCCATACCATGCCTTACCTTTCCATGTCTTGTCTTGATTTTCCATGGCATGCCTTTCCTTGACATGTCATTCCTTTCCTTGCCTTGTCATACCTTTCCTTTCCTTCACTTTCCATGCCATGCCATGCCATGCCTTGCCATGCATTCCCTTTCCTTGTCATGCCTTGGAAAGACATGCCATGCATTGCATTTCCTTGCCATCCCATGCCATGTCTTTCCATGACATGTATTTCCTTGCCTTGCCTTACCAAGCCATGCCTTACCTTTCCATGCCATGCCATGTCTTTCCTTACCAATCCATGGCATGGCATGGTATGGAAAGGCAAGGCATGGATTGGCAAGGAAAGGAAAGGCATGACATGGAATGGAAAGGAAAGGAAAGGCAAGGCATGCATGGCATGGCATGAAAATTGAAGGAAAGGAAATGAGAAGGAAAGGCATGGAAAGGCATGGCATGGAAAGGCATGGCATGGAAAGGCAAGGCATGGCTTGGAAAGGCAAGGCATGGCTTGGAAAGGAAAGGAAAGGAATGTCTTGAACTTTCCCTCACTTTTCTTGCCATTAACTTTCATTCAATGCCTTGCCTTTCCATGCCATGCATTTCCTTACCTTGTCATGCCATGCCATGCGTTGCTTTTCCTTGCCATGCCTTCCCTTTCCTTACCATTCATTGGCAAGGAAAGGCAAGACATTGCATGGAAAGGCAAGGCAAGTCAAGGCATGGCATGGCATGGAAATGCAAGGCAATGAAAGACATGGCATGATAAGGCACGACATGACATGACAATGTAAAGCATGGCATGGTAAGGCAATGCAAGACAAGGCATGACATGTCAAGGCATGGAAAGTGAAGGAAAGACAAGGAATGACATGGAAAGGGAAGGCATGGCATGGCATGGCATGGAAAGGCAAGGCAAGGCAAGGCAAGGTCTAGGTCTAGGTCTGTGTTTCAATCTTTGTGGATGATTTTATGGTTAGGAATTCATAGATGATCAATGTTTGACCAAGTAAGTGATGTTTCTAAGTCGTTGTTGATTATTTCTTGAATGTATTAAAAAAATATTTTATCAAAGTGGTGATATTGCATGTTATCTTGTATTCTTCTTGAATTAACCTTGTCTTGGAACCCTCAATTTCGTGGTTAGATTAGGACTTATCCTTGATTTCCAGTCTTGTTACCTTGACATATATGGTTTAGTTGTCATATTTCACCCTTAGAATACATATTAACACCTTTTATTACATTTCTGTCATATTTTTCAACCATTTAGGGTTTTATGTCTTGAGTATTCTAGGATTGTTATGTGCCATCTTGCATTTTAGAAAGAATTTGTTATCTAAACCCTAGTTTAGGCTTAAATTTTTAGCCCCCTTTCATTTAATGATTACTTGTTTTAAGGACTATTATATTTGTCTTGTTGTAACTTAGTTAATATCATTTATTGTCTTGGTGAGGCATGGAAAGGCAAGGCAAGGAAAGTTAAGGCATGGCATGGCATGGCATGGAAAGGCATGGAATGGAAAGGAAATATATGACATGGCATGGCAAGGCAAGGCATGCCATGGAAAGGAATGGAATGTGATGGCATGGCATGGAAAGGAAAGGAAAGGCATGCAATGACATGTCATGGCAGGGCAAGGCACAACATGGAATGGCTTGGAAAGGCATGGCATGGCATGACATGTCATGGAAAGGTAAGACATGCAATGGAAAGAAAAGGCATGACATGGAAAGTCAAGGCACGGAAAGGAAAGGAAAGGCATGGCATAACATGTCATGGCAAGGTAAGGCATGGCATGACAAGGCAAGGCATTTAATGGCATGGCAAGTCATGGAATGGCTTGAAAAGACAAGGAACAACATGTCATGGCATGGCATGGAAACTCAAGGCAAGGCAAGGCATGGCATGGCATGGCAACTCAAGGCAAGGCAAGGCAAGACATGGCATGGCTTGTTAAGGCATGCAAACTTTTTCACCTACACTTAAAATGTCATAGACACTTCATTGGATGGAAAAGAACTTTGTGATATAAATTTAAGTCATATTTCCCTAGAAACAAACGTTTTTTATTTCTTGTGATGAGAAAGGTTTTTTTTTTGTTACTCTTGTTTCATTGCAATCCACATTTTGATTTGACGTTTTCCTTACATAATGTTATGGAAAGTTATATTTATTGTTGTATAGGTTAAAATGGGAAACTACATGACAATGGCATGGCATCAAATGGCTTGGAAAGGCATGGAAATGGCATGCCATGGCATGGCTTGACAAGGCATAACATTGGCATGAAAATGGCATGGCATGGCATGGAAAGACATGGAAATGGCATGGGAAGGTGTTGAAATATTGTAACTTTGAAGAATATTCTAATTATATTTGAGTTATTAACTTATAGATAAAATCCTCTTTTGCGTATTGATCATGCCAGGTCTTGTATAAGATCAAATCCCTTTTTGTTGATTGGTCAAACCATATTTAAATGGTGGTATTTGTAAAGTCAGCCCCTAGTGTTTATAAAGTGGTTTTATATAACCCTGGCACCTCCTCAACTAAGTGAAGAGACATAACCCTGGCACCTCCTCAATTATTATTTATATGTGAGGATGGTGCCTCACTTATTCAATCACACACTCACTCATCTAGTGTGGATATCTTGAAGTAAGTCACAGGAGGAAGGAGAAGAGAGGCACATGCTCAATCTTAGTTTATTCTTGGTGTTTTGGTCTTATTCTTGGCATTGTATTGGCAATCTATTATTGAGGAAGTTATTGTTGGGTCTTCTCCCCCATGAGGGTTTCCCAGGATAAAATGTTGTGTACCTTGTGATTGTAATTCTTAAATTGATCCTCTTTGTGATTTTGTTTTGGAAATGCATTGAATGCTCATGCAATTTGGAAATAACCTAATAACAATAGTAAAAACTTAACATGGTATCAAATCTTGACTGAATAGAGCATGTTTCACCAGATATCTAAACGTCATTATTGCCATACAAGAAAATTAGGGATTTCTACTAAAGAGGAATTTTTGACCTAAAATTATCTTGGAAAATGTTCCCTACCCTAGTGCATCTTTTGACAGATTGAGTGAACTTTTTAGTGGTTATTTTATCCAGAAAGTCAAACCTTAGTTTTGACTGGTACCAGAAAACTAAAAAACCAAAAAATGAGAACCAGTACCAGAAGTACCAATCCAGAATTGTGCACGTCAAGTTTCAAGGGGCAAAACTTGGATTTTTATTAAACAATTAGCTCCAACAAACTCGCCTCAACCCAATGCATCTCCTGGTAAGCTCGGTTTCAATTTTTGGTCATTTTCTTAGCTCCAGGTCATGATGTCTGCAAACACTAAGCTTGTTGACAAGTTATAAGATGTGGAAAATTTTTGTGTCTGGAAATACATAATTGGAATCATTCTTGAAGAGAGTGAACTTGAAAAATTCATAAAATAAAATGTACTGGAACCCAAAGAAAATGCATCCAGAGAGAAGTACAAGAAGGATATGATTATGGCCAAAAGAATAATTGTAGATTCCATTAAATACGACTTGATTCCTTAAGTGTATTCTAATAATACTCCAAAAGATATGTTTGATTCCCTAACCATAATGTATGAAGGAAAGAACATCAACCAGAAGATGAACTTGAGAACCCAACTCAAGAATACAAAGATGTAGGAAGGAGAAACAATCCAAGGCTATTTATCTAGGGCTTCTCAATTCAAGGAACAGTTAGAGGAAATTGGAGACAAATTAGATGAATATGAACTCATAATGACAACTCTTAATGGTCTTAGAAGACCTTGGGATGCCTTCATCCAAACTATTTTTGCAAGAAAAGAGAAACTCCAATTTGATAGTTTATGGGAAGAATGTGTTCCAGAAGAAGCAAGAACGACCAACCGAGAATCCATCCTATTAAGATATGAAGATCAATCCCTAGATTCTCATGAAAAAGGTGGAATGAAAAAGTCTCATTTTCAAAAGGAGACTCACTTTTATAAAGAATCTCACCCTCCAAAGAGATTCCAGAAATATCATAAGGGTCAAAGAAAGGGAAAAGATTTCTCCTCTTATCAATGTTATCATTGTGATAAGATGCGACACATTTCTAAGAACTGTTCTTCCAGAAGAGAAGAATACAAGAAGAGAAATAACAAAAGACATCATGCCCATGTAGCTGAATATGATGATCCACTCAAGAAGTTGACTAAATAAGAGATTGAAGATTATGTTTTGTTTTCTGCCCTCTCAGGATCCATGACACCTTGAGAGGATACTTGACTCATAGATAGTGGTGCCTCTAAGAACATGAAAGGTCATAAATACATTCTCTCTAGTATTACAGAAAAGGACTTTCCCCACAAAGTTTCACTTGGAGATGATTATCAGTACCCTATCAAAGGAATGGGAGAATCCACTTACAAACTTGATTCAATAACTCCAATGAGAATGAAGGATGTACTCTATGTACCAGGTTTGACAAAGAACTTACTTTCTATTTCATCCTTAGATAAGAAATGTTTCAGGATTGCATTCATAGATGGTGAAGTTCTTATGTGGCCTAAAGGAAAAAATATAGAAGATGTAGTTATTATTGGAACAGAAGAAGGTGTTTTGTACAAGTTAAAAGGCCACTCAAATATATCCTTGACTCACTCTACTAAAAGTCCTTGTGAACTTTGGCATAGAAGACTAGCTCACATAAACTACAAAGCCTTACCATATATAAGAAAGGTAGTTACAAGTTTACCAGAATTATAGGTTGATCATGAAGGTGTATGCAAGGGATGTGCACAAGGAAATAACATAAAGAATCCTTTCCCAAAGAGCGATACTAGAAGGAATATTGGAACTTATCCACTCAGATGTATGTAGTCCAATGCCATCAACCTCTGTAGTGGGTATGTATACTATGTATCCTTTATTGATAATTAATCTCGTAAGACTTGGGTTTATTTCTTGAAATAAAAAGATGAAGTACTTGGAAAGTTAAAGGAATTCAAAGCCTTGGTAGAAAACCTCTCCTAAAGGAAAATCAAGATACTCAAGTCAAACAATGGAGGAGAGTAAACTTAAAATGAATTTGTAAGATTTTGCAGAGATCTCATGATCAAGAGGGAGCTCACCACTCCCTATAATCCTCAACAAAATGGTGTAGCAGAAAGAAAGAATAGAACAGTTATGGAAGCATTAAATATTATGATTCACGATCAAGATCTTCCAATGCACTTATGGGATGAAGCAAAAAGAAAAACAATATATGTCCAAAACAAATTATCCCATAGTGCACTTGGATTCAAAACTCCCAAAGAACCATTCACCAGAAAGAAGCCATAAGGAATCCATCTCAAAATATTTGGTTGTCCAGTATTTGTACACATTCCAAAAGAAAAGAGAACTAAGTTGGATCCTTCAAGAAAGAAGGGAATATTTGTTGGATACTGTGAGGTCTCTAAGGACTTTAGAATTCACATAGCAGGTTACCATCATATTGAGATCAACAGAAATGTAACCATTGATGAAGATGCAACACTCAAGAGATCAAGGAAATGCCAACTTGAAGAAGTATATGAAGAGGAACCTGTAGCTCCTAGAGTTGCAAAACCCATGAAGGAAGTTATAATTACCCTTGATTATGAGATTCCAAAAGATCATGATATGATAGAATCTCAATAACCTCCCCATATGATGATCTCTCACAAGAGAAAACCAACTTGGGAGAGAGAACTTATTCAATATGCAAAGAAGTATGGTGCCACAGAAGGAACCATGAGACAAAGAAAGAAACCTAAGCCATTCTCTAGCTATATGGCCTTGATGTGTATCTCATAGAAAAGGAACCTACTTGCTTTGAAGAAGTCGTTCAGAAGAAAGAATGTATGGATTCCATGACAGAAGAATACCAATCCATTATAAAGAATTATGTATGGGAAGTAGTTCCCAGAACAAAGAACAAATATGTGGTATCTTCCAAGTGGATATACAAAATAAAACATGCAATAGGCGGAAGTATTGAAAAACATGAAGAAATATTTGTGGCTCTTGGTTTTTCTCAAAAGGAAGGTATTGACTATGAAGAAACATTTTGTCCTGTAGCTAGATACATTTCTATCATAACCATCATAGCTCTTGCAGATAAAATGTGTTGGAAATATGGCTATAGCAGAGATGACGCAGACTGTCAAGGTTGTCATTGATGGCAATTGATTGGTTATACGCAGACTGTCAAGGTTGTCATTGATGGCAATCGGTTGGTTATTGTCATTGATGATGGCAATCGGTTGGTTGGTTGGAAACGCAGATGCTGGAACACAGATGCTGAAACACAAATGCTGGTACACAGATGCTGGAACACAAATGCTGGAACTTATGCTGGAACATAGTCAAGGTTGTCATTGATGGAAATCGGTTGGTTATGGAGCACGCACAAGAGATGCTGGAACACAAATGCCAGAACACAGATGCTGAAACACAAATGCTGGAACACAAATGCTGGAACACAGATGCTGG
>JZKD02S1686403.1:265967-283729 GCA_000966675.3 Picea glauca
TTCTTCATTGGAAGTTGTTGCTTCACAAATGCCATTCCACAAGTCATTAAAGATCAGAGTGTGTTTGATATTTTTGTACCATTTTGGGTAATTTTCTTTACCAATTAGGACAATTTCGATGATGGAGATGATAGAATGCATATTTATAAACAAAATTACTGCAAGAATGCACCATTGTTTCAATCCATATTTTATGGTTAAACACCCACATGTTGAGTTACACACCACCCACCCATCCACGCATTGGTATATGCACCTCGTAATCCCCATGTTTTAAAGAGATTGTGGAATTAGTGGAGAATGGTGTTAACATATATCTATGAGTTATTGTTCTTGTTGAACCATGATACATGTACATGATTGAGTCTATTGATTGAGAACATGACCAAGATTTTGTATTCTCTCTACTTAAAATGGATAGAATGTGTTCTTTCAATTCAACCATGCCACCTCGCTTACCTTGAATATTTCAGAGGATAATACCTCACTCAACACATTGATAACTCAGTCTAGATCAATTTGTAGCTCAATTTTGTGTCCAAAGTTACTTTCTCACTAGAGCCAACACCTCAAATCCCATAATCCCATATCTCAATTATTGAAACAATTGTTATCACAAAATAAAACATTCTTTCCTTTGGTGATGTTTATTATTATTATTATGATTTAATATTAATACTGGGTAAAGAACCATTCAAACTTATTTTATTGACTCAAGAATTAGGGGAAAAAAATCCTCCACTCAAGTGTTAGCCACATAGCCCTAGGAAGCATTGCTAAAACATTTTATTTTAGATGAGTTATGTCAAAATCTTGCTAAATATTATAGGTAAAAGTTCACCAAATCAACTCCTTTTTTCTAAGATTTACTCCTCTTTTTGAGATTTTTGAAACTTTAAATGGATTAAAAAAAATCAAACCTTAAAATAAATTTATTCAATTAATAAAACATGGGATAATTATTATACTTTTTAACAAAATTTTCATATAAATCACATAAATCATTTTTCATATACTAACTCTTTTCAAGTGAAAAGTTTCATATAAATGAGTACTTATATATTAACCATTTTCAAGTAAGAATTCTGAAATGAGTGCACATATACTAACTCTTTCTAGGATAAAATTCTTAGTAAATGATAAATCACTTCAAATCATATAACTTAATGCATAAATTCAATGCACACATACTGACTCTTTTCAAGTGAAAATTCTTAATAAATGAGAAATCACTTCAAATAATCTAAATTAATGCACATATATATTAGTTCTCTTTCCAATTGGAAATTATTAAATCTTATGACTCATTACATTGGGTGATGTTCACAAGGGTGAAGAAGTGTGATTCATCATCTCCGAGGTTCTCACCCAATAACCAAGACTTCCCAAGAGGTTACCCATCCCAAGACTCCTCTGGCTCAAGCACGTTTAACTATGGAGTTTTCCTCACAATCAAACCCACTTAGCTTGCCATCCTATTTGCACAATATTAGTAAGTATTGTTCCTTATGAACTATTCAATTAGATCTTCCTTAACTATTTTATTTAAACATTGAGGGGTTTCTGCAGTCCAACATATAATATATTATTTTTTCAGGATTTCCCATGTAGAGTAAGTCATTAATCTATGACCCATATCCATGATTATTAGTTGAAACTAACCAATTTATCATGATTTTGAATAGTTCACTTAGTAGTAATTGTTTGTGGCATTGAGATTCAGTTCATTAAATAATATAAAAATGAAAAATAAAATAATTTTTTTTTTCCAATTCAATATATTGTTGGGACTAGCTTTGGGGTTACAAACTATAGGGTTTTCATTATAGCTTTGAAAAATGTGCATCGGTGTCTTAAAATTGCAATGTACCTCCTCCATGTCCCTTGTTAATGTACTTATTCATGTCCTTTGTTAAATCACATGTGCTTATTTTATGAATTCTCTTCAATGAGTGATTATTCTATTGACTCTCTCGAATGCAAGGATTAGCCACATCACACAAGGACTAACAACTACATGGATCTCTTGTTTTTAATGTTCTTTATTCTAGCAAATCGATCAAATATGGGGAAAAAGAGTACTCTTGCATCATTATTCTCTCATTTTTTAATTGTATGCACAAGTTGAAGATGTCAAGTTTAAAATTACCTTTAAATTTCCCAAATGTAAGTCTAGTGGTTCAGAAACCTCAACATGCATTTTTCCAACATTCACACCAACCTCCATCCCATTTCCATTCTCAATGTGCAATGTCATTATATCCTTTGCACCAAGGAAAGAAGGACATGTGATAGAGGTAAGAATCATTAACCTTCAAACAAGAAAACAATAGGTGCAGAATCAATGGTAAAATAGGTCTAATTTATAGAAGAATTCTATGGAAGTACATTCAAACATATAGTGTTACTGAATAATTCCCCTGCCGACAGGTGAATCTTCCCTTGGAGTATATACCCCTCTACCAATACAAAAAACTACCTTTGGACACTACCATTCCTATAGATAAATTATGCCCATCGAAAAAGAGAGAAGGAGGGATAATATGATGTACCTCACTTTCTAAGTTTGTCCATGTTGCTCCAATCCGTGAGTTCTGAATAGTACCCGCAATGGATGAAAAGAGACAAAAAATATATCCTACTCTAATGGATTAGACGAAATCGATCTATCTATGAAAGATTAAAACAAACATAGACAAGTACATGTAAACACATACTAGAAGGAAATAGGTCAAGTATATTGATGAGAAATTTAAAAAGACACTTACAACCTTCACATGATGTTGCAACAACCTCTCCAATTCCTCCCCATCCAAACCCTTGCTCTAAAGATCCACAATCAAAATAACAATGCTTTGCTCATTATTTTTCCTCCTTGTTCACCATGAGAATGTCTCCATTTATAGGATTTGAGAGGCTCAACCACCTTGGTTATGTTTGGGATTAGTTGAGGATATGACTCCATCAGTTGTGATATCTCCCTTATATGCATCCTAAGGGTTAGATTTGAGCCAAACCAACTCGATCCATCCATAATTGTCCTTAGAGAAAAAACAAGATTTCTTCCAATATGAGTAAGGGAGCATCGATCTTCCAAAAGTTGCTAATATGATCAATTCCCATAGAAAAACACTTTGTTTCAACTGTCAAATCATGGGGCTTCTTATTCTAACATGTTTTACGGGTTGTATCAAGTGTTTTCATGGTGTCATTCGCGATGTGACACTTATGTGATGATAATGTGACACTTATGACACTTGCAAAAAAAGTGAAACACTTATGACACTTACGATAATGAGAATGTGACATTATCGAAGTGAGGAATTTTGATGTGTAACATATTTCCCCCCAAAGTGTGAAGTCAGAAAATGAGAGTTGATGGCCGAAGCACTTTGTAGATACTTCGAAGTAAGGGTACAGAGTTGGGGAACCTGGTAGAGCTGCAGACAACCATCAAACAATGTTAATATGTGTTCCAATCCTGAGGCAATAATACCTATTCTCGGACTATAAGTGACTCAAAGTATGGATGCTAATAAATACACTGCAGATCCATGGTGATATTGACTAAGGGTATGGACACTAGAGATACAATGTGGATCCATACTTCTATGACATGAATTGATCGTAGCCATGAAAAATACACAGTGGAGCTACGAGATGATAAAACATAGCCACAAACCAATACAACGTTGATCTATGTTACATCATAAGTATTAGCATGCTCAAATGACTTCCTTGGCAGCTTGGGAAAAGAAGATATCAGAAGGAATGCTTAACCCAGGGTATTCATTCCAATCCCGATGTGGTACGAATCTAGCCATGTGAATAGATGTTTTGATGTTGAACATGGTAGAAACCACTTGATTACCGGTCATTGAGAAAAATCGTTAACAAGTGCGAGGGAAATCACCATTGATGTGAATGACTACCAAGGTATCTTAGTATAATCCATCGAATGTGAATAAATGAAATGAGGTCGAACATTCATGGAATCATCCGATCAGAGGTCAATGATGTAAACCTATTGTCAGAAGTGAGGAGGCATGCAAGTCCCAAGGTATTAACTAGTTTCTATGTATAATTCCAAGATGATGTGTTGAAGTCGATAGGAACATACTCGTAGAAGGAGGGCCTTGATGTCTCATCATCGGCATGAAACTTGTTAGAAAAATAGGATCGCGGAGCAATAAAATAAAATAAATGCGGAAATAAAACACAGAAGATACACAATACAATAAAGACACATATATACATGGTTCACCCAGTGTGGGAAACGTCCACCAGAGAAATTTCCTGGTCCTTCCTTTATTATTATCCAACAAATGAAGGGATACAACCTACAACACACCCGTTGTAACTTCCTCTTCTTTCTCTCACAGTCTCCTCACTCAGAATACCATATTCGCAATGATACATAGTTGCAATACATTTCCCTCATAAAAGAGGGTTTCCTTCTAGGGAAAAAAAACCCTAACATAACTTCCACTGTTAGATATGCGACCTTATAATGAACAGTCCAGATTTACAATGAAATTAAAATATACATTTTCAAGAAAAAAATTCCTTCGGGGGCTTCGCCCCTGAACCGCCATCGAGGAACGTTATACCCTGAATTCCCTTCAGGGGCCCGCTTTCCCCCAGACCTCGTAGAGGGGGTGACCCCCCTCTGCACTCCCTTGCGTGGAGGAATGTACTTTATTATGGGGTGCAAAGTATTCATGGGGTATAAACACGACTGAAAACAAATACCTCTAAATCAAGAAGATAATTAGGCTCGACAACCAACAAAACTAACACGGGAAAGTGATAAAATATAGCGGATGAACAAAAAATGACATGAGTATGGAAACTAGTAATTTTGTAGATGGTTGAATCTCGAGGTGGATACTTCCCTTGAACACCGAGGAATGACATGAGACTTGGAAGAATAAACACAGAGTGGACCAAAAGTTAATGCAACAAGTGCTGAGGAATTCTTTGGATGGTTCAAAGGAGTGAAAATACTCGTAGGATTGGTTCAATGAAGAGGTTTAGCAGATTATCCAAGTGTTAAGTGTGAAGGATAAAACAAGTGTCATGTTCAAGGGGGACTGCAAGAGTTGTTTAATTTTTTTTTCAAGAAACGTGACCCACTTCCTTCAATTCCCCCCCCCATCCAGATAGATGAGTACCTTCTTTTAATTTAACGAGCTCGAAGAGGACAACACATGCTCGATATAACTCACCTTAGGTAAGTTCCTCTTCCTTTGTTTAACGAACTGGAAGAAGTAAGGGTTAATCCCCATATGGGCCCTTCAATGTGTAGTTTAGCGAGTCCAAAGAAAGAAAATTTGGTGGTTTTTCATATTGAGAGAGTCGGAAAAGAACTTAAAGGTGAATCCAGGGTTTTTGTTTTTTGTAATTTTAGTATCCAAGGTCCAAAAAAAGAGATAAACTATTAATCAGAAGATGCCCTTTCAAACATTTTTAACGATTTTGAAAGGAAGCAAGATCACTCGACAATCTTTTCATGTTTAGAGAGTTTGAAAAGAGCTTAAAGGAGACTCCAGGGGGTTCCTTTTTTGTATAACCTTTATGAGTCCGAAAAAGGGATAAAAGTATACTCGGTTACATTCTCATGTATTTGTGAGTGCGAGAAATAATAAAGACTAATTTCAATGGTTGTTACAAGGTCATCAAAAGAACTCCGCTCAAATTCCTGTAAAATCAAGATGTTCTGGGCACAAGATATTAATAATTTCTTGAAATAATAATAATAATAATAATAATAATAGACTTTATAATAAGGAAAAATGACTTAATTGAATATATAAAATATCATACTAGGTCAAAAATTCATTTTTACCCTTGTTTTTACCATTCTCCTCTGGTCTTTGAGTTTTTACCTCTTTTGGAGCATTTTTCGAGCATTGATTGTGGGGTTTGTAGGTGACCATTTTCAGAATCATCCAGACTAGGTTGGTTTTCTCCTCATCCTCATTCTTTTTCATTCATTTTTATTGCATATCATGCTTTAGTTTAGTTGTTCTAGGCTTCTTGGGAATCCCTAGAGCGCCGAATGGGATCAACGCTCCCTCAAGGCATTGAGGGGAGCATCGATCATGATTTTAGCACCTTGGTGTTCGCATTGAGGGTGTGCTAGCACTCTGTTATCTTCTTTGAGGGAGTTCTAGGTGCATAACTCAATTTGTTTTCATTTTTAGGATAAAAAGAGGCAATTCATTTCATTGAGGGTTTACCTAATGATGATTAATTGAATTTTTTGCAGGATTCATCCATAGCTAGCCATGATTGAGTGGAAAGAACATGAGCACAAGTTTGATGACATCGTCGCTCTTCAAGACCCTCAAGAGAGGGAGGCCTTGCGCAATTGTGGCTTTCTCAAGTATTTCAAACTTCAGAACATGAGAAAAGAAGTATGATTTCTTGAATAATTTATTGGTCTATGGGATGACGTTGAGCAAGTGTTTCGAATAGGTACACATATGCTTGATATTGAGATGGATGATGTCTACTTTTTGATGAAGCTCTCTAGGAGAGGGGTGCCCATAATTTTTTCTTGACACAGGGCTACTTCGAGGCTGACCAAGGCATATGTTGTTGAATACTGCATACTAGGTTCACAGTTGGTAGGAGGAAGGATAGTTATCAAATATGTGAGAGATCTATCACTTCAATATGTCCCATTCGCCATCACCAAGTTGGAGGGGAGCACTAGTGCCCATATTTCTTCTAAATCCCAAATTTCTTACACCGTTCAGTGTTTGAAACCAAGACTATTCAACTAGAGTGTAGGGTTCCTGAGGAACGCCAAAGAGTGGATATCCAAATGTACGATTGGCGGGAAAAAATAGTTCATATATGGTTCTTTCTTTCTTTCATTTTTCCTAGAGGAGATCCACTAGATGAAAACACAAGTTGCAATGATAGCATGTCTTGTGACCGAGCCTCACATGAAGAGGTGGACCATTATCTCCCCCAAGTTGGGGAATGAGCCCTTGGATTTCATATTCACTGTAGACTTATTAGCATGGTGGAGGAGGCAGTTAGTGGTGATTGACGAATTCCCCTATGCTGGGGTATATTTTCGAGGTCATGTTGACTTGGTAATTCTTGAGGGCATACAGTGGGATGCATCAAGTACGAAAGATCATAACCTTGTAACAATAAAAAAAAAATTATATGTTTTTTTTTGTACAACAAGGGATCTAAACCATTTTGTTTTCATCATGCAGATAAAGGTGTGTCACGCCCAGTGGAGATGCTAGCATTGGGGCATCATGGGGATGCATAGGTGACAGCTAAGAACGATGTCATATTGGGAGGACTCTGGGAGGTGGATAAAAACTTCCAGGGATTTACGATGGGTGTTCCTCCCTTGAGGAGGTGAGACATGCCTTTACATCTTCAACGACATACAATTGGGGTCTCTAAATCAAGATGCAGACATTCTGACGAAGGCGCCCACCATGAGAAAATTCGAATACCATAGAGACAGGATCGGGGTGAAGGATAATCCCTTTCTTGTTGAGAGGGAGTGTTGATATTCAACTAGAAGATCCTAGTGAAAATTATGCACCTACACTAGGATGCAGCCTCAGGCTATTTTCTAGGTGGAAGTCTATTTTTAGATGCTGAGCAAATTCTATTTATAGATGATGTCTATTTATAGATGGTGAGAAAATTCTATTTATAGATGTATGTTGACTATTATTATTCCTTAATAATAGTTGGAAAATAAATATTAATCTATTCTCAATGAGCACTTGGAAATAGTTAATTGAAGTGTCAAATCAGTTAGCTATAGGAAATTCAAGTTCAAAGGTTGACTGGTGGGACATGCAAGTCGAATTAGTTGTAACTGAGTGATTCGAATTTGTAACAGAGTTATATGTGTAGTTATGTGAGTTGTAAAGTAGTTTAACTCAGTTAAGTGAGTTAAGCTCAGTTGTACTAGTTGTAATTGAACTTACACTAGTGAGAGATCAGTGATCTCACATGCAACTAAATATTTACCATTGTTAACTACATGCATGTCAGATCCAGTGGAGACCCAGTTGAGATAACATGTGAAAGGGACAGTTTAACTATCAGTTCTTATATTAGTGAGTGCACTCATGCAACCACACACACATTGGATGTGCCAATGAGGAATGCACAGCCTAGGCAAGATAGATTCATTCATTTGCAGGGTTTTCCATTAGCAGGGATTGCACAGAGGAGGCAGGTTGTCTGGAGGCAATAAATTGGCACATGAATTTGTCAATTTTTGTATGAAAGTGTGAGACAATTTTATATTGTACTGAGAGCTATTGGATTAGAGTTTTGTATGATATTGTTTCATGATCCATGATATAAAAATAATATATGATAGTGGGGTTTTTAGCTTTATTCTTTCCCAGTAAAAACATTTGTGTTATGTGTGATTGATCTTTCTTCTTGATATTGTAATTGGCGATCATGTTTTAAAATACACAAAAATATTAGTAGAAGCGATTCTGTATTTAATAGTGGCATATAATTGTTAGATCGGGAGAATCCAGGAAATACATAATTTGTATTGAAATTTCTATAGACCCAAGGTGTGTTCCATACTTCCCCAAGCATAGCGAAGGTAAGACAAAAAAAATCCTTTGTTTTCTTCTTGGTCCTAGGTCGGGGGAATAACCCTTTATTTTCTAGAAGGTAATGTCCTACATAGTGAAGTAAAATATGGTACATGCCTCTTTGCTTAGGTTTGGGACATGTCCAACCCCCAAAATAATAGCGCCTACTATTCCAACAAGATTGGAAGCTTTGAACATTTGACGACTGAAAAGGGACCTCTCACGGTAGATGTCATCATATCTCACCACTAATTCAAGCTAGTGATCCTATTATGTTATGTTCAATGGCATTAAGATATGACCACAATTGTTAAGAATAACTCATAAATTTCCTCATTGTGGGTCGAGAAGCACTGAGATGAGAGATTAAGGCTTTGAAGTTATCGTGATAGTCTACATCAAAATGACAAATTGAGGTAAGGTTGGGTTATCTCTCTCTCTCTCTCCTAGGTCATATTGATTTCTACCATGACTCATAGTAGCAACATATGGAAACCTTAATACATAGAGATATGACATGTTTCTCACTAGTACGAAGCCTATTACTGGTGTAGAACTACATGGAAATCCTAAAGATAATTTAGAATTCATTGTTTAACATGTGAATGGAGAAGATCACTAAATTAAGCTAGAAGTGAATTAGTTTTCCACAAGGATTAAGATCAACCTTTGAAATGGAAAATAAGTATATAAGTGGAGTTTCCACATCATTTCAATCCATATTTTATGGTTACAGACCCACACATTGAGTTACACTCCACCCACCCATCCACATGTTGGTATGTGCACCTAATAATCCCCATGTTTTACATATATTATGACATAAGTAGAGAAAGTTTTAACCTATACCTATGAGTTATTGTTAGATTTGAACAATGATACATCTATAATATTGACTCCAATGATTGAGAAGATGACCAAGATTTTGTATTCTCTCTACTTAAAATGGATATAATTTGTGCTTTTGATTCAACCACACCACCCCACTTAACTTGAATATTTGAGAGGATAATACCTCACCCAAAACATTAGTGACTCGTTTGGGATTGGTTTGTACCTCAATTTTGTGTCCAATTTTACTTTCTCGTTGGAGCCAACATATCAAATTCCATATCTTAATCACTAAAATAGTCGTTATTATAAAATAAAACTTTCTTTACTTTGGTGAGATTTATTATTATTATTAGGCCTTATTATTAATAGTGGGGAAATAACCATTCAAACTTATGTGATTGACACGAGCATCAGTGGAGGCAAATCCTCAACACGAGTGTTAGCCACATGGCACTTGACGACATTGCCAATTTTTTTTTAGATGAGCTATGCCAAAATATTGTTAAATATATAGGTAAAATTATACCCAATCAACTCCTTTTTTTGAGATTTAGTCCTTTTTTTTAATATTTTTACAATTTTATATGGATTAAAAAAATAAAAACCTTAAAATAAAGTTAATCCATTAACAAAACTTGGAATAATTATTATACTTTTTAACAAGGATGATTTTAAGGATGAAAATTTATCTTAAAATGTATAAACCTTACGAAGCTTACTAGTCCTTAATATGCAAAATATAAAATATTTAGCACTATTTTTGTAAAAAAATTCAAATTTCTAAGAATTTTATATAGTTTCCATAAAATTTGGGATATTTTTAGGGTATATTGATTTTATTCTATAGAATTTGGGCCTTGTCATGTTTAGGACGTACAGGTCATCTTGCAGCTGATCAATTATTCGTTACGCATGTCCTAACATAAGTAACCCCCTCTCCCGCTTGTCCTGAGCCTCGGGGGAACTTCTATCTTGCACTGGGGTTACTTGGGGAATCTCTGTTGTTTCGGTCACTACTTGGGGGGCTTCTGCTACTTCGGCCACTATCATTTCTTTCTTGGACCTGAGGGCCCCTTGAGTCGATTGTTCTAGGATTGTTTCTTGTTCATCCAAGCTCATGGATTTGAACATGGTCAACTTAGGGTCGACCGTCCTTGCAATGACTTCATCACAATCCTGAGCATTTTTGGTGGATACCTCATCTTCGAACTTGTCATGGGCATAAGGTCGACAGGATGACACTTGCGATGTGTGATTCAAGACTAGACCCCTCGTGTCATGTTTGTGGAAATGACCAGTCTAGAATCAGAACTCCAATTGGCTCGATCCTTCTTGCTTGGCTTGAGCGGTGTCTTTTACTAGGTAGAAACCTATATGGAACCCATAAGGTATAAATGTCTACTTCTTATCTTTCACCAGAGTAGCATTGTAGCCCTGTAGAATAGTTTGGTAGCATATCTTCCCTACTACTAGTCGATCAAGAACATGCACAAGTAGGAGATGAGGTGCTCCAGTGGCCTTGAATACCCTAATGTAGGTATTTCGTTCGTCTAGATACCAGTGGCCAACCTTTTCTATCACCTTTTTTTCCGCAGCCGATAGCCTCAGACACTCTTTCTTGAAAAGAATAAAATGAATGTGCGCGATGAATTCATCGTAGATTAGGGAGTATGATTTTTTTTAATTGTTCTCCCATAAAATGCCAAATTAAATGTGGATTGGGAGTTCTGAGGTGTGCCAGCTCAATTTCATGCCAACAAAGGCATTCCTAGCACATTTGACGTCTAGTAAATACGAATCCATGTAGAAGGATGGAGTCTCTCCTTCTTTCGGCGTCTGAGCCTGTTGTATGCAGATGATCATATGCCTTGAAATGATGGCTCCCTAGTTGAAAGACCTCCCAAAAATGGCCACTGTGTAATCTAGAGGCATCCATGCCTCTGAAAACCTAGAACAGTCTTTCTCCCCATACAACCGGTAGATGAGGGCCATTATATAGATATACGACTCCCTTAAGTTGGTCATTTGGTACCAGCTGGAGGTCTGATTGGTATATTTCTTATCTTCTCTCCACCATGAATCCATCACTCGGCTGGTGTCATGGCGCTCGTAGAAATTTACGACAAAATAGGTGTTCAGCCGCTCCTCCGGGTCTCTAAGCTTATAATAACTCTGTGCCTCTACCGGAAGGAAAACCCTGACACACTCGCCATTGACATCGTTAATCAAACACTTTTGTGTGTTTGTGTGGTAGAAAATCCACTTTAGGAGTTCTATGTAGGGGAACAATGGAGTTCTTCTTGCCACCATGTGAAAGTATGATCTTTGAATGTTTGGAAAAACTTCATCATCGAGATTCCTCGTATCGGGGTCGTTGTGCGAGATATATTCCGGGAATTCTTCTCGACTGATCTTCTTGAAAATTTATCCCCAGTACGAAAGTACCGCCTTGGTCCCTGTGCTTGCCTCCATGTCTCCAAATGCCGGAGGTTGAGTGAAAATCTTCTTGGTAGATGTCCTGATGACTAGTTCTAGCCTTGGAGAAAATTCTAACTGTTTTGCAACTGCTGGGGAGGATCCTTCTCCTACCTCTGGTTCCTTTATCTTCGGCTCTCTCGAAGATCGCCTAGTTGTTGGTTTTATTGGAGGCATTGTTCCTGCAATTGAAACAATCCTTTAGGGTCGGCATACAGAGCGACATTGGATAAAAATGTAAATAGAAAGTAAAAACACAGAAAATCCAGACTGGTACATACCTGTAATGCTTGCTAAACCTTGTAGTTTGATACTCATGGGTTCTCGAAAGATTTGAATTGCTCGTCTCGCTCCTCTGGATGCTCTAAAAATATTCTGCATGAATAATGGTCTCATTTACAATAACTCAAGAGAATTTAAACGGGGAAGAAATTACCATGTCGCATCGACCAATTAATTCGGGTGATGAGTGAAATTAAAAAAAATGTGTCACTAGATATTTGCAAATTTAATTCATCGTTGGATGAAAACGGAGGTGCAAAGGGTGACATGTTCTATCAGTAATTCAAACGGCCTTTTGATTCACACACGAAGCAAAAACTAATGCGATATTTGGCATTAATTTACCTCTTAAAATCTCAAAATCTAATTGTATCTAGTGCTAAAATGTCCCATCATGTAACTTTCCTAGTGGGTGGATCAGGGATCGACAATGTATTATGGATGTTTTCATTGATATCCTTCTGCGAAAAACCTCCGGCGCTGATCGATCTCATCGTACGGTGCTGACGTGGAAAAACTGGCTTAGGACACCTGGTAAAGAAGATTGGTGAAATAACTTGCAAGTATTAGTTGCAGTCGGGACTTTCTTCAAGTTGTGTGTTATTAAACTAAAATTGGGATTGTCAATGCCAAAAAGGTATCGGGATCAACGATCAAGGATAAACATATCGCATATTTTTCTTTGGGTTAGTGTCTTCGAAAAATGGTTGATGCCTAAATGCTTTGGGAATCAATGATCGGGGGAAAACTTCTTAGCATGGTCACAATGTTCGTCGTGATTTAGTTTTCTCTGATTCCGACAATAGTGTCGGGTATTGGCCATCAACAATATTGTTTCCTTTCCTTTTAAACGTTACTCCCTTCACCTTTTGTCGATGCTGAAGGGGATCGACTATCGACGATCTCCATATGTGGTACTTTTCATGAAATAAAGCTTCCTTTCACCGATACTGATGAAGATCGGCACTCGACGACTGAGGTTTTCCAAGTGATTCCTTTTCACCCTTTAATTTATTCCGATGCCGAATCTTGAGCGCAAGGGGGAAGTGTTTTGGTGGGAAATTCCTTAAGTGTAAGGTATTTTTTTTTAATTTATGAATTTAAACAGACCTGAATAGCTCATGAGCATTAAGAGAAAAAGAAAAGTCAAAACATTTATCAAAATAAAATCGGATTCAGATAGTACAAAATTAAGTGGTACCCAAAAAAGTGAAAAATTGACATAGGATTTTTAGGGAGTGTTGAGTGCTCAACAAATGGTGACTTACTGGACAAAAGAAGAAAATTTGTTCCTTCCTCAAGCTCGACTGATGAAAAATTTGATCAAGAACTTAATTGGTTTTTATCAGAGCCTCTTTTACCTTTGCATTTGGAACTTCCTCGGTTGATGCATCTAGGTCTGCCTGTGGGGTTTTTTAACCTTTAGTCCACCTTATTTTCCTATAAACTTGAATCACGTCTTATTTTTACAAGTGTCTAGTAAATAATTCACTGGAACTAGGCCTTTTAGTTACCTTCATTCATTTACTATAGTGTTTCTCCGCTGCCAATGAGCGTTTATAGCCCCGACGAAGTCACCCTGACGTCATAGACCTTTCTCTACTGACAGTGAGATTCCATAGCCCCGAAGGATATTTATGCATACCCTCTCCTACTGTGCGCTCATTTTATATAGTTGAATTTTATTTCAACAGAATGCCCTGAGCGAGCAGGAGAGGAGGACGTCTGTTATTTGCAAAAATATGAGGTGGTTAAGGTGAACCTCACTAGCTTTGTCTTTGAGGTGTATGTAGTCCTTTCCATATTTCCTTATTTCCCTTAAGGTCTCACCAGAACACTAAGCAGACACTTCAACATCTCTCCAAGGTTGTTCATCTGTGCAGGTTAGATAGAGAATCCCTTGAAACAACAACAGGTTCCTCATCATTTCTTGTGTTTCTATGTGAGAGATGAGATAGGAAGAGAGTTTGTTATGTCGTATGATTTGAGGTCAACCATTGTATCGGTAAACACAATATTTCAAAATCTCAGAAGCATGATCGCAAAAGATAAAATGAAAGGTATAAATGCAAAAGATAAATCAACGCATCAAAAATAAAGATTTTTTTAAAAAATTAATTAATGAAAATATTGTTTAAGGGCTTGGCCATTTACTGGGAGAGCATCAGATTCTACTCTCATATTCTGTAGTTGATATGTTCCTAACCCAATCTTTTCATCCACCTAGAAAGGTCTGAGCCATAGATTCTAAAACTTAGAATGTTTGCCTTTAGGCTTGTTTGCTCTGTCCCATTTTAGGACTAAGTCTCCTACTTAAAAAAAATTCTCTTTATATTTATGCTTGTCAAACCATATTTTAACTATTTGCTGGTGGGCTATGAACTTTGATTTATATTTCTCCCTTTCTTATTCTAACATGATAAAGGTGTCAATTCTTTGTTGTAAGATTGATGAGGGCTACCCTCTGGACCCTTGAGAAAGTTGAAGAGATGGAAGATATAACCCATTCGAGAGAATGGCTTCCTATCTGTATACTAGAAAGTATGGTGAATTCCCTATAACTTCCTTGGGTGTCACTCTGTCTTCCCATAAAGCATTATGGAGTAGATTATGCCAATTCCTTTGGTTGTTTGCAACTGTTTTCTTCAATATCCTCACTATGTTCTTATTAGTTGATTCTCCCACTCTGTTTCCCTATGGATAATAATTTGCAGAGTATCTAATTATGATTCCTTTGTCTAGGGAAAACTCTGTTAATAAGGTGGAAGAAAAGTAAGCTACATTATCAAAAATAATAATAGAAAGGACACCAAACCTTCTGATTAGTTGTTTTTCTATGAATTGGATTACCACCTTCTTGTTTACATGGGTCAGAGTGGCCTCTTCCCATTTCATGAAGTAATCAGTGGCAGTAAGTATGTACTTATGTTGTTTTGAAGAACTTGGTGTAACCTCTCCTATGATATCTAACCCCCATTGCTAAAAATTCCTAGAAACGACCATCGGTTGGAGTGGGACAACTGCTCTCTTCTCCCTCCCAACGCTTATTTGACAAATTTTACAGTTTCTAGCGTATGTGTGAGCATCTTTGAACAAAGTGGGCCAATAATAAACAACTCTCAGTATCTTATTAGAGGTGGTGTTTCCTACAAAATGTCCACCGGCCGGGCCATCATGGAGTTCCTTCAGAACTTTTTCTTCATATTCATGTTCGAGGCATCTTAAAAGTACCCCATCATAATTAACCTGGAAGAGTATCGAGTTTATGAGGAGATATTGAGTAGATTTTAACTTGATAGCTCTCCTTTCCCTAGGGTTGAGGTTTTTTGGAAAAGTCTCATGGTGTAGGAGATAAGTCAACTTCTCATACCAAGACTCTTTCCTTGGGTAGATGTATGAAGCTTCACCACACAATAACAACATTTCATTCTCCCATCTAGGGTTTTCATTTACTTGGTATTGAGCTTTGACTACCAGTTTACATAACCCTTGTCCTTTAACTAATTTAGTAGGTTTTATATCTAGATCAAATTCTTTGAATACTGCCATCCAATTTCCTCTTCTTTCCCACATCTCACATTGAGTAAATAGGGATCGGACTGCAGGGTGAGGCATGATTACTTTGGTATGGTTATTGAGGATGTAAGATCTGAAATGTTTTACTTCTTTATAAACTACATAAGCATGTTTATCTATAGCAGGATAATTAAGTTCGACACCTTGGAGTTTAGTGCTCATGAACCATACCAGGGCTTCATTTTTTTCATCATCCATCTGAGTTAATACTGAGGCTAATGATTGGTGGGAGGAAAACGTATAGAGGAAGAAATCTTTGTCGAAATCGAGACTTCGCAGCACTGGGGCTTGAGAGATTGCAATTTTAATAATGTTGAAAGCCTTCATCCATTCATCATCCCACTTAAACTCAACATCCTTATGAATCATTTTTTGTAGGGGTTTGATAGTTTCTGTGAAATAGGGAGTGAACTTCATCACAAAATTGATTTTCCCGATGAACAACTACATAGACTTCTTGTTGTGAGGTAATGGAAGCTGGGCTATAGCCTTAATTATTTCTGGGTCTATGTGAATGCCTGCTTGAGATATGATGTGGCCTAACAATTTACCTTCCTCGACACTAAAAATAGTTTTCTTAGGGTTTAAGGATATTCTGTATTTCCAACACCTTTCAAAAATATGGGTTAAGTGTTGGATGTGATCTTCTCTGTTCTTTGAATATATAGTCACGTCGTCCAAGTACACTACTACACACTTGTTTATTAGTCCCCGAAATGATACGTCCATGGCCCTATGGAAGGTCGCTCCTGCATTGATTAACCCAAAAGACATGCTTTTGTAAGAAAAAGTTCCCCACTTGGTTCGGAAGGTAGTTTTCAAGCGGTCCTCTTCTGAAATTAGAACCTGGTTGTACCCTGAGAAACTATCTAGTAAGGAGAAAATTTTAGAGCTAGACACGGTCTACAGGATTTGTTCCATTGGTGGGATTGGGTAGTTGTTCTTTTCTGAGGCTCTGTTGAGGTTCCTAAAATCTATGCATAGGCGAATCTCCCTAGAATTTTTCCTTACAGGAACCATATTTGCTACCCATGAAGAGTGTATAACCTGGAAGATAATTTTGGAATCTAATAGTTTCTTTAACTCCTGACACATGAGAGGCTCCAGGGATGGGTGGTACTTCCAGAGATTCTGTTGGAAGGGTTTCACTTTAGGTTTTAACGGGATAGTGTGTTTAATGATACAAGTATCATAAGTTTTCAGATCTTAGTAGGACCACACAAAGACATTTTGATATTATCTAAAGAGTTTGATATAGGCCTTCCTTTCCTCCTTGGATATGGTCTTGCCGAGGTTTACGTTTTTTGGGTTTTCTGGGGTTCTGAGATTTATAGTTTCATGCATGGGACAAGAACTACCAGTATTCACATTTTTTGACCCCTTAAATCTTTCCTTTAGATCAAAAAGGTTTTCTAAGATGGCTATCCCCTTCGGTATCATGTGAGACTTCGATTTTTCAGTCGGTCGATCTATATGAAGGTTGGTTTCCATCGAATTTTCCTGGAATACTTCATCGTCAATGGCCAGATCTTTAAAATTGTCCTGATTGGTCAGAAAGTTTATAATATGTTTGTCTCCCTCAAAAAAATTCCAATTAGAAATGTTGTTGGGCACCAAGGGTTTGTATAGAATTTCTACAGTGAACTGAGAATATTCATAATCCTCTAGAGGTGATAGCCTTGAGGCAGTGGTGGCTAGAGAATCAACAAGAATGTTATTTTCTCTGGGGATTGTTGTGAGGTTGAAATATTTGAAATGTTCTATTAGCTTGTGCACTTCCTGTTGGTAATTATTTAGGTGTGGAGAGTTGCAATGTATAGTATTCCTTATCTTCCTGAAAATGATTTCAGATTCTTCAAAAATGTTCAATTCTTGGGTGTTCAGGTCTATGGATTTATTTAACCCTTGTACTAGATCTTCATTCTCGACAGTGTTATTTGTGCATTTGAATTCTAGTATACAAGACAGTAAATGTATTTTTCCTTT
>JZKD02S1686403.1:300995-321496 GCA_000966675.3 Picea glauca
GACTGGCCTCCATAAACATGCTCACACAGTTTAACACGAATTTACCAAGAGGAATAAAACTCATGGATTCCATCGGTGGATACAGAGGGTTACCCTCCAGGAGGAAGCGTTGACCAAGGCACACTGCATCTGAGTGAAAAAAAAAAGAAGGGACTGCGCAGAGGCTCTGGGCGCACTACAAACTTGAGGGTAAAAACAAAATCAAGGGAGTTGCGTAGAGGCTCTGGGTGCACTACCATCTTGCGGGTTAAAATGAATTTCAAGAGGCTACGCAGAGAAAATAAATAAAATACAGGTAATTAAATTCACAATGGACATTTTTATGGCTGCACTACATGAATAAATAAAATACAGATAAATAGATCCAATATGGAAATTTTTATTGTTGTGCTACAGGAATAAATAAAATACAGGTAAATGAATTCAAAATGGATATTTTTATTCCAGCGCTACAGGAATAAATAAAATACAGGTAAATATATTCAAAATGGACATTTTTATCGCTGCGCTACAGGAATAAATAAAATACAAGTAAATACATCCAGACATTTTTATTGCTGCGCTACAGGAATAAATAAAATACAGGTAAATAAATCCAAAATGGACATTTTTATTGCAGTGCTACAGGAAACAATTTTATGTAAATAAAAACTATTCTAGGCAATTCTTTATGCAACAGAGACAATAAACTATACATAGGTAAAAACTCTCATGGGAGAATCATGAAGCCATACAGTTAAAAGAACACAGATCATACATATCATAATCTTATTAAACAACATATATACTGGCGTTCAAGGCCGTAGCAAACGAAGATGAGAATGATCTTCAATTTGAACCCAAGATTACACCCTTAACACAACCCAAGTATACAAAACAAGTGAATGTTGAAATAAATACCATACAAGTATAATCTCAATCTTAATGCAATTAACAACTTTACCTGGAATACCGTGACCGACGTTGACGAATTCGAAGTGGTTGTCCTGTGCTTGTTCTCCGTTCAGATCCTGCTTGCTAACTGTTGAGACCTCACCGGTACCTCCTAGCCAAAGCTATGGGTACTCTTCTTCCCCTGAGCCCCCCTGAGTCGCAAAGGGGCCACACACACAAACCAGAGAAAATTCAGACTTGAAACATTATTATTTTCCGTTCACCATCTATGAGAGTTTATTGCACATTCCTAGCCAAATTTTGGGTTTGAGCACACAATGAGACAAACGAACCTCCCAAGCCCAATTCCACAAACCTGTTTACGCCATGTCATTTCCATGCCATTTCCATGCCTTGCCATACCATGTCATTGTCATGCCTTTCCAAGCCATGCCATTGCCATGCAATTCCATTGCAATGTCATTTACATTCCTTCCCATCGCATGTCATTGCCATGCCTTGCCAAGCCATGCCATGCCATGCAATTTTCATTGACATTTCCATGCCATGCCATTTCCATGCCTTTCCATGCCTTTTGTTAAGTTTTTACTGTTGTTGTTGTTATTAGGTTATTTCCAAATTACATGAGAATTTAATGCATTTCCAAAACAACAACATAAAGAGGATCACTGAAAGAAACACAATCACAAGGTACACAACAATTTATCTTGGGAAACCCTCATGGGGGACAAAACCCAACAAAAAATTCCTCAAAATAGATTGCCAATACAATGCCGAGACTAAAACCAAAACACCAATAATAAACTAAGACTGAGCATGCCCCTCTCTTCTCATTCCTCCTGCAACTACCTTCAATATATGCGCACTAGATGAGTGATTTTGTGATTGAACAAGTGAGGCACCATCCTCACATATAAATACTAGTTGAGGAGGTGCTAGGGTTATGTCTCTTCACTTAGTAGGGACGACTTATTCTAGAAGTGGTTAAAACCACTTTATAAACACTAGGGGTCAAATTTACAAATACCACCATATAAATATGGTTTGACCAATCCAAAAAATGGGATTTGTTCTTATACAAGACCCGACATGATAAATCCACAAAAGGGGATTTGATATATAAGATAATAACTCAAATATAATCAAAATATTCTTCGAAGTTACAATATTTTAACACTCCCCCTTAACGAGAAGGATATTCTATTGACATGAACCAACACAACATCATCAAGGGAAGGAGAGGGCAACATCATCATCAGCGTCTTGAACACTAACTGGCACATATACAAATCATCAGAAGTTTTTCTCATAATCAATATCATCACCGCTCATAGCATGGAGCTAGAGTAACACCATCGTCATCATCAACATGACGTTGAAACTTCAACATCAATAGAATGAAGCTAAAAAACCAACACCATCAACAACACGAAGCTGGTATAACAACATCATCAACAACACGTGGTTGAAACAACATCATCAACAACATGAGGTTGGTACAACATCATCAATAGTATGAGGCTGGTACAACATCATCAACAACACGAGGTTGGTACAACATCATAAACATATGGCAACAGAATGAGGCAGGTGCATCAACAAAAAAAATTTGTGGTACTCGGACAGACCATCCTTACCGGACCTTCATGATCTTTCCAAGAATCATAAGATTCCCTAGGATATAAAATCCTAACAGAGATACCACTATTGACCACAACTGGCATATACATGTATAGGTACTCTGACAGACTGTCCTTACCGGATCTTCAAGATCTATCCAAGGATGATCAATCCCCTAGGATATAAAATTCTAATGGAGCTACCCGTTGTTGGTCAGGATACCATAGTATCATCATCATCACTCCCCCTTTTGAGGGAGGTGCTTTATGAAAACACCAATCTTGTCTCAAAAGTACTCAAACTTCACAGGAGATAGAGGCTTCGTCAACACATATGCAACTTGCTCATCTGTGCCAACATATTGGAGCTTTACAACTCCCCTCTTCACCATATCATGAATGTAGTGATACCGGATCTCTATGTGTTTTGACTTATCATGGAACATTGGGTTCTCCATCATATTTATACAACTCTAGTTATCACATAGAATCACGGTGGCTTCCATCCCCAGATCGAACAGACCTGTCAACAACTTCTGAAGTCATATGGCTTCACAACTGGCAGAACATGCTTCAATGTATTCCTCTTCTGCCATGTCGAGAGAAATATTGGATTGCTTCCTACTTGTCCATGAAGTCATGGCTGAACCCAAACTGAAATAACATCATGAAGTGTTCTTTCTATCCGAGACACTTCCAACCCAATCCAAATCAATATAACCATACAGTTTTAAGTCGTGATCTACAGTATAACAAAGATCATAATCCAACGTACCCTTAAGGTATCTCATCACATGCTTTACAGCTACTACATGAACACATCTAGGCTCCAATAGATACTGACTCAAGGTGTTCACAAAAAATCATATATATGGCCTAGTATTTGTTAGATACATAAACGATCCAATAATATATCTATATAGAGTAGCATCAACCAACTCTAATGAAGTATCGACCAGGAGCTTCAATTTTTTTTCCATGGGTGTGTTCATGGATTTACATTCCAACATGTCAAACCTCTTCAATATTTCAACTTCATACTTCCCTTTGTTAAGGAAGATCTTATATGGGCTATACCAAACTTTCGGACCTAAGAAATAATGCATCAGGTCTAGGTCTTTCATCTCAAACTCTATAGCAAGCTTCTTCTTGCAATCTATGATGAGATTTTATTCTCCTATCAAGAATAAATCATCCACATATAGTAGAAATATAACTAGCTCATCATTCATAACCTTGAAGTAAATGTTAGAATCAAATTTACTCTTGGTAAATCCCAAGCTTATCAGGAAACTATCAATTCTTCCATACCAATATCTAGGAGATTTCTTCAACCTATATAGATCTTTCTTCAACCTGTAGACTTGAGTCTTTCCATCTTCAAATTCAAACCCTTGTGGTTGTTCTATACACATTTCTTCTTCAATAACACCATTTACTAAGGTTGTTTTCACATCCATCTGGTGTAACTTCCACTTCATTTTATCTGCAAGAGCTATGATGGTTATGATAGAAATGTATCTAGCTACAGGACAAAATGTTTCTTCATAGTCAATAACTTCCTTTTGAGAAAAACCAAGAGCCACAAATATTTCTTCATGTTTTTCAATACTTCCGCCTGCTGCATGTTTTATTTTGTATATCCACTTGGAAGATACCACATATTTGTTCTTTGTTCTGGGAACTACTTCCCATACATAACTCTTTATAATGGATTAGTATTCTTCTGTCATGGAATCCATACATTCTTTCTTCTGAACGACTTCTTCAAAGCAAGTAGGTTCCTTTTCTATGAGATACACATCAAGGCCATATAGCTAGAGAATGGATTAGGTTTCTTTCTTTGTCTCATGGTTCCTTTTGTGGCACCATACTTCTTTGCATATTGAATAAGTTCTCTCTCCCAAGTTGGTTTTCTCTTGTGAGAAATCATCATATGGGGAGGTTCTTGAGATTCTATCATATCATGATCTTCTGGAATCTCATAATCAAGGGTAATTGTAACTTCCTTCATGGGTTCTGCAACTCTAAGGAGCTACAGGTTCCTCTTCATATACTTCTTCAAGTTGGCATTTCCTTGATCTCTTGAGTGTTGCATCTTCATCAATGGTTACATCTCTGTTGATCTCAATATGATGGTAACCTGCTATGTAAATTCTAAAGTCCTTAGAGACCTCACAGTATCCAACAAATATTCCCTTCTTTCTTGAAGGATCCAACTTAGTTCTCTTTTCTTTTGGAATGTGTACAAATACTGGACAACCAAATATTTTGAGATGGATTGCTTATGGCTTCTTTCTAGTGAATGGTTCTTTGGGAGTTTTGAATCCAAGTGCACTATGGGATAATCTGTTTTGGACATATATTGTTTTTCTTTTTGCTTCATCCCATAAGTGCATTGGAAGATCTTAATCGTGAATCATAATATTTAATGCTTCCATAATTGTTCTATTCTTTCTTTCTGCTACACCATTTTGTTGAGGATTATAGGGAGTGGTGAGCTCCCTCTTGATCCCGACATCTCTGCAAAATCTTACAAATTCATTTTAAGTTTACTCTCCTCCGTTGTTTGACCTGAGTATCTTGATTTTCCTTTAGGAGAGGTTTTCTACCAAGGTTTTGAATTCCTTTAACTTTCCAAGTACTTCATCTTTTGATTTCAAGAAATAAACCCAAGTCTTACGAGATTAATTATCAATAAAGGATACATAGTATACATACCCACTAGAGAGGTTGATGGCATTGGACTACATACATCTAAGTGGATAAGTTCCAATATTCATTCTAGTATCGCTCTTTGGGAAAGGATTCTTTATGTTATTTCCTTGTGCACATCCCTTGCATACACCTTCATAATCAACCTATAATTCTGGTAAACTTGTAACTACCTTTCTTATATATGGTAAGGATTTGTAGTTTATGTGAGCTAGTCTTCTATGCCAAAGTTCATAAGGACTTTCAGTAGAGTGAGTCAAGGATATATCTGAGTGGCCTTTTAACTTGTACAAACCACCTTCTTCTGTTCCAATAATAACTACATCTTCTATATTTTTTCCTTTAGGCCACATAAGAACTTCACCATCTATGAATGCAATCCTGAAACATTTCGTATCTAAGGATGAAATAGAAAGTAAGTTCTTTGTCAAACCTGGTACATAGAGTACATCCTTCATTCTCATCATAGTTCTTGAATCAAGTTTGTAAGTGGATTCTCCCATTCCTTTGATAGGGTACTGATAATCATCTCCAAGTGAAACTTTTTGGGGAAAGTTCTTTTCTGTAATACTAGAGAGAATGTATTTATGACCTTTCATGTGCTTAGAGGCACCGCTATCTATGAGCCAAGTATCCTCTCGAGGTGTCATGGATCCTAAGAGGGCAGAAAACAAAACATAATCTTCAATCTCTTCTTTAGTCAACTTCTTGGGTGGATCATCATCTTCAGCTACATGGGCATGATGTCTTTTGTTATTTCTCTTCTTGTATTCTTCTCTTCTGGAAGGACAGTTCTTAGAAATGTGTCCCATCTTATCACAATGATAACATTGATAAGAGGAGAAATCTTTTCCCTTTCTTTGACCCTTATGATATTTCTGGAATCTCTTTGGAGGGTGAGATTCTTTATAAAAGTGAGTCTCCTTTTGAAAATGAGACTTTTTCATTCCACCTTTTTCATGAGAAACTAGGGATGGATCTTCATATATTAATAGGATGGCTTCTCGGTTGGTCGTTCTTGCTTCTTCTGGAACACATTCTTCCCATAAACTATCAAATTGGAGTTTCTCTTTTCTTGCAAAAATAGTTTGGATGAAGGCATCCCAAGGTCTTGTGAGACCATTAAGGGTTGTCATTATGAGTTCATATTCATCTAATTTGTCTCCAATTTCCTCTAACTGTTCCTTGAATTGAGAATCCCTAGATAAATAGTCTTGGATTGTTTCTCCTTCCTGCATCTTTGTATTCTTGAGTTGGGTTCTCAAGTTCATCTTCTAGTTGATGTTCTTTCCTTCATACATTATGGTTAGGGAATCAAACATATATTTTGGAGTATTATTAGAATACACTTAAGGAATCAAGTGGTATTTAATGGAATCTACAATTATTCTTTTGGACATAATCATATCCTTCTTGTACTTCTCTTTGGATGCATTTTCTTTGGGTTCCGGTACATTTTATTTTATGAATTTTTCAATTTCACTCTCTTCAAGAATGATTCCAATTATGTATTTCCAGACACAAAAATTTTCCACATCTTATAACTTGTCAACAAGCTTAGTGTTTGCAGACATCTTGACCTGGAGCTAAGAAAATGACCAAAAATTGAAACTGAGCTTACCAAGAGATGCATTGGGTTGAGGCAAGTTTGTTGGAGCTAATTGTTTAATAAAAATCCAAGTTTTACCCCTTGAAACTTGACGTGCACAATTCTGGATTGGTACTTCTGGTACTGGTTCTCGTTTTTTGGTTTTTTGATTTTTTGGTACCAGTCAAAACTAAGGTTTGACTTTCTGGAGAAAATGACCACTAAAAAGTTCACTCAATCTGTCAAAAGATGCACTAGGGAAGGGAACACTTTCCAAGATAATTTTAGGTCAAAAAATCCTCTTTAGTAGAAAGCCCTAATTTTCTTGTATGGCAACAATGACGTTTAGATATCTGGTGAAACATGCTCTATTCAGTCAAGATTTGATACCATGTTAAGTTTTTACTATCATTATTAGGTTATTTCCAAATTGCATGAGCATTCAATGCATTTCCAAAACAAAATCACAAAGAGGATCAATTTAAGAATTACAATCACAAGGTACACAACATTTTATCCCGGGAAACCCTCATGGGGGAGAAGACCCAACAATAACTTCCTCAATAATAGATTGCCAATACAATGCCAAGACTAAGACCAAAACACCAAGAATAAAATAAGATTGAGCATGTGCCTCTCTTCTCCTTCCTCCTGCAACTTACTTCAAGATATCCGCACTAGATCAGTGAGTGTGTGATTGAATAAGTGAGGCACCATCCTCACATATAAATAATAGTTGAGGAGGTGCCAGGGTTATGTCTCTTCACTTAGTTGAGGAGGCGCCAGGGTTATATAAAACCACTTTATAAACACTAGGGGCAGACTTTACAAATACCACCATTTAAATATGGTTTGACCAATCAACAAAAAGGGATTTGATCTTATACAAGACTTGGCATGATCAATACGCAAAAGAGGATTTTATCTATAAGATAATAACTCAAATATAATTAGAATATTCTTCAAAGTTACAATATTTCAACACCTTTCCATGCCATTTCCATGTCTTTCCATGCCATGCCATGCCATTTTCATGCCAATGTTATGCCTTGTCAAGCCATGCCATGGCATTCCATTTCCATGCCTTTCCAAGCCATTTGATGCCATGCCATTTTCATGTAGTTTCCCATTTTAACCTATACAACAATAAATATAACTTTCCATAACATTATGCAAGGAAAACGTCAAATCAAAATGTGGATTGCAATGAAACAAGAGTAACAAAAAAAAAACCTTTCTCATCACAAGAAATAAAAAACATTTGTTTCTAGGGAAATATGACTTAAATTTATATCACAAAGTTATTTTCCATCCAATGAAGTGTCTAGGACATTTTAAGTGTAGGTGAAAAAGTTTGCATGCCTTAACAAGCCATGCCATGCCTTGCCTTGCCTTGCCTTGAGTTGCCATGCCATGCCTTTCCTTGCCTTGTCTTGAGTTTCCATCCCATGCCATGACATGTTGTTCCTTGTCTTTTCAAGCCATTCCATGACTTGCCATGCCATTGCATGCCTTGCCTTGTCATGCCATGCCTTACCTTGCCATGACATGTCATGCCATGCCTTGCCTTGCCATGTCTTTCCTTTCCTTTTCGTGCCTTGACTTTCCATGTCATGCCTTTTCTTTCTATTGCATGCCTTACCTTTCCATGACATGTCATGTCATGCCATGCCTTTCCAAGCCATTCCATGTTGTGCCTTGCCTTGCCATGACATGTCATTGCATGCCTTTCCTTTCCTTTCCATGCCATTCCATCACATTCCATTCATTTCCATGACATGCCTTGCCTTGTCATGCCATGTCATACATTTCCTTTCCATTCCATGCCTTGCCTTGCCATGCCATGCCATGCCATGCCTTACCTTTCCTTGCCTTGCCTTTCCATGCCTCACCAAGACAATAAATGATATTAACTAAGTTACAACAAGACAAATATAATAGTCCTTAAAACAAGTAATCATTAAATGAAAGGGGGCTAAAAATTTAAGCCTAAACTAGGGTTTAGATAACAAATTCTTTCTAAAATGCAAGATGGCACATAACAATCCTAGAATACTCAAGACATAAAACCCTAAATGGTTGAAAAATATGACAGAAATGTAATAAAAGGTGTTAATATGTATTCTAAGGGTGAAATATGACAACTAAACCATATATGTCAAGGTAACAAGACTGGAAATCAAGGATAAGTCCTAATCTAACCACGAAATTGAGGGTTCCAAGACAAGGTTAATTCAAGAAGAATACAAGATAACATGCAATATCACCACTTTGATAAAATATTTTTTTAATACATTCAAGAAATAATCAACAACGACTTAGAAACATCACTTACTTGGTCAAACATTGATCATCTATGAATTCCTAACCATAAAATCATCCACAAAGATTGAAACACAGACCTAGACCTAGACCTTGCCTTGCCTTGCCTTGCCTTTCCATGCCATGCCATGCCATGCCTTCCCTTTCCATGTCATTCCTTGTCTTTCCTTCACTTTCCATGCCTTGACATGTCATGCCTTGTCTTGCATTGCCTTACCATGCCATGCTTTACATTGTCATGTCATGTCGTGCCTTATCATGCCATGTCTTTCATTGCCTTGCATTTCCATGCCATGCCATGCCTTGACTTGCCTTGCCTTTCCATGCAATGTCTTGCCTTTCCTTGCCAATGAATGGTAAGGAAAGGGAAGGCATGGCAAGGAAAAGCAACGCATGGCATGGCATGACAAGGTAAGGAAATGCATGGCATGGAAAGGCAAGGCATTGAATGAAAGTTAATGGCAAGAAAAGTGAGGGAAAGTTCAAGACATTCCTTTCCTTTCCTTTCCAAGCCATGCCTTGCCTTTCCAAGCCATGCCTTGCCTTTCCATGCCATGCCTTTCCATGCCATGCCTTTCCATGCCTTTCCTTCTCATTTCCTTTCCTTCAATTTTCATGCCATGCCATGCATGCCTTGCCTTTCCTTTCCTTTCCATTCCATGTCATGCCTTTCCTTTCCTTGCCAATCCATGCCTTGCCTTTCCATACCATGCCATGCCATGGMTTGGTAAGGAAAGACATGGCATGGCATGGAAAGGTAAGGCRTGGCTTGGYAAGGCAAGGCAAGGMAATACATGTCATGGAAAGACATGGCATGGGATGGCAAGGAAATGCAATGCATGGCATGYCTTTCCAAGGCATGACAAGGAAAGGGAATGCATGGCAAGGCATGRCATGGCATGGCATGGAAAGTGAAGGAAAGGAAAGGTATGACAAGGCAAGGAAAGGAATGACATGTCAAGGAAAKGCATGCCATGGAAAATCAAGACAAGRCATGGAAAGGTAAGGCATGGTATGGCATGRCATGTSAAGAAATGGCAAGGAAAGGCATGCAATGTCATGGCATGGAAAGGCATGACATGGCTTGGAAAGGCAAGGCACGACATGGCATGGCATGGCTACTCAAGGMAATGCAAAGCATGGCATGGAATGACATGGCRAGGCAAGGCATGCAATGTAATGGAATGAAAAGTGAAGGAAAGGCTTGGYAAGGCAAGRCATGGCATGCCATACACAATTCTTGTCCAGAAACACTCTCAATAGAACCCCAACTTTCTCAATGTAMAACTATCATACACTTAGTGTCTATATTAGATCATATAATGTTTTTCATAGTTTACATATTATATCATTTTTTCTAACTTGTGTAAATCTTTGTAGTCACTTTATATAAATTTCTCCATCAATCCACCCATTTAATAAAAAAAAATTAAATCCATATAGTGCATTGTACATCCAAATGGTGGTGCAATAGAAAAAAAAAACATCGATCCACCCATTTAATAAAATGTTCTTTAAATCCATACGATGGATTGTCCATCCAAATGATGGTGCAATTGCTAAGAAAATCAATATAGTGTTTATCTTGAATATTAATGTGAAAATTTCATCATATACTATCTCTTCTTATGCATATCCCCGAACCATTAATATTCCCTTATTCATTTTCCACTCAACTATTACTTATCTTATATACCCACATGTCAAGATAACTACTAGTACTCAACTATGACTTATCTTATATACCCTCTTTGTGATGTGGATAAAAACTTGTTTCCAGAAAAATAAGATCAGAGGCATACGCAACAACACACCGATGCAAATCATGATTATGTGAGAGTTTTCCTCTAGTCCTCTTCTGCATGGGGACTTCATTTTCAGGGAAGAATACAAGAGGCCATTTACTTTTGGTGCCAAGCAACCTTTGGATAACTTATTCAATTTGTATAATATTTATGTCAAGTCAAATCCGGTCCCATCTCCTGCAATATTTATTATTATTACTTTTCATACAGACAAAATGAGAGAAACTTGATTCAATAGCTTCGAGACATTGCTAATAATTCTTCACCCGAGAAAATCCTTCACTTGTCTATGTACTTCTTGATCATGTGGCATACTAGTCATTTGTAAGGAAGTTTTTATATGATGCAGCTACAATCTTTGCCTTTATAAGCTGCTCTCCATTCACCTGTTCATTTCCATAACCAATATTTTCATTTATGACCCACCATCCATTCCACAATAATGGTTTCATTTCCAAAACCAATTGCATCGTTGTAAAATGCAATCAAATAATTTAAAAAGATAAAAAAAATCTATTTATAATGTTTTTCCTTATAAAAACTTCATAAATTTTTGGTCAACCGTTGATTAATATGCCCATCAATGACACATCAATTGCTATTTACCATTCTCACGGTAGGTATAATAAGAGCTCAACAGAGTGCATATTGATATTGAACTGGGGCCATTTGAACCATTCCAACCATTTTGGTTATTAAAATAAAAAGTGGGAAGTCCTCGAACTTGGGCCATTTGAACCATTCGAACTAATATTGTTATTAAAATATAAAATAAGAAGTATAGGTTGGTTTGGTTATTTTGACATTTCAAATTTCAAGGGAAGATACACATTCATGTTGATCAGTAACCCCCTCATGTTGATCAATAAACCCCATAAGAAGGCACACTCATGTTGATGAGTAACCCGCTCATGCTAATTGATAACCACTAGTAACTGAAACAGCCCCCCTTCAATCGCATTGTTCATCACTGTCAACAGATTTATCTCTCCATTGTTTTCCAAGGACAATTTGAGTTGGTTCTTAGAGAAACCAATCACCATTGCAACACCCTTTTCCTCCTCCAAAACCGGTGTTCTCTTTGAATCTCTCATGTTCCAAGACACGATCCTAGGAGGCATTCCATATCCCGCATCTTTTAACTTTTTCTTGATCACCATGTAATATGTTTTCCATGTATTTGTTGTAGCCTTGTCGAATTCCATATCATTGAATACCAATAGTTGCTTTATCACTTTATTTGGTTGTAGGTTGCATTTCGCTACCATATTCAATATCACATCAAACACCTTTTGGAAATTATTATTCATTCCCCAATCCATTCCTTTTGTGAATGCATACTTTTGCACAAGCGAATCCCCGGTCACCAATTGCAGTTGAGGATTTTTGTTGAAGGTCATAACATGGCCTTTCCATGGCTCCTCACTCATCTCTGAGACCAACAATCTAGCGCTATGAATACATCCATGGGAGTTCCCTGCATGTTTCCTGAAACATCACAGACATCCAAGGTGTTTGAAACATTTCCTTCTTTCTTCATGTCTTCCACCATTCGCTTCCACTGCAATTCTGCAATTAATGCTAGTTCATAATATTTTGAATGAAGCTCTTTCTTAATAATTTCATGGGGAAGCAGAGTTCTGACCTTTATTTTCTTCCTTCCCTCTTTCACCTCCTTCAAATAGAGCTTGAATATGGAGGCATCATGCTTCATAAACATGTTCTTGTAATTTTTCATGGCGACAGAGGCCACTCTTTCATAAGGTAGTTCGCCCCACAAATTGGAACCTATGTACACCTCGAGAAATTGGAGAGCCTTCCGGAGTGGAATCAATACCTCTTTCTTGAGCTTGTCGTGCACTCTGAAAACATAATTTACATATTCTTCAGTATTGAAGTCGTGGTGGAGAAAGAGCCTGCATGCAATGTTTTCATAGATTAGAGTGGAATGATCGTATGAGGAATATAAGGAAGGGCACCACTTTGTGGCTAGGCTTATGTATGTCCGTTTTCGCAACATAAAGTCGGAAATAGTAATTACAAGTGGGTGAGCTCACATCTCCATCGATTTGTCAGTGAGTGAATTTTCCAGTCAGTCTGTTTGTCTGTCAGTCTGCAAATGCAAAGTCACATGTTTACTCAAATTCAGTCTAAGTCAGTCGGCAAGCATGGGAGTTATAAATGGATCCATTCTTTATCTTTCTTGATTTCAATTAATTAGTTGAGATTCAGTGGTATTAATGGTCGTCTTTAATGTTGAGTCAGTCTTACTTCTACAGGAAGTCTTAGTCATAGCTCATATAAGTTTGTCTCTTTAGTTATTCGAAAGTAGATGCAGAGAGGTAGAGAGAACAGATTCATGAAGGAGAAACAACAAAAACTAAGGAGTCAAATAAATCTGAGAGCACAAGCTCTATTTCTATGAAGTAAACAGAAGAAAACATTTGAGCCAAAGATTATCTTAGTTATTGTATTTTGTATTCGCGCGCTACACCAAAGTTATTAATATCAAGTATTTTGTGTGTTGAAAAATTTCTTGTGTATTTTTTATTTTATGTGATAAGCATAGCACTGTGTCATTCTGCATCCATAAATCATTCTATTAAGTGTTTTAATCACAACATGCAGTAAATCCACTAGGTTGTCTATCGCACGATAAGCTTTGAGTGTTCAACGATAAAGTTTGTGGTGCGCATTATTTTGTCACTGCATTGCACACAATTTCCTTATGCATTGTTGATCCAAGATCTGGTATCAAAGCAGGTTGATTAAAAACAAGTTTGAGCAAGAGAAGGTTCTATCAGAGAAGCAACTCTATTGGAAAGTGAAATATGCCTTCTACCTCAAATCTGCAACCTCCTACTTTTACATTATGAGATGTGGTCCTTGACCATGAAGGAATTGTTACAAGGTCAAGATGTATGGGATATTGTTGAAAATGGTTATGTGGAACCAATAGATCAGACAACATACAATGTCATCACACAAGTTGAGAAGGATGTCTTGAAATATCAAAGAAAAAAGGATGGAAAGGAGATGTTTTACATACATCAAGCCATGCATGAGAGAATAATCCCAAAAGTTGCATCAACAAAGCAAGCCAAGGAGGCATGGGACATATTACAAACCTCTTATCAAGATATGGACAAATTCAAGACTTCAAAACTAAAAATTCTTAGAAGATATTTTGAAACTATGTCAATGAAATATATAGATTCAGTAGATTCATTGTATACCCGTGTCATTATAGAATTACCACCAAACAAAATGATTCAATTAACATTTATTGATGATTTCTCAAGAAAGACATGGATTTATTTTCTAAAGCATAAATCGGATGCATTGGGTTGTTTTCAGCAGTTTAAATCACGTGTGGAGAAACTTAGTGGTTATTACAACAACTGTCTAAGAACTGACAAAGGAGGAGAATACATTTCAAGAGAATTTTAGAACTTTTGTAAATATCATGGCATCTACAAGTAATTCACCGCCCGATATACACCACAACAGAATGGTGTCGAATAAAGAGAGAATACAACCATTATAGAAATGGCGCGTAGTATGTTGGTAGCCAAACATTTTTCAAATGAGTATTGTGTTGAGGCAGTAGCAACTGCAGTATACATCATGAACATATGTCCGACAAAGGGTGTGAAGAATAGAGTTCCTCAAGAATCCTAGACAGGATTAAAGAATAATGTGGCGCACTTAAAAAAAAAATGTTGTGTCACATATGCACATGTTCCGGATGAGCCGAGAAATAAGCTAGACAACAAAGGACAAAAATGTATATTTGTTGGGTATTCTGAAGACACAAAAACATACAAGTTGTATGACCCTGTCACAAGAAAAGTCATAATTATCTGCAATGTTCAGTTCATGGAGAATGAATCATGGGATGGAAGCATAGAAAAGACAATCAAAATTATTGATGCAATGGAGCATGACGACACAGAAGATGAAATGGTTCAAACACCATGTACAAATCAGTGTGTAGTCCCTTCTACACCTGGTACTGTGACACAAATCATAACGCATAATACTCCAGTAAGAATAGTAGGTGTGCAGTCTACACCTAGAGCACGACAAACACCAACAAGTAGTCCGAGTAGTTCTACATCTCCAGATCCAACATTAGAAAGTTTGTTACCAAGAAAGACAAGAAGTTTGTGCAACATCTATAATGAAGATGCAACAAATTCATTTTCAGTTTTTGCTTTGTTTTCACAAATAGATGATCCATTAACTTTTGAAGAAGTTGTCAAAGATGATGTATGGGCACAAGCCATGGATGAAGAAACCAGATGCATAGAGAACAATCAGACATGGAAATTGGTAGATGTACCTGAAGATAAGGATTTGATAAGTGTCAAGTGGATTTATAAAACCAAGCAAGATGCAGATGGAAATGTACAAAAGTACAACGCAAGGTTAATTGCAAGAGGTTTTACACAACAACCTGGAATTGATTTCAATGAAGCATTTGCATCAGTTGTGCGCATGGACACAGTCAGAACTGTGTTATCCATTGCCACACAATACACATGGTCGGTTTATCAGATGGATGTAAAGTCATCTTTTTTTAATGGAAACTTAGAAGAAGAAGTGTATGTGGAATAGCCACAAGGTTATGAGGTTCCATGAAAAGAAAACAAAGTGTACATATTGAAGAAAGCACTATATGGGTTAAAGCAAGCTCCCATAGCTTGGTACAGTCGAATAGATTTGTATCTCACATAGAATGGATTTCAGAGAAGTGAATGTGAGCCAACACTATACATCAAAGAAAATCAACAAGGTAACATGTTAATTGTTTGTTTATATGTGGATGATTTGATATTTACAGGTGATTTTGGTATAGAAGAATTTAAGTCAGTCATGAAGGATGAATTTGAAATGACTGATTTGAGGCTAATGAGATATTTTCTGGGAATATAAGTTTACCAGTCCAAAACTGATATATTTATCTCACATCTAAGTATGAGCATGAAATTCTGAAAAGATTCAATATAATAAATTCAAAAGAAACTCCAACACTTGTCATAATAGGATTGAAGTTAAGCAAGGAAGATAAAGGGTCCAAAGTGGATCCCACACTATTTAAAAGATTGGTAGGAAGTATTTTGTATCTAACAATAACAAGACCTGATATTATGTATGGAGTGAGTCTAATCTCAAGGTTCATGGAAACTCCAAAAGAATCACATTGAAAGGTAGGAAAGGGGATATTGAGATATGTGAATGGAACAAAAGATTTTGGCATTAGATATTCTACTTCAGAAGATTCCAGAATTATTGGATACACTGACAGTGATTGTGGAGGAAACATAGATGACAGGAAAAGTACCTCTGGGTACACATTTGATTTTGGAAAAGGTATGGTATCATGGGCATCAAGGAAGCAAACCATAGCGACTATTTATTCAGCAGAAGCAAAGTACGTCGCAGCTACAAGCGCAACTTGTCAAGCAGTTTGGATGAGAATAATGTTAAAATATTTGTTGCAGGAACAACAGGAATCAACTACAATATTTTTTTACAACAATTCAGCCACCATGTTATCAAAGAATCATGTGTTTCACAAGAAAACTAAGCACATTGATACAAGGTATCGTTTTATCAGAGAATTGGTGAATAACAAAGATATCTATTTAGAGTTTTACAGGTCAAAAGAGCAAGTCATAGACATTTTCACAAACGCTTTAGCAAGAGATACATTTTAGCATATGCACAGTAACAAATGAGTGACAATAAAATGTAAACTCAATTTTTGATGTAATTTTCTTTTGTAATCCCACCTACTTATAATTAAGGGGGAGTGTTGGAAATAGTAATTACAAGTTGGTGAGTTCACGTCTCTGACGATTTTTCAGTCAGTCAATTTGTCAGTAGTTTTGTCAATTAGTCAAATTGTCAGTCAGTCAGTTCGTCTATCAGTATGCAAATGCAAAGTCGCACGTTTACTCAAATTCAGTCTAAGTCAGTTAGCAAGTAGGGGAGTTATAAATGGAGCCAATCTTTATCTTTCTCGAGCTCAATTAAGTAGTTGAGAGTCAGTCGTATTAATGGTCGTCTTTAATGTTGAGTCAGTCTTACTTCTACATGAAGTCTTCGTAGCTCATATAAGTCTAGTCTTTAGTTAGTCGAAAGCAGATGAAAAGAGGTAGAGAGAACAGAGTCTTGAAGGAGAAACAAAAACAACTAAGAAGTCAAAGCAATCTAAGAGCACAAGCTCCGTGTCTGTGAAGTCAGCAGAAGAATTCATTTGAGCCAAAGCTCATCTTAGTTATTGTATTTTGTATTCACACGCTGCACCAAAGTTAATAATATCAAGTATTTTGTGTGTTGACAAATTTCCTATGTATTTTTGAGTTTATGTGCTAAGCATAGCACTATGTTATTCTGCATCCATAAATGATTCTATTAAGTGTTTTAATCACACACAGTAAATCCACTAGATTGTCCATTGTGCATAGTTTCCCTACGCAATGTTGATACAAGACTTTAGAGCCTCCAAGTCTTTAGATCAGAAATCAGTGAAAAACTGGGCAATTTGATCATGCAATGCTCTATAATGGGGATATTCTAAGTAGCGTTTTAGAGCTCTGTTGGCCGCTTCTAGTGGCTTTTGTTTTGAAGTCAGTCTAGCCTTCTCGTTGTCGAGTTTCCCTTTCAATAAATCTGTTGCAATTCATTCTTCTTGTGGCTTAAGAATGCCAAGATTATGGGCTTCTCTTACAACAGTACCCTTCCGAATTAAATAACCCGACAGACCTCCTTTGGGAATAATCCCTTTGGCCTTTTTCTTTGCACACCGGATTTTTTCCTTGTGACTAGTTTTTTCGGCCTTCCATTTCTCTGTGGCTTCTGATCCCTGTAGCACTCAAATAATTATCTCGAGAAGGTATTTAAAATAACCGGATTCAGCGAAGGTGGTCACATTGGCAGCAAGAGTGTTGGCGTGATGGGAATGGATCCAACAGGCGGCCGCGTAAAATCCCACTCTATCTGATTTTCCCGTTCCTCGTACGCCTCTCAGTTGACAAATGAGCTTTAAAGCGGTGAGCGAATCCCAGTTCCATGCAGCCTCCAACAGTTGAATGACCCTCTTGGAGGGTGTATCGGGCACAACATGGAAGAAAAAATCCAGCAAGGGATTGCCAGATGTTAGAAAGGTCGGAGAACGATTCTCGGTGAGTCCCATGTGAAGACTGTCACTTGTTTGTAATTCCTGCATACCATTTCTCAACATATCAAGAAATTCATCTCTGGTGGTATAAGGAGTTTTGGCCTCATCTTGGGACCGACGATCTGCCAAAGGAATGTAATTGTGAAGCTCTGGAGGACCAACGAGAAGGGCAGTTCCAACAACAACAACAGACGCCATGGGAATTTTAACAATGATGGACGATGAGGCGATGGGAATATACTGTGTGTGGAGTATGCAGGTGCAATGAAGAGAATGGGTTGGAGTATAGTCTGTATTTATAGTTTGTGTTTCAACCCACAAAACTCGGTGAGGGAGAAACCTAGATACACGTTCAATGCAGAAATTCTTTTCCAGAAATTCTATTATCAAACTATGATTTAAACCATATTTAACATATTTAACTTATCGATTTGGATAAATATGGTCTAAATCTTGTGGTGGATTGGCGGTCCTGGTCTTTTGTATTTCCTCACCATTATCTATATCTCTATTATGACAATTGCTCTGCATGGCAATCCTCCTCTATAATTAGTGACATCTTTTGCAAGTCCTGGCAACCTCTTTTGTTAGAAATAGTTTAGTTTATTATGAAAGCATTGTATTTTCTCACTGTTATCTATTGTGTTTATATCATCATTTGTTTATATGCATGGCAATTTTCCTCACTTTTGTAGGTCGTGGCAGCTTCTTTTATTTATTATAGATAGTTTATTATGAAATCATTAATTTTAATACAGTTTCTTTTACAAAATATATAAAACACCACATCTATATGCAATTTTATTAACAAGTGTTGCATGGCGGCGTAGTCCCTGCCAGGCTGGAATGAGAGTAAATGTGTGGGTTGCAAGTTGCATTACATGTGGTATCCATGCAGAATTTAGTATTCCCAAATTAGTTTTATTTGAAATTTATCAAAAATTATTAATGTCTAGTACATCAACGAAGGTTCCTAGTATCTAAGTTTGATAGTACATGAAATATTTAATACATAACTCATGTAACCCAACAATTACAGAGTCGCGGGTTGACGGAGTCGCGGGTTCACATTTTTCATTTTTCATGTCCAACCTGTTCCGTGATATACATTTTGCACCCAACACTTCCATCATATACATTTTGCACCCAACAATTCTGTCATATACATGAGACTGAGTAATTTATAGAATATTCTATAAATTACTCAGTCTCATGTATATAACGGAATTGTTGGGTGAAAAATGTATATGACAGAAGTGTTGGGTGTAAAATGTATATGACCGAACATGCTGGACATGAAAAATGAAAAATGAAAAATGTAAACTTGCTACTCCGTAATTGTTGGGTGCAAAATGTATATGACGAAAGTGTTGGGTGCAAAATGTATATCACGAAACAAGCTTGACATGAAAAATGAAAATTAAAAGTAAATTTCACCTTTATTATCATAAACAAATTCAAAATTCCAAAATTCCAAATTTACATTTAAAAACGTTAAAAATAATATAATATTGAATAAAATTTAAATATTTGTTTATACTATTCATTAAGTAAGAAGTGTTATAGCATTATATAAATTATTATAAATCTTGGTACAATGTTATAATATTCTATAAATTATTCAGTCTCATGTATATGACGAAATTGTTGGGTGCAAAATGTATATGACGAAAGTGTTAGGTGCAAAATGTATATCATTGAACATGATGGACATGAAAAATGAAACATTTGAACCCCCGACTCCGCCAACCAACTACTTTGTAATTGTTGGGTGCAAAATGTATATGACGGAAGTGTTGGCTGCAAAATGTATATCATGGAACAAGCTGGACATGAAAAATGAAAAAATTGAACCCACTCCGCCAACCCGTGACTCGTAGTTGTTGGGTGCAAAATGTAAAAATGAAAATTAAAAATAAATTTCAACTTTATTATCATAAACAAAATCAAAATTTCAAAATTTCAAATTTACATTTAAAATAATATATAAAATTTAAATATTTGTTTATACTATTCACTAAGTAAAAAGTGTTATAGCATTATATAAATTACTATAAATCTTGATCTACAATGTTATAATATTCTATAAATTACTCAATCTCATGTATATCACTGTGACGAAAGTGTTGGATGCAAAATGTATATCACGGAACATGATAGACATGAAAAATGAAACATTTGAACCTCCAAATCCGCCAACCCTCTACTTTGTAATTGTTGGGTGCAAAATGTATATAGGGGAAGTGTTGGGTGCAAAATGTATATCACGAAACAAGCTTGACATGAAAAATGAAAAATAAAAATAAATTTCACCAATCAAAATTTCAAAATTCGGAATTTACATTTAAAAACGTTAAAAATAATATTGA